>OY882860.1:137624822-138029917 GCA_963693515.1 Pipistrellus nathusii | reverse complement strand
GAATGAAACTAGATCACCAACTTACACCATACACAAAAATAAACTCAAAATGGATACAGGACTTAAACATCAGACGGGAAACCATAAAAATACTAGAAGCATCCGCAGGCAGCAAAATCTCAGACGTATGCCAAAAGAACTTCTTCACTGATACTGCCCCTAGGGCAATGGAAGCTAAAGAGAAAATAAACAAATGGGACTACATCAAAATAAAAAGTTTTTTTACAGCAAAAGAAACCATCAACAAAACAACAAGAAAGCCCACGGTATGGGAGAATATATTTGCAAATAATACCACAGATAAAGGTTTAATCTCCAACATCTACAGACAGCTGATACAACTAAATAAAAGGAAGATGAATGATCCAATTAAAAAATGGGCAATGGACCTAAATAGAATATTTACAAAAGAAGACAGAAAGAAGGCCAAAAGGCACATGAAAACATGCTCAAAGTCACTAATTATCCGAGAGATGCAAATCAAAACAACAATGCGGTACCATCTCACACCTGTCAGAATGGCCAACATCAACAAATCAACAAACGACAAGTGTTGGCGAGGTTGCGGAGAAAAAGGAACCCTCGTGCACTGCTGGTGGGAATGCAGACTGGTGCAACCACTGTGGAGAACAGTGTGGAGTTTCCTCAAAAAACTGAGAATGGAACTCCCATTTGACCCAGTAATCCCACTTCTTGGAATATATCCCAAGAAACTAGAAACACCAATCAGAAAGGATATATGCACCCCTATGTTCATAGCAGCACAATCTACAATAGCCAGAATCTGGAAACAGCCGAGGTGCCCGTCAGCTGATGATTGGATCCAAAAACTTTGGTACATCTACACAATGGAATACTATGCTGCCATAAAAAAGAAGGAATTCTCATCATTTGCAGCAACCTGGATGGAATTGGAGAACATCATGCTGAGTGAAATAAGCCAATCAATGAAAGAGAAACACCACATGACCCCACTCATTTGTGGATAATAAAGATCATTATAAACTGATGAACCAAAAGATAGATATAGAGACAGTAAAGCAACAAGCAGATTGTCAAATTACAACGGGGAGGGGAGGAGGGTCTGGGGGAGACAATAAATCAACCCAAGGACTTGTATACCTGCATATAAGTACAACCAATGGACATAAAACTCTGGGGAGGGAGGGGATACATGGGAGGGAAGGAGGGGGGCAAAAAAAAAATCAATAAAATATGTAAAATAAAAAAAAAAAAAAAACATAATAAAAAAAAAAAATAAAAAAAAATAAAATAAAAAAAAAAAAAAAAAAAAATATATATTTTATTGATTTTTATACAGAGAGGAAGGGAGAGAGATAGAGAGTTAGAAACATCAATGAGAGTCATCGATCAGCTGCCTCTTGCACACCCCCTACTGGGGATATGCCCGCAACCAAGGTACATGCCCTTGACCGGAATCGAACCCGGGGCCCTTCAGTCCCCAAGCCGACGCTCTATCCATTGAGCCAAACCAGTCCCGGCCCACTTTCCTCTTTAGAGAAGCTATCTCACCACATCCCACCCCAGGTCAGGCTCTCAAAGATGGAGACAGTCATCTGGGAGACAGGGGATTTAAAGGGATGTCCTCAGAACACCAAAGGGGACACGCCTTTCCTCTTCTTCCGTGCCGGTCAGGAGGCGAGGCTGGCGAAGTCCGTGAGCATCAGCCGGACCAGCTGCCCCGGGTAGTGAGCGTGGGCTGCGGGGTCAGCTGTCTCCTGCTCCGGCCGAAACAGGGTCGGTCCAAACACAACTCCCAGATTGTGGGGGGTCATGCGGTTCTTATCTGAGTGAGCTATCACCCTGTGGGCAAGGGAAAGGCCAAGAGAAGGGGCTATAAGGAGGCAGCTTTGCCACTTCAAATAAATCTAACTCTTCAAAGGTTTGAGCAGGGAAGAGTTCACTCTGGGATCCCTCCGTGTAGTGGCCAAAGGAAACCGAGGAGACAGAGCCTCAAGGGGGATGAGAGAGGTCCAGTGGAGAAACCTTCAAGATACAACTGCCTGGATACAACCACCTCTTCCCAGCGTCAGAGACTGCCCTTACAGTCCTCTCTGCTCACAATTTGGGAGGCTTTAATTCAAATGGCTGTCCTCTCTCAGAAGGCACTGCCCAGGCCCAGCTCAGCCAAATAAGCCATCACCACTGTTCCAATGGGCAACAAGGAGGCAGAGGGAAGGGAAATTTAGATTTCCCTTATTTCTCACACAGCGTCATTGTGCTGATCTTGGTCCCCATTTCCCCATATTGTGCTGACCACAGGTTTTGACCCTCATAATATGACCCCTGCACAACAGTTGCCTGTTTCATCAATCTGCTCTAAACGTGGGTATTTCCCTACCGTCACCCCATTCGAGTAAAGTCCCTGCTGCATGCCCCACCCCTCCCTCTCCCTAAGGAACAAGAAGTTCCATTTTCCCGACCTGCATAAATGCTCCAGGAGGAACCGCAGAGTGTCTTGGTTGGGCTTCGGCATTGAGGCTATTAATTCTCTTATTTGAGAGAGGCGCTGTTCTGACTCCGAGAGCTCTACAGAGAAAGAGTAACGGAGAGGGCATGGGGGTGAACGAAGGGAAGGTGCTAGTGCAGGGTGGGTAACTTATTACTCTTTCCCAGGCCCATGGAAGACATCATTTATGCATAGCAGCTTCCTTTTTCACTGAGCCCAACTGCAGCTTTAGAAGTCCTTCCGACTCAGCACTTAACATTCGCACACACATACACACAAAACAAACCAACAACAACTGCGGTCGGCACATGTGTTGAAAGTTATTTTCCATCTCTATGTTCTGGATGAAACAGAAGAGTGTAACAGAACCTCTACTTTATTCTTGACCCCCTCACTTCTCCCCACAGTATCAAGGGTAATTGCTCAAAGCTCCCATCTCTTACCGAGGGCAGCACGAAAATGGGGCAGCAGCAGTGGGGGTACCAGCGGCTGGGGCAGCTCCCTGAGAAAAAGCTTCAGGGCTCCAGTGACCACGTGAATGTCATCCCACTCAGCACTGTCCAAATCTAACCCGCCTTCTGGAGGAAGAAGGAGGTATAGGAGGGTTCAGGGCTCATGAAGGGCCAGAGGGACCCAAAGACTGAGAGATCAGGAATTTGGGAGAAGATCCAGCTGAGGCAGGCATAGGAATGCCTAGGGCAAGCATGTCAAACTCTGGGCCACATGTCTCATTTATTTGGCCCGTGATAGCCTTTGAGTTTGACATGCTTGGCCTAGGGAGTCTACAGTAGGGCAGGATAGCAGAGGCAGAGATGGGGACAACCCTTCCAGGAGCAGGAGATGGGGGAATCATAGGAGCAAGGGGGATGTGGGGAATTTTGAAGGGCCCAAGGGGCCTTTTGTGTACATACCTTGTCCGGGCTGCTCTGGGAACACGTACCTCCCATCGGAGGTGACTGCCCGCTCTGCAACAGGTATGAGAAGAGATTAAGAGCTAAGACATGCAGTTCCAGCCGGAAGGCCTCCCTGTCTGCCAGCTCACTCCCTCGGAACCGCCTGTGGTTCTGAGACATGAAGTTATAATACCACCACCGGCCCACAGGCCTTCTCACCTCTGTCCACCAGGAAGCGAAGTTTCTGGACCACTGCCAAGTTCCCGCTCACCCGGTAGATGCCATCCACATCTAGGCCTAGGAGAGGAGGCGAGGAAAAAGAAGACAAGGATTCCCGCTCTGATGTGTGTGATGAGGTCTGGCGAGGGAGCCAAGGGTGGAAGGGAAAAGGCTACAAGGAAGCGTGTGAGGGAGGTGGGAAGTCCCAGGCCTGGGCCTGCTGGAAGGGCGGGCCGGGGGTCTCTGGGGAAATTACCTCTCTTATCTACAGCAGCAATGCAGCGCCGCACAAAGCTGGGCACAGTGTCTCCTTCCCGCTGGCACAGCGATTCCAGCTGGCAGCCGAACACCTGGTCTGCAGGGGAGATACAGGGTGAGGGGGCAGTGTCACCCACAGAAGCTCTTCTCAGCACAGGCCTTCCCTCCAAAGCCCGCCTGGCCCTCCTGGCTGCCTGTTCTAGGCCGCTGCAAGGAGGTACACCCACCTCCCAGAGCCAGCAGAAGTGGGAAAAGCAATGGTCTCCGAAGAGCAATTCTACTCCGCGCCTCACTGAGGTTTTCCCGTCCATGAAATGGGCCGAGGCCCGGATCAGGAATGCAAAAACACTCCCAGAGGCCTGAAGGGGGGACGGTACCCGCTGGGCCAGCCCACCTCACCTCGGAGCAGGCCCCGCTCCTGCAGGCTCTCCAAGGGCGGCCTCTTAGCGATCAGCCGCTTCAGTTTGTTCCGCACGCGGTTCTGTTCGGTTCCTTCTGGGCAGCGACCTGGGGGAGGCCGGGAACCGGAGAGTGAGCACAGCTGTGGGAGAAGGAACCTGAAATAGCCCCGGAGGCCCGGTCCCAGGCCCGCCTCTCACTGGAGCTCCGGCGGCCGCCAAAACGAAGCAGTGGCTTGGGCACCGGCTCCGACTCCTCTTCTTCGTCCTCCCCGGCGCTCAGTTCCGCCGGCCCCGAACCTGACAGGCGCAGCTCCAGCGGGTTCTCCCGGTCCTAGGTCCAGGCGGGTGGGGTGGGCCGAGTAGATGGGAAGAGAGGAGAGAAATCTGCACCCCAGCTCCAAGCAAGGAACCCTAATTGGCTGCTGGGGTTCCACATCCTAGCCCCACCCCGGGGCTCTGCACTGAGCCCATCCTGCCCCCTAAATTCCCTAGGCCCTACGGCTCCTCTTCCCACCCCCACCCCCACCCCGCCCCCGCCGCCCCTCTCACCAGGCGCTCGATGACCGCCCGCAGCGCATGGTGCCAGGCGCGCAGCTCGGCCTCCAGGTCTGAGTGCAGCAGGAACTCGTGGCCCGGGACCGTGCGGATCTGGGGCGCCGGCGGGGGGAAGGCGTGGGTCAGCGGGGAGGAGCATACAGCGCGGGGAGGCCGAGAGGGAGGCTGGGGGGGGGGGGGGATGGAGGGCGCACCCCCGGGCCAGAGGAGGCTTTGGGGATGCTCCGGAGGCACTCACGTGCAGGACGTTGCGGCGGCTGGACAAGTGCCGGCCGTGGGCCAGGGCCGCCCCGCGCAGGTCCACGCTGCTCTCGGGTCGGCTGCCCGCTGGCCCCTGGGAACCGGGGGAGAAACCGAGGCCGCGGTGCGGGTCCCCTCACTGTCTCCCTCTCGCCGGGTGGACCACAAGGACGTGGGGTGGGGGAAGCTGCTTCCTAATGCCCCCCCCCTCCACGCTCCCGCCTCCCACAGCTGGCCCTTCCCTCGCTCACTCACCCAGGCTGAAGAGGAGGGTGCCACCCGGGGTGGCTCTCGGTAAAACATCAGGCTGTTACCCGCTAGCACCACCCACGATGGGCACCAGTTCTTCCTGCAGGGGCAGGGGCAGAGGGCAGAGGGCAGAGGGCAGAGGACAGAGTCGTTTAGAAGCCCTGGGGGAGGGGGGGCCGCTTTCCCAGCACCGTCTACCCCACGGGATGGTCCCACCGTCGGGCCTACCGGAGCTTGCGTCCCCCCTGGGCAATCTTCGTCACGTTGAGTTGGCCCGACCTCTCCACCTCCTGGGGAACGGAGAAGGGGTACCTGTAAGTCACCCCGTGAGCCTCATGGAACCTCGGCTCAGAGTTCCGAGGGAGGCTGGGTAAGGGAGGCTCCCCGAGAACAGGCAGAAAGAGGAAGATGTTTCGGAGGAGCAGGGATTGGGGCGGGGTAGTGTGTGTGTGGGGGGGAGGGGGGCACTGGAGTATCTTGCATTCGCACGAAAATGGGAAACTTACATGAGGGTCGTCCAGGACCTGCGGCAGAGGCCGGAGGGGCTGCCGGGCTGCAGGCGGGTGGTCTGAGGGGCTGAGCTGGGAGGTGCGCGGGTGGAGGCGGGGTGAGCCCTGGGGCAGGAGGTTGGAGAGAAACAGGTGGAGCAAACTCTTAACTTGGAAGTCCCTCGCTGCAGAGGAAGGGGAGTGCGGATGTGGGTGACAGGAGTGTATGTAATAAAGAAGAATGTCTTGCATAAAAGAGAAAGTGGCGAAAAGATGGCTTTTCCTGGGAGCAGACTGGAGGAGGCAGGGATCTCACCTGGGGGTTGAGCAGTTCTGGGGACCCGGTGTCCGATTCTGAGCTCTTTGCCTGAGGTGGCAGGACACCGTTGTCCCTATTCAGGGTCTGTGTTCCCTCCATGGAGCCAGGGTTCTGGGGGCGGGGGGGGAGGGGGAGAGGAGGAGAAGAGGGGGTAAAGCTACATCCAGATGCCTCCCTCAACCTGCTCTCAACACCCTTCTCACACTTTTCTGATTCTTTTGATCTTCTGGAAGCCCCAGAAAACAAACACGCTGCTTAGGAAGACAGCAGGGGAGAGGAGCAGATGGAGGAGGGTGGGGGGACAAAGAGAGACTCACCGTCTCTGGGGTTCGAGTGCGGCGGGGAGGCTTCCAGGACTTGCAGCCCGTCAGCGCGTTTCTGTAGAAGCAGAGTCCGGAGTCAGGGTCCAGGTGCTGCTCCCAGGCGTCCAGCCTCTGCAGCGGGGGGCACGCAGGGCTTGGGGGTGGGGACTGGAGACAGCGGCGAAGGTCCACTAAGTTACAGTACACGGGGGGCTCTGACATGAGGAGCTGGGGTCCAGCCTGCCAGGAAAGGGTGGAGAAAGGGGTAGGTAGGTATTCTCCCAAACCTCTCTCCACCTAACTACCTCCCCCTCTCCCCCACCATTTTCTCACCACCAGATCCTGGCTGGGGTTACCCAGGTACTGAGGGAGAAACCTGGTCCCCGGCTGTGACTTTTTTTTTTTCCTCCCTCCCTCACAGTCTTCTATGCTCTCTCCTCACTTCCTGTTGCCAACTTCCCTCCTCCCCCACCCCACCCCCACCCCAGGGCCGCAGGAAAGGGGAACAGGCGTGTGTGTTGGGGTGGGGGGCGGTTTGAGGGGAGCTCTCCACCCCTCACATCCTTCAGAGTAAAAGGAGACAAGAGAGGAGGGGGTATGAGAAAAGAGGGGCCACTTTTCATCCACCAGTAACTAAGAGAGGGGAGGGGCTGAGTCTTCAGGAAGAAAAAGGAGTTCCATCTCTAGAGGTGACGAGACCTGACACCGCACGACAAACCCTGCCTTGGGCCAGGAGTAGGAGGAAGAGAGAGAAAGCACAGCTGAGGTTGTCTTTCAGTCCCCCCATCATCTGCCTGGTTCCATGTACCCTCAGGATCTTTACTACTTGCTGTCCTGTCCCTCAGCTAGAATTCTTTCTCATCTCCTCGTTTGCATCTGACTTCTCCTTATTCAGATTCAACTAAACATCATCTACTCAGAGATGCCTTCCTAGGCCAGTTCAGTCCCTCTCCACCATATTTATCTTTCTGGTAGCTCTTATTCGTTCCAACACACATTAGTTTACGAGAGTTGTGAGTCACGGGAACCCTTGAAAGCTGAGTCTGTTAGCCCTTGTGCCTAGAACAGGGCTCAGCAGTAAATATCTGTTGATCGCAGCTGCTCAGTTGGAAAGCTGTGACTCACCGCATTGGCATTGGCCTCTGTCAGCAAGTTCTCCCGGGAGAGAGATCTTCTACTTTGTCCATCCTGGGAGGGCTTCGGGAGAGTGGGCCTCAGATTGGTAACACTGACACTTCCACAGATCGTGGGGGGAAGAGAAGGAGGCTGCTGCGATGCAGACTGGGCTCTGCCTGGGGTGGCCTGAGGTGGGTGCAGCTCCTCCAGTGAGCCAGGAAACCCCTTTGGCCCTGGAAACAGAAATGGGGAGAGCAGGGGGCAGGTGATCAGAGGCCTGATCTTGGCTGGGGGTTCACAGGGAAGGCAAGAGCAGGGAGAGGCTGTGGTTGAAAAGTAAAATGAGATCTGCAAGACTTGAGACTAAGGAAGAGAGGCAATGGGGACACCCGGGTGGGTAGAGGAGTAGGCTGATCACAGGAAAATAAGAGAAGGGGATCAAGCAGAAACTTGGAGGAGGAGGAGCCTTCCAATAACTCCCAGAAGCGGGGTTGGGGGGTGGGTGGGAAGGGCTTACTCACCACGAGTCCAGAGGGGCTGCCTGGCGGTGACGGTGGTTGGGCTCGGGGAACAGATGGACTCCTCGGTCACGTAGGCAGCTGGTACAAAGACGGGTCGTGAGGCGGGTGGTGCTCCCAGGGGCCTTGCCAACCACCAGTCAGAGTTGGTCTTCCGAATCAGCAGGAACCTGTCCCCTTCAGCCATAGACACCTGCCGGCCATCTGCCGCAGTGTAAGTGAAGGCATAGAGGGCACAGAGCTGGGGTCTCTGAGAAGTGTTTTTGGGCCCTAGTCCTAGGTTCCCCCAAGTACTTGGCCACCACTGGCCCGACAGCATTGTGGCCAGTCCTGTCACCTGTGGGAAAAAGGGGTGCTGGATATCCAGAAAGGGTCAGAATGGGCTCCTTCCAGGCAGAGAAACATGGTTCTCAGAGCAGTGTCAGAGGAAAAACAAGCAGAGGAATCCTGGAGTGAGAGGAGAGGGTAAAGCAAAGGGGCTGAGTGGGGGTCACTGACAGGCTTTGGGACCTGAGAACTCCTGAGTGATGTGACTGGTGAGGAAGTATATAAGTAAGGTGACAGAGGATGTGGTCAGCAGGGCTGTGAGGCCAGCAAGGCAGGAAATCATATATGGCCTACCTCAGTGATTTTCCTCCAAGTATCTTCTGGGGCTCAAATGAAGGTCCAGGGGCAAAGTTGGTTCTGGATGGTGGTGGGACTCTTGAGTTGGACACAAGAAGATGAGGGGAAAAAAGCATCAGGCCTAAGACAGAACACAGACAAAGAGAAAGCAGTTAGTGACAAAAGTAAAAAAGTTTGTGGCCCTTTATTAAATGTACACAGGCACCAATGTTTCCATCACTGATCCTCTCAGACATAAAGCTGCGTGCTTCCTGTGTGGAGTCGGAGAAACAGAGAGCCAGGAAGACCACATTGGAGAGAATCAGAAAGTGGGTGGGAGAAACACAGAGGGATTCGTTAGAGAGGGTGGTGAAAACGCCACCACCCCCTTTCTCCCTTCACCCCCCCCCTCCCCATCCAGGACATGTTTTGGGCAGCTGGGAAGTCTCTGTACTTAAGCCTCTTGGGTGGGGCCCTACTTTAGTGTGTGGGCTTATTCATTCATACTCTTAGCAAGCATTGCTGAGCCCCTCCTGTATGAAAGGAACCATGTTAGGCACTGGAGTAAAGGGCAGCGAGGAGATAGACACAGCCCTTGCCCTCTTAGAGCTTAAAAACAGATATTAACTAACCACACGATACATTTATTAATTACAAGGGAATCGGGGTCTGTGGACAGCACATTGGGGTGAATGGGAGACTGATGTCAGCTTTTCCCAGGAAGGTGGACACTGACCTCCCTGTCCATTGCCAGAGCTTCAAAACCCACACTCGTGCTTCCTCCTTACCTGACCCTCTTTCCCCTGCTGTTTCTCCTTCATCACACTGCACAAGGGAAGCTTTCTGTGAGGCCTTTTGTCTGGGAGGTGGGGTGGAGGTGAGGTACCACCCCCTTGGTGACATCAGACAGCTCTCCTCTTCCTATGTGTGATCTGAGGGCTGCATTATCAGTTCTGAGTGCTGGGTGACATTCCTCCTTCGTTTGCTCCACTTTCAAAATGTGGAGAATCCCACCCTTCAGCTCTTCCTTCTCACTTCCAAAATAGTGACTGCAGGTCTTCCTGCCTCTTGCAGGCCTCACACTGGGGATCAAGCCTGCAATCAGTGAACTCCTGGTTCACAGGTTGACAATCAACCACTGAGCCATGCCGGCCAGACCCTCATCAGCTTTTAAATGTAGCCAAGTATTCCTCATCTTTATTTTTAAAAAAATATGTTTTATTGATTTTTTACAGAGAGGAAAGGAGAGGGATAGAGAGTTAGAAACATCGATGAAAGAGAATCATCCATCAGCTGCCTCTTGCACACCTCCTACTGGGGATGTGCCTGCAACCCAGGTACATGCCCTTGACCGGAATCAAACTCAGGACCTTTCAGTCCGCAGGCTGACGCCTTATCCACTGAGCCAAACCGGTTTTGGTGTATTCCTCATCTTTAAATAAACCTCCCTGTGCTCTCCAGTTGCCACTGTACTTCTTCCTTTTTTAAAAAAAAAAATATTTTTACTGATTTCAGAGAGGGAGAGGAAGAGAGAGAGAAACAATGATTGGCTGCCTCCTGCACGTCCCCCACTGGGGATCGAGCGGGCAACCCAGGATGTGCCCCTGAACCAGAATCAGACTGGGGACACTCTATCCACTGAGCCAAACCAGCTAGGTCCTCTTCCTTTTTTTTTTCTTTTCTTTTTTTTAATATATTTTATTGATTTTTCACAGAGAGGAGGGGAGGACAGAAAGTTAGAAACATTGATGAGATGAGAGAGAAACATCAGCCAGCTGCCTCCCGTACACCCCCCATCGGGGACATGCCTGCAACCAATGCACATGCCCTTGAACAGAATCGAACCTGGGACATTTCAGTCCACAGACCGACGCTCTATCCACTGAGCCAAACCTGTTTCGGCAGGCCCTCTTCCTTGAAAGAGTTGCCTACACACAGAATCTTGATTTCCTCTCCCCTGACACTTTCTGCTTTCTAAGGTCACTCTCCACTAGGGTCACCCCTGAGTTTGCATGGACAGTTTGCAGTCCGTATGCTGCTTGACATCTCAGCAGCTGCCAATACAATTTACTTTCTTCTCCTAGAAATACTGGGTGTCCTCCTTACCTTTCTAGCACTTACTTCTCTGTTGCATAAGGGAGGGCTTTCCTTTGCTTGTTCCTTAAACCCCCATGGTCTCCCTGAGATCCAGTGCCCTTTGTGTTTTGTATACCCTAGGTAGTCTTAATCTCTCTAGCTCAAATGAACTCCATGTGCTCTTGAGTACCATATCTTCATTCCAGATCTTTATCTGAAGCTTCAGTCTAATCCACAATCCACTGAAAAACTCCAAGTGAGTATTTCACAGGTACCACAAACACAGTATGTTCTAAACCAACTCATTTCTCTTCCAGTATCCCTATTCGGTTAAATTTAAATTTAGTAAGTATTTTTTTAAAAAATATATTTTTATTGATTTCAGAAAGGAAGGAGAAGGGAAAGAGAGAGAAACATCAATGATGAGAGAGAATCATTGATCAGCTGCCTCCCACAGGCCCCACACAACTGGGATCAAGCCTGCATCCCAGCCATGTGCCCTTGACGGAATCGAATCCTTCAGTCTGAGAGCTGACGCTCTAACCACAGAGCAAATTGGCCAGAGCTCTACCAATGTTTTTAATTCCTACAATTACCACCCTCTTTAGCCTGGATGATATAACCTTCTAACTAGTTTCTGTGCATATAGTTCTGCTCCCTTCCACTCCATTCTTGGCACAACAGCCAGAGTGACTTGTCTAAAACACAAAAATTCCCCGCCACTCCCCTGATTTAGCCTTTCAAAGGCTTCTCATTGTACTCAGAGTAAAGCCCACATTTTACAATCTGACTTAAACACTTTTTCCCTTTATCCTAGACTTTTCACACTCCCCACAAACTCTACACTCCAGCCACTCCACTCCTAAAGTGCAACTTTGCATATCTTCTTTCCTCTGCCTGAAACACTTCCTCTCTCCACTCCCACAATCTTCACCTGGCTAACTCTTACTCATCATTCATATCTCAGTCAAAAGGTCACACACAAGAAGAGCTCTTTTAACCCCTTAGAGTTAGGTAGGGGCCCTAATTAGCAGCTCCCACAGCAAGCTTTACATCCCCATCATAACCTTCATCACACTTTAAACATTATTTATCTAACTTCCCAGGAGGTCTTTGAGCTCTGCCAAAGCAGAAGTCTGTACCTATTTTGTGAATAATTCTAACTTCAATGCCTGGTATAGTTCCTGGTACAAAGTAAACTCTCTGTGCCTCGGATCCTCATCTGTAAAATGAGAATGAAAGGACCTATCTCATGATTTTTTGGTTTATTTGTATTTTTTTTTTTTTAATTAGCAACCATTTTAATATAGCTTACAATTTTATGGGTCAAAAATTGGGGAAGGCTTAGCCAAGTGATTCTTCTGCCCCATGTGGTATTCAATAGGCATATGGGTTGATCTGGAGATCTTCACTCACATTTCTGAGACCATGACAATCTCACGGTAGTAAGACCTCTTACATGGCAGTTCAGGGCTACCAGAATGTTCTAAAGAAGCAAGAGCAACCCTAGCCTGTTTGGCTCAGTGGATAGAGTGTGAACTGCAGATGGAAGGGTCCCTGGTTCCATGCTGTGTTCCATGCCTGTGAAGGGCCTGTACTTCCTTTGCAGATTCCTCCCCAGGGTGGGGCCTGGTAGGAGGGGGGGGGGTGCAGGAGGCAACCAATGGATATTTCTCTGTCTTTCCCTCTCCCTTCCTCCCTGAAATCAATACTATATATATATATATATATATATATATATATATATATATATATATATCACAAAAATAAATAAATAAAACAATGGAAAAATATTCTCAGGTGAGGATTAAAAACAAAACAAAACAAGACAAAGAAACAAACAAACAAGAAGAAGCATGGGCAGAAGCTGTCAAGTTTCTTATGACCTAGCTTCAAAAGGCCCAGAACTACTATAGAGTTTTTGAGGATGAAATTAATACATGTGAAGTGCTTAAAACAGTGCCTAGCTCATAAGTACTACTATTAATTATTTTATTTTTTTTTAAATATGGTTTTATTTTTAAATAAAACCTAGCTGGTGTTATACCCAGACTTTGTGATCCCCAAGGACCACCAGGGAGCCGAGTCCGATGCAATAAACAAAAGAGCCTCTTCCATGCTAGCATGGGCTCTGTCCCACTTATGCAACAGCATGGCAAAAGAGAGGCCAAACTTGGCCAAAACCAGTTTGGCTCAGTGGTAGAGTGTCGGTCTGCGGACTGAAAGGTCCCGGGTTTGATTCCGATCAGGGGCATGTGCCTTGGTTGCGGGCATATCCCCAGTGGGGGTGTGCAGGAGGCGGCTGGCTGATGTTTCTCTCTCGTCGACGTTTCTGGCTCTCTATCTCTCTCCCTTCCTCTCTGTAAAAAATCAATAAAATATATTAAAAAAAAAAAAGAGAGAGGCCAGACTTGGACAGGTCAAGGGTTTTATAAGGGTGGTGATGTCACTGCTTTGGCTGACCTTGATTGGTTGGGTGAAGGCTAGGGTCCAGTTACACAAAATGGAGGATAGCTCTGCTGTGCTCCACCCTGCCCCACAGTACAAAATGGAGTCAGGAGTTAGCCTCGCCCACCAGCCCTCTCACTGGTTTGGTTCAGTGGATAGAGCATCGACCTGCGAACTGAAAGATCCTGAGTTCAATTCCCATCAAGGGCACATGCCTGGGTTACGGGCTCGATCCCCAGTAGGGGGCATTCAGGAGGCAGTCGATCAATGATTCTCTCACATCATTGATGTTTCCATCTCTCTCTCCCTCTCCTTTTCTCTCTGAAATTAATAAAAAAATAAAAAATATATAGTTTTATTGATTTCAGAGTCGAAGGGAGAGGAAGAGAGAGATGGAAACATCAATGATGAAACAGGCTAGGGCTTTGGCTTCTTAAAACACTCTGGTAACCCTGAGCTGCCATGTAAGAAGTCTTACTACCCTGAGATTGTCATGGTCTCAAGTGAAGCTCTCCAGATCAACCCATCTGCCTGTTGAATACCACATGGGGCAGATGATGGTGGCCTCCTGCATGCCCCCTATTGGGGATGGAGCCCTTGACTAGAATCGAACCTGGGACCCTGATTCAGTCTGCCACTCTATCCACTGAGCCAAACCAGCTAGGGCTTTAAAATTTTTATTTTTATTTTTTTAAAAATCCTACATAATAATAGAGTAATATGCAAATTAACCATCACTCGGCTACATCCATCAGCCACGCCCACCAGCCGAGCAATCATGCAAATTAGCCCAACAAAGATGGCTGATAATTTGCATATGTGGAGGGTGGGAGGAATGAAGACTGAAGACAGCATAGAAGGAAGAGGAAGGGAAAGTGGAAAGCAAGGCTGCTGCAGCTACTTGGAGGGAAAGCACTGGCAGCACGTGCAGGCTAGGGCGGGGTGAGCAGAGTCAGTGCGAAGCCCCCGGAGGTCATGGGGTCAGCAGGCGCCGTGGGTGGGCGTACAGGGTGAGGCATGTAGTGGTGGCAGCATGCAGCCGCAGAGACGGTGGTGGTGGTGGCCTTGGGCACAGTGGGGCGGGTGGGGCGTGCCCTGCCCGTCCTGCCTGCCCTGCCCTGCCTGCCAGAGTGGGAGAGGTGGTGGTGGTGGTGGGGGGGGGGACGGGAGAGGTGGCGGTGGTGGGCCAGAAGTCTTGCAGGAATATTCCTACAATAGGTCACTAATATTTTTATAATTGTGGAAGGGAAGAGAGATAGAAATATTAATGATGAGAATCACCCTTGGGCTGCCTCCTGCACGATCCCAGGCCCCCAAATCGGAGTTGAGCCTGCAACCCAGGCGTGTGCCCAGACCTGGAATTTAACTGTAACCTCCTGGTTCCTTGGTTGACACTCAACCATTGAGCCACACCAACTGGGTATGATTCCTTGCTCAACCACTCATGTGTTTCCTTGTGTGACATACTTAATGCCAAACTCTTAGTCTTTCCACTTCCCCTGGCTGACTTTTCCCCTACACATGCTCCCTCCCAGTCACTTTAATGAGATTGTCTAGCTCTCTGTGAGCTGCAGACTGATATTAAATCAATATTTAGTAGTTCAGTTCTTTCTTTGTGAATAGGGTACCTACAGTTCATTTCCATTGTATCACTACAATCCACTTAAGGTAACTCTCCACCCTAATTCTGATGAACTTGGAGAGTCTGTCTTTGTGAATAAATCCTGTCAAAAGAGTGCCACCAAACGTAGGGAGGTTTCCTTCCCCGCCCTGCGGGCGTTTGAAGATTAAAGCGCGCCGGCCCACCGCGCCCCTTCCTCTCGGTGATCCTCTTTCCGGCTTCCTCGTGTTGCATGATGGGAGAAATAGTCTACTTCCGCCAGCGGTGCGCGGGGAGCGGCCTCACTCCGAACTCCATTTCCCGGCGTGCCTCTGGCTGGTCGCTCCGCTCGCAGGCGAGAGGCCGGTTCCGCTTGCATCAGCGTGGGATCCGCGGCGAAATGAAACTGTTCGTGAGCGAGGGCGCCCCGGGGACACTGCCCGTGCTGGCCGCGGCGGGGAGGGCCCAGGGCCGGGCGCAGCTGCACATCAGCACCGTGGGCCCTGAAGGTAGGCGGGGTGGCGCTGGGGGCCCGGTGGGTGAGGGGGGCGGGCCCGAGCACGCCGGACTCCGGGTCGCAGTCTCCTTCCCCAATCCCCAACCCCTACCACTCATTCCCGTCTACCTCCTGCCCCACTCTCCTCCGTCACTCCATCCCCTCTTCCTTCCCAGTCACATCTTTCATCCATCACACACACCCCGCCCCAGACACGGTTTTTTTGTTCCTAGGAAACGCTGCGCTCCTCTCCACACACATACGCTCCCATGTGCACGCCTTTCGGCTTACCCGTTTTCATTCCCAGCCAGCTGTTGGGGTGACTCCTAAGCAGTTCTGTTGCCAGTCTTCCCAGTTCTGTTAATTTTGTTCTACCCCTGTTCTGTCGGGTCGTTCTCAGATAATCCCAGTTTCAATTGTTCCAGTTCTCGGCTGCTGCGCTATCCCAGCGCCGCCGCCTCCTCTCCGCAGCACCCATCTGTTGTTTCCAGCTGGCGCACTGCTGGTCCCCCCAGCTCATTCTGGACCCACCCCCTTTCAGTGATCCCGTCTTAGAAGCTCTGGATTGAGACTGCCTAGGCTAAACAATGTGAAGTTGTCCTAAGTTGACAAAGAATTTTGTTTCTTTTTCTTGTTTTTCACGCATTTCTCTCTCTCTCTCATCAGAGTGTGTGGTCCCATTCCTGACCCGGCCTAAGATCCCTGTCTTGCAGCTGGATAATGGCAACTACCTCTTCTCCACCAATGCAATCTGCCGGTCAGTATTGGTACTTGATGCAGGGAGGTGACTAAATCACACAGAGTTTACTGTCCTCTGTGTGGCTGTTTCAGTGTGGAGTGAGAATGGGCCCTTCTTATTCCACCTTCTGTTGTTTTTTTTCTCTGGCAGATACTTCTTTCTGTTATCTGGCTCAGAGCAAGATGACCTCACCAACCAGTGGCTGGAATGGGAAGCAACAGAACTGCAGGTGGTACTGGGACATGGGAGATGGCAGGCAGGCCCTTGCTCTGCTTGGCCATTCTGACCTATGTCCCCCCACATTTTAGCCAGCTTTGTCTGCTTCCCTGTACTATTTGGTGGTCCAAGGCAAGAAGGGGGAAGATGTTCTTGGCCCCATTCGGAGAGCCCTGACTCACATTGACCATAGCTTGAGTCGTCGGAGCTGCCCTTTCCTGGCTGGGGTAAGTTGGGCCTTGAGGTGGGGATTGGGGAAACTGTGTGGATTAAGAATTAAGAAGGAAGACAGTATTCAAACCCCAACACTGCCATCTTCTAGCAGTGTAGCCTTGAAAAAAATTAAATTTCTAATTTTTTTCCCCCCCGTCTTTGAAATGGGTAATATTGGTACCCACCTCATTGGGTTGTTGTGAGGATTAGTGAGATCATTTTAAATGCTTAATAGAGTGCTTGATGTGTACGAAGTGTTAGTTGTTTTTACTACTTTTGAGAAGAAATTGAGTATCTCACTTGTGTACCTTTTTCTTTTGTTTCCCCGACCAAGGAGACAGAATCTGTCGCTGACATTGTGTTGTGGGGAGCCCTGTATCCATTGCTCCAAGACCCAGCCTACCTCCCTGGTGAGCACTGAGCGTATCACTGTTTCCCCAGCCCTAACCGCAGAAGCCTGGTGTAGGGGTTACAGAACGGGCAGTGTATTGTATATAGGTGCCCACCATGAGGTGTAGCTTGATATGGAAGCTCTAGCAGAAAGATGGTAAAGGGAATGGGAAAGCAACTGGAGAAATTTCACGAAGAAGGAAAAAAATCATCCGGCCTTTCCCGGTCTTGCTGATTCCTCTTTTCTCCCAAATCCACAGAAGAGCTGGGTGCCCTGCACAGCTGGTTCCAGACACTGAGTTCTCAGGAGCCATGCCAGCGAGCTGCAGAGACCGTGTTGAAGAAGCAGGGTATCCTGGCCCTCCGGCCCTACCTCCAAAAGCAGCTCCAGCCCAGCTTCCTGGAAGGGAGGGCTGTCAGCAATGAGCCTGAGGTTTGGAAAAGAACTGAGGGGTCCCCAGAAAGCCTTGGTGCCTACAGGGTGGGGTGGTTTGGAGAGGGGCTTGGAGGTTGTTGGGTGAGTTTCTGTATTCCGTGGGCCCTCCTCACCTGGTAAGGGATTCTATCCACTCTTCATAGGAGGAGGAACTGGCCACCCTGACTGAGGAGGAGATCGCCATCGCCGTCACTGCTTGGAAGAAGGGCCTGGGGAACTTGCCTCCCCTTCGGCCAAAGCAGAAGCCAGTGTGAGTAGGCACAGATGAGTGGGGCTTGATTTTTTCAATGGAGGTTGTTGATAAAATCAACACCTGCCTGCCTGGTCCCCTCTGCTGCTGATTTCTTTCATTTTCTATCCTTTCCTTTTTATTCTCAGACCCCTATCTCTCTTTTTATTGTTGACATCTTTTTTTAAAGTTTATTCTCTCTTGGTTTGTAATTTTGGACACTCTTCATCAGTCCCACTGCACCCGTGTTTCAGTTATTCTTTACCTATAGATACCACCTAAATCTGTTTTTTTCCAGTCCAGATCTTTACTCTGAACTCAACATTATTTGTCAGACTGAATCCTCCACCCCACAGGCATTGCAAACTCAGCATGTGCAAGAGCAAACCAGTTATCTTCCCTGTCAGCTTCCCTCCTCTATTCATGTGCTTTAGCAATTGACACCCCTCAACCCCCACTTAAAAATCTAAGCCAGAAATTTTGTTGTTATCTGTACTCTTTTCTCATCCCCTCCTCCTATATCACTTATTCCATTACCAAATCATTGATTCTAACTCCTAAGTAGTCCTTGAATCAATCCCTTCTTTCTCTTCTCACAACTGCTCCCTGACATCAAACCTACTACCTCTCACATTCTCTTTCCCTACACTGTCACCGGAATGAGTACTTAAAACTACATATATTATCTCACCCTCCTTTTTTGAATTCCTTTGTGTAGTTCACAAGATCATTCAAGATTTAGTCCCTGCCGGAGGCTTCATATTTTGTCACTGTCCTACTACACTGAGACAATATACACACACATACCTTTGAAGGAAGACTTCAGATGTACATGACTGTCTGACGTAGACTAGATCTGTGTCTGGGTATCTTATGACTTCCAGTCCCTTTTGGCCCTTGCGTCTCCTCCATGACCTGTTCTTTTCTTTCCTCACCAGGTTGCCTGTGGCTGGGGAAAGGAATGTGCTCATCACCAGCGCCCTTCCTTATGTCAACAATGTGCCCCATCTTGGAAACATCATTGGTTGCGTGCTCAGTGCTGACGTCTTTGCCAGGTGGAGCTAACTGCTGCAGGGAAGACCCGAGGGAGCCATGGGTCCCAAAGAATAGGATGCCCCAAGGGTGGAGGCTGGGTAGGTCCAAGGGACATGGGGGGCGGCTGATCATCATATTCTCTTCCAGGTACTCCCGCCTCCGCCAGTGGAACACCCTCTATCTGTGTGGGACAGATGAGTATGGTACAGCCACAGAGACCAAGGCTATGGAGGAGGGTCTCACCCCCCAGGAGATCTGTGACAAGTACCATGTCATCCATGCTGACATTTACCGCTGGTTTAATATCTCCTTCGATATTTTTGGTCGCACCACCACTCCACAACAGACGGAGTAAGTTTACTCTGATCAGGAGAAATGGAGGGTGAAGGCTGGGGCTGGGGACCATGAGAATATCCGGGAGACAGAGGAACCAAGATGGTTGTCTAGGCAATCCCCCTAAATGTAGGACATGAATATTGCCCTGAAATGTATTCCAAGCATTATTAAGGCAATTCAGTGTGGTCAGGTTCTAAAGGAGCAAGTAAGGGAGGTAAGAGGCAGGATGGAGGCTTGTGGGAAGTATACCTTTCTGCTACCACTTCCCTTTCCTTCCCTGGCTGCCACAGAGTCTGAGCACATTCCTTCTCACTCCTGTGGGTGTTTATAGCAAATATGCTTTCTTCTGTTACCTGGTAATTCATCCCTATAAAACCTCTGCATGGTAGACAGGCTGTCAGCTAATAGTGCGGTGTGGTTGAACTGATTTCATTTTTAGGACACAGTTCTATTCTTTTGGAGATTTTTGTTAATGGAGAATACAAAACAGAGCCTGTATTTGACAAATTCTAAAATGGCAAGGGAAGAGATTGTATGAGGGGTTGAAGAATATGTGTAAGGGGTCTGGGCCATCTAGTCAGACTCCCTAAAGATGACTAGATGACCTTTGCCTTGAAGGGTCTTCTGCCTGATTTCTTTGGCATTTGGACTAAATGAGTTTGCGTCCTGGGTAGAGTGGCAGGAGGGAGGGTTGCACCCCTTTTTCTGACTTCTCTGACCTGTCCCACCCCTGTCCCTTGCTCACCTCACCAGAATCACACAGGACATCTTTCAGCGTCTGTGGGACCGAGGTTTTGTGCTGCAAGATACAGTGGAGCAACTGCGGTGTGAGCATTGCTCCCGCTTCCTGGCTGACCGCTTTGTGGAGGGGGTGTGTCCCTTCTGTGGCTACGAGGAGGCCCGGGGTGACCAGTGTGACAAGTGTGGCAAGCTCATCAATGCCATAGAGCTCAAGGTGAGTGGGAGGTTTCATAGGAGCCCAGAAGGAGACAATCTCTATTCTTTTTTTAAATTAATTGATTTTATAATAGAAAGAGAAGGGAATGGGGAGTGGGGGGAAGAAACATTGATTTATTTTCCCACTTATTTATGCATTCATTTGTTGATTCTTATATGTGCTCTGACTGGGGATCAAGTCTTGGGGTGTCAGGATGATGCTCTAACCAGCTGAGTTATTTGGCCAGGGCAACAATCTCCAATAAGGGGTTCCCAATCTTGTCCCACTCAGGATTTTTGTTTTAGCATTCGAGACCTTTGACCAGTGGTTCTTTCTACTCCATCTCAGCAACTCACCATTCAGCTTGTTAGATAATAACTAAATGAACATTTACTCTGCTTAACATGTGCTAGGAAATTGAATTTATATTTCTCTACTTTTGCTTCTGTTTCAGACCACCTTCTATAAATACTCCCTGTTTACTCATTTATTATTTTATTCATTATTGATTTCAGAGAAGGGAGAAGGAGAGAAAAAAACATCAATGATGAGAGAGAACCATTGATTAGCTGCCTCCTGCATGCCCCACACCAGGGAACAAGCCTGCAACACAGGCATGTGCCCTGACCGGGGATTGAACCCTGACCTCTTGACTCATAGGTCGATGCTCAGCCACTGAACCATGCTGTTGGGCTATTCATTCTTTCAACAACTTTTTTGGGGGTCTTATGATAGGGAAGTCACAGTTCTAGGTGCTAGGATGTGGCAGTGAACAAGACAGACTTATTAGTGTGGGGAGGAGACTAAAGACGAAGTAATTATGGAATAAACTGCCAGGAAGATGTGATATAGAGTGACTTTTGGGGGAAGGTAGGTGATTAGGGAAGGCATCGCCGCCCAGGAGGTAACATTTGAACTGAGAGTTTAACTGAAGAATGAGAGGGAGCAAGCCAGGCTATGAGAGTGAGGTTAAGAGTGTTAACAAGCAGAGAGGAGAGGAAATGCAAAGGCAGAATTGAAAAGGCCAGTATAGCTGTAGCTATACTGGGAGGGTGGATTGAGATAAGGTCAGGTTACCAGGGCCTACTAAGCCATTGTGGGAGTTGAATGGCAAGCTGCTCTGTGGAAAATGGATGGGAGGGAAGCATGAAAGTTTGGAGACTAGCGTGATAGCACCAAAATGCGATAATGTTTCTCCAACTAGATTAATAGCAGTAGAAATGGGGATGGAGAAGAACCTTGAGATATATTGTGGAGGCAGACTGTAGAATTAGATAGACTGGAATTCTGGGTGATGGGAAAATCAAGGAAATGATGACTATTAAGTTTTTGACTTGAGCTGCTACAAACATGGGCATGATTAGATGAAAAACATGCTTTCTGGTGGAATCTATTTGGATTTATTAAATTTGAGATTCCTTGCCCTGTCTGGTGTGATTAGAGCATAGGCCAGAGCATTGAAGGATCACAGATTTGATTTCTGGTCAAGGGCACATACCTGGTTTTGTAGGTTTGATCCCGGCCCCAGTTAGGGCACAGGCAGGAGGCAGCCGATCAATGTGTCTCTCTCATATTCATGTTTCTCTCCCCCCTTCCTCCCTCCCACTCTCTCTAAAAATCAATGAAAGAAATATCTTCAGGTGAGGATTAACAACAATAACAAATTGAGCTGCCTCCTAGACACCCAAGGAGCAGTGAGGTAGTTTGATAGAGGAATGTGGAGTTCAGGAGAGAAGTCCTGAGTTATAATTTCTCACTTCCAAAAATTTAGATCAAAACTTATTTGGGCCGGGACCGGTTTGGCTCAATGGATAGAGCGTCGGCTTGGGGACTGAAAGGTCCCGGGTTCGATTCTGGTCAAGGGCATGTACCCTGGTTGCGGGCATATCCCCAGTAGGGGGTGTGCAAGAGGCAGCTGATCGATGACACTCTCTCATTGATGTTTCTAACTCTCTATCTCTCTCCCTTCCTCTCTGTACAAAATCAATAAAATATATTTTAAAAAAAAACAAAACCTTATTTGGAAGCTTTCACTGATTAGCCCCACCTAACTGTTCACTCCTTTAGTCCTCACCTTTCTGGGTTTGTATATCAACTTGTACCTTGAGAATAAGTATTTCTTGACATTTTGCTTCGTGTAGGCCTGCACTTACCTCCCATGCGAGCCCCCTCTCCCTAACTTGATTGTAACTTCCGTAGGAGAGCAGCTGTGTGTCTTCTTTTCCATCATTCCTGCCTCTCCTTACCCAGCTGCACACAGTGCAGTGCTCTGAGAATGCTGTTTCCTGTCCTCTGGAGTGATAGGACAGAGACATGAAACTCTTGAGTACCAAATGTGCTGCCACGTGGACCTGAGTCTCCCAAGTTCACCGGAGGCCCAGTAGTTGATGAGTTGGCTGGGTGTGAGTATGAGGCTCAGCTAGATGGCACACTGGGGAGCTCATCCCTTGATGCCTCTCCCCTTGCCTGGACAGTTCCACGTGACCTGCAGGCCTGATCCTGACTCGTCTTGGGTCACACTTTCTTTCTCTTGAATTTTCCTTCGCAGAAGCCTCAGTGTAAAGTCTGCCGATCATGCCCTGTGGTGAGATCCTCGCGGCACCTGTTTCTGGACTTGCCCAAGGTAAGTGGGCCTTTCCCTCAACCTGGTCTGCATGGCCTTTTCTGCCCCCTCAGCCTCAGCCACAGATCTATTCCACATTACTCTCAAATGTTTTTGATTTCTGTTTTAAAGTTATACTTATAAAAATACATAACAAGTGAATGGGCCCAAAGTGAAAGGCCCAGGCCCACTAAACCCCAGGCTTGCTTACCAGAGGTATTTTACTCCTTTGTGCCTATTCAGAAATATTGTAGGCATGTGAATGAACTCTACATATATGTCCTCTGTACTCTTAAATATTTTTTTAATATGTTTTTATTGACTTTAGAGGGAGTGGAAGAGGGAGAGAGAATAGAAACATCAATGATGAGAGAGAATCATTGATCGGCTGTCTCCTGAATGCCCTCTACTGGAAATCTAGCTTGCAACCCAGGCATGTGCCCTGACTAGGAATCAAACCATGACCTCCTGGTTCATAAGTCGATGCTTAACCACTGAGCCACACCAGCTGGACTACATTTAGTTTTTTATATCTCTTAGTTTCCTTTCATCTGAAACAGTTCCCCAGCCTTTCTTTATCTTTTATGACAGGGGTGGGGAACATCCGGCCCGCAGGCTGTATAAGACCCAAAAGACCCAAGAAATCATTTAGTCTGGCCCTGCCAAGGCATTAGGGGTGAGTTATTAAATGTTTGGCCAAATATAACAGGCTAATTTTAAGTTGATAATTTTGTATGGCCCACAAATGGCTTTATAAATATCCAAATGGTCCTTGGCAGAAAAATGATTTGTCACCCCTGACCTAATAGGATGTTCTGGAAATCATTCCATATCACTTCATAACGATCATCATTATTTAGTTGTTTTCTTTTTCTTCTTTTTTTGTTAATCCTCACTTGAGGATATTTTTTTCATTGATTTTTAGAGAGAGTGGAAGGGAGGGGGAGAGACACATAGACTTGTTGCCTCCTGCATGCACCCTGACCAGAGCTGGGGATTGAGCCTGCATCTGAGGTATGTGCCCTTGTCTGGAATCAAACCTGAGACACTTCAGTTTGTATGCTGACACTTAGCCACTGAACCACACTGGCTACTGCAGTTGTTTGTTTAAACAGCTACATACAACTACATTTGTGTAGGTTCCATAGTTTATATAACCAGTTTTCTGGGTTCTCCATTTAGGTAGTTCCCAGTACAGTAGGTCCTTGAATAACGTTTTGATCAATGTTTTGTTACAAGGTTGATTAGATGCGGTAGAAACTTAACTCTTGTTTATATCAATTAGCTTGTGGTAAAAATTGGTTTTGTTATATGTCATTTCACTGAAAGCTGCAGAACCTATCAGCGTTAAGTGAGGGCTTACTGTATTTTGCAATTGCAAATGACATTGCAGTAGATAAATGTTCCATCAAATATAACAAGCACATTTTTTTTTTGTATTATATCTTCAGGATAATTTCCTTAAAAGTGATCTCTTGCTGTGTCAAGAGTAAATGAATATGTAGTTTATTGTCAAATTTTCTTTAATAAGTGTTATTCCATGTTTGCCTTCTCATCAGCTATCTGTGAGTGCTGTTTGACTCATAGCCTTGCCAATGGAGTATATTGTCAGGCTTTGGAAATTGTGGTATTTCATTGGATGAGTCACATAAACCATCCATTAAAAAAGTTTACTTTTGTTTTTCTGCTTACAAGTGATAAAAGCTTGTTTTTAAAATTTCAGCTAGAAATAAATGGTATAATGTGTATGTTCCCCATAATCCCATCTAAAAAAAAGTACTGACACATATTTTCCTTCAAAAATTTTCTGGCCCTAGCTGATTTGACTCAGTGAATAGAGTGTCACCCTGCGGACTGAAGGGTCCTGGGTTCAATTCCGGTCAAGGGCATGTACCTTGGTTGCAGGCTCCTCTCTGGCCCAGGCCCTGGTCAGGGTGCGTGCAGGAGGCAACCAATTGATGTGTTTCTCTCATATCAGTGTTTCTGTCTGTCTTTCCTTCTCTCTGTCACTTTTACAAAAATTGGTGGGAAAATATCCTCCAATGAGGAGTTAAAAAAAATTTTTCCCCTTGGGCTTGCCCAGCCTGTGTGGCTCAGTGTTTGAGCATCTACCCATGCACCTAGAGGTCACCAGTTTGATTTCTGGTCAGGACATGTGCTTGGGTTACAGGCTTTATCTCCAGTAGGGAGCATGCAGGAAACAGCTGGTTGATGTGTCTTTCTTATTAATGTTTCTATCTCTCTTCCTCTCTCTCTATAATCAATAAAAAATATATTTTAAAAAATTTCTGGGCTTATGTTAGTCTATGTGTTGATATTTATTTATTTATTTATTTATATTGATTTCAGAGAAGAAGGGAGGAGAGACAGAAACATCAAAGATGAGAATCTTTGATTGGCTGCCTCCTACACGCCCCTACTGGGGATCAAGCCCACAACCCAGACATGTGTCTTTGGTCGGAATCCAACCTTGGACCCTTCAGTGTGTAGGCTGACGCTCTCTCTACCCACTGAGCCAAGCCGGCTGATATTTATTTTTATAGTAATAGAATTACACTCTGTTGTTTTGTAGTTTGTTTAATTTAATTAGTAATGAATCTTGGAGGTCTATATATGTCAATTACATGTAGATCTCCTTAATCTTTTTAATGGGCTTATGAGTATTTTATTGTATCGATGCACCATATCTTCTTTACTTTTAATTTTTTGCTATGATGAACAGTGCACTTCTTTATATACACTCTTGTGTGAATATTTCCATTGAAAAAAATTCTAGAAGTGGAATTGATATGTCAAAGTCATGAGTCTTTTAATTTTAATATATCGCCAGACTAGTCCAAAAAGGTTGCACATATTTACCCTTATGCAAACTGTGTATGAGGCTTTTCTAAGTCGACCTCTGTCTCTGCCTTCTCAGCTGGAAGACCGACTTGAGGAGTGGTTGGAGAAGACTGTGCCTGGCAGTGACTGGACACCCAATGCCCGATTCATCATTCGTTCTTGGCTTCGGGACGGCCTCAAGCCACGTTGCATAACCCGAGACCTCAAATGGGGAACCCCTGTACCCTTAGAAGGTTTTGAGGACAAGGTAAGAATCCCATGCTTTACTCGTATCTCTTATTATTCAGCCTTGAGACCCTGGGCTAACATAATACACTGTTGTCTATATCTTGTTTAACTGGGTTTCCCATTAAAAAAAAAAAAATGAATTTATTGGGGTTCCATAGGTCAATAAAATTATATAGGTATCAAGTATATTCGCAATGTGTTTTTGTTTTTGTTTTTTTATCCTACCGTGTCTCTCCAGGTATTCTATGTCTGGTTTGATGCCACATTTGGATACATATCAATCACCGCCAACTACACAGACCAATGGGAGAGGTGGTGGAAGAATCCAGAGCAAGTAAGCAGTTCTTGGTTAGCCTGCCTGTGGGGAGGGTGCATGCGTATATGTGTGTTGAGGGGGAGTAGGATTGGGTATTTGTTCTTTCTGGGGTCTTTGAAGAAGGTCTCAGAAGCTTTGTCTTCCAACTATATTCTATAGGTGAACCTCTACCAGTTCATGGCCAAAGACAATGTTCCCTTTCACGGGTTAGTCTTTCCTTGTTCTGCCCTAGGAGCTGAGGACAACTACACCTTGGTCAGCCATCTCATTGCTACAGGTACCTGGAAGCCAGACTAGGAATATTCCTAGGGAATGAGGGCTGAAGTGATACTTGGAAGGTTTTGGAAAGGTGCTAAGTCTTGAGTTAGGAGTTGAGATGAAATAGGAAATAATTTGAACATGAGAACTCAGCTTAGGAGGAAACAAGAACCTGAAGAAAAAAGCAAGTGTCAAAAGTTAAAACTTTGTAATGAATAGAAGCAAGCGGAGGGGAGAGGGCGGGGGAGGCAGAATCTCCCAAGTTCGATCCAGGCCAGCTACTCAAAAAGTGTACCCATAGTTGAGTTCAAAGGAGAGTCAGTAGGTCAGAGAGGGAAGAAAGTGATTTGAGCAGATGGTTCTCATTCATTCTCTTTCTCTGTCCAGAGTATCTGAATTATGAGGATGGGAAATTCTCTAAGAGCCGGGGTGTAGGAGTGTTTGGGGACATGGCCCAGGACACAGGGATTCCTGCTGACATCTGGCGCTTCTACCTGCTGTACATTCGGCCTGAGGGCCAGGACAGTGCCTTCTCCTGGACAGATATGTTACTGAAGAATAATTCTGAGCTGCTTAACAACCTGGGAAACTTCATCAATAGGTAGGACTTGGTGAGGGATCAGTCAGTAGATGAACTGGGCTGGTGCTAACTCTGCTCCATGAAGTGGGAAAGATGGGAATGAAGAGATGCCTAGTAAATGGGCAGGAGGCTGGGAGGGTGAGGAGGATAATGTGGAAAGTGGATTTCTGTTAATTAGGACTTGCTCCTAGAACATAATAGGTTATGTATGCTTGGGGGAAGTTGGTTGTAGAAATGTGACTTAGCAAAGTTGGTCACAAAGTTTAGTAAATTCTCTTACTAATGTTCTTTGCAAAATTGAAAATGTGCCTCCCCCCTCTCCCCCCCCCCCAAAGAAAAAAAAAGTTAACTTGCATGCATTTGAAAAATTTAACCGAGGAAAGGGTTTATTTTAGTGTAGAGGTAGGAGATTTCTACTGTACTCTGGAGTTTTTGTTACTTGAGCTCAATTTCACTTTTGGCCGTATGTCAGCTATTCTGCAAACTAAAGAAATATCCTTAATGGCTACCTACCCTTTCAGGTTTGGTCGTTAATCACTTTAACAGATAGTCCCTATTAGAGTATTTGATAGCAATGTACATATATTAGAACATGATTGTTATGAGTGTGGATTTTTAAAAATAAAACGAACAGTTGCTTAACTTTATCAGGTTTCTTTAAACAAGGGATAATGTATGTGAAATGTCTGTTATGTGCAGTTATATTCTTAGGGGAGAGAATAAGGAATTACTTTGTTAAGCTTTGCCTTCCAGCTTGAAGGAGCCAGGAAGTATCAGTTCTGAAAGAATGTAGAATTAGAAATAAAAGGCATCCAAATTGGAAAAGAAGTAAAGTTATCCTTATTTGCAGATGACATGAAAGAATATAGAATTAAGAAAATCAGATCAGCCAAGACCGGTTTGGCTCAATGGATAGAGTGTCGGCTTGGGGACTGAAAGGTCCCGGGTTTGATTCCGGTCAAGGGCATGTACCTTGGTTGCGGGCATATCCCCAGTAGGGGGTGTGCAAGAGGCAGCTGGTCAATGACTCTCTCATCGATGTTTCTAGCTATCTCTCTCCCTTCCTCTCTGTACAAAACCAATAAAATATATTTAAAAAAAGAAAAAGAAAAAAAAGAAAATCAGATCAAATTTCTATACGGAGACTGGGAAATTACTCTTTTTTTCTCTCCCCTCTCCTTCCCTTACTCCTATCAAGAGCTGGCATGTTTGTGTCTAAGTTTTTTGGGGGTTATGTGCCCGAGATGGTGCTTACCTCTGATGATCAGCGCCTGCTGGCCCACGTCACCCTGGAGCTACAGCACTATCACCAGCTTCTAGAGAAGGTTCGGTAAGTAACCTGCACCTGTCTCATCTGAGTGGGCTGCTGGCATGTTGAGAACCCCATACTGGTCCCTCCAGGACCTTATACCTTGGCCTGCCTCCCCCCTTCCCAGGATCCGGGATGCCTTACGCAGTATCCTCACCATCTCTCGTTATGGCAACCAGTACATTCAGGTTAACGAACCCTGGAAGCGGATTAAAGGCAACGAGGCTGACAGGTAGGTAAGGAGGTGGGGTTGGCTGCAGGGATAAAGTAGGCTGTGTCCTCTGAGAAGTCCTGACTAATGCCTCTTTTCACCTAGGCAGCGGGCAGGGACGGTGACAGGCCTGGCGGTGAACATAGCTGCTTTGCTGTCCACCATGCTCCAGCCTTACATGCCTACGGTTAGCTCTACGATTGCGGCCCAGCTGCAGCTCCCACCTCCAGCCTGCAGCACCCTGCCCATGGACTTCCTGTGTATCTTACCAGCAGGACACCAGATTGGCACAGTAGGTCTTTGAGGATCAGAAGAGCCATTGTCTCTTACTAGCAAAATGTCTACATTTGCCATGCAGTCTTCGGGAAGGGTCAGAGGACTTACTTTGGGCATGGGGCTTTCACAGCTACTCTCTGAAGGCCTTCAGCACCTCTCCCCACTTTGCACTTAGGCTTGTTTCTGATATAAAATCCTTGGTGCTGGCTCACAAGCCCAGTGTTATCTGTAGCCCATATTTTCCATCATCCTTCATATCAGAACCCAGTACATGATACATGAAACTGATATACAGTAGATGAAATAATGCCATGGTCACTTGGTCTCCATAAGGCTAACAGGCAGTGAGCTGTGAGAATACAGGGTAGCCATTTCCCCTTTGACACAAGATGATCAAGTAAGTCCACCTTTAAACTTGCATCATTTAGTCTTGGGCCATATGAATTCTTAGGTTTTTCATAGTGACTGCTAGGGGTTTTCCTGTGTTCTTTACTGAAATCAGTGATACACTCAAGCTTGTAAAGCATTTAGACTCCCTGAATGTCAGTGATCGGGGTTAGAGGGGCCCTCTGTATAGTCTGATAGAGTTTATACCTAATCAGTGAGTGATTCTGGATTTCTTTTTTCTTATAGGTCAGTCCGTTGTTCCAAAAATTGGAAAATGACCAGATTGAAAATTTGAGGCAGCGCTTCGGTGGGGGCCAGGTGAGAAAGCTAGACTGTGCTCTCACCCAGCAGTAGCCACAGTGCCATCTCCTAAGTGTCCCTAAGTAGTCCTCACTCATCACTCTTTCCACCTTTTGGCCCTGCTACTTCCTCACTTAAAGTTTTTCTTTCCTGTCTTAGCTAGAAGAGTCCCCGATGTTAAAGGTAATAACTTTCCTCAAGATGTTTATAAAACTTGAGGTTGGGGAATATTTATGGTAGCAGGTGATAATTCTGTTGTTATTCTCCAGGCAAAAGTGTCTCCCAAACCAGCAGTTGTGGAGACAGCTGGACCACAGCAGATACAAGTGCTGATGGATGAAGTGACAAAACAGGTATGAAGTTTGAATCCTATGTGGGAGACCAGGAATCTTGAATCCTACCTAGGTCCTTTCCATCTCACTATTGTTTTATTCCCTTCCCTCCCGCCCCCCTTCTCTTAGGGCAACATTGTCCGAGAGCTGAAAGCACAAAAGGCAGACAAGAACCAGATTGCTGCAGAAGTTGCTAAACTCTTGGATCTGAAGAAGCAGTTGGCTCTAGCTGAAGGAAAACCTCTTGAAACCCCTAAAGGCAAGAAGAAAAAGTGAAAGTGAGAACCTGGCTTATAGAGTCACTTTAATGGATATGGACAGTAGTAAATAAATATGCAATCTCTATGTACATGCTGAGACCCTTTCTTGTCTACCCAGAGCTTTCCCTCTACTGTAGGTGGTTTAGTAGCCACTACTGGGAAAAGATGGTTCTGGCTCAAGGGGGAAGTGATGGTCCCAAGGGTTCATGCTTGATGCAGATTGACCATTCGGTCAATCAGAGCTCGGCGAGTCACCTCCACTTCTCTGGTCAGACGCTCGATTTCCTGCTTGAGCCGTTCATTCTCCTCAGCTAGCTGTGCCACTTTCCTTTCATTCTCTTGTTCTTTATCCTTCATGCGTTGCTTTCCAGCCCGGGCTGGGGATTGACCACTCCGTTTCCTTTTCCTGTGTCTTCCTTGGTCTTCCTCTTCTTCCTCCTGAGCCGGAGAGCTCTGACTGGAATCTAGAGAGCAAGGGCTCTGGAAGGCGCTTGTGACCTCTGCTGGTCCTGGCTCCTCAGCCAGCCAAGCCAGAGAGGCAGGGTCAAGCGTGGTGAAGGTTTTTGATTCTTCCTTCAAGGGAATGAGGAAAGGTTGGCACTATTAGTTGAGATGGGAAAATTAGCATCCCATCCCCACCCCCAGCTTTATGTATAGCATTCTCACCTCCTCATTTCCAGGGGGTGAGACATAGGCACGCCCATTTTCATCTGAGGACAGCACCTCCTGTAGGTCCTCATACCAGGCTTCCAGCTCCCAGCTGGACAGTGTCCCGAAGGAGAAAGGCAAAGACTCGGCTGCCATTGCTGCAGCTTGATCAGGCTCTGAAAAAGGATATACTTAGAATAGTGGGGAAGGGAGGTGGAATGAGCACCACAAAGCAGTCAAACAGTTTATACTGCCATTTGGCAAACTGGTCTGCTGCCAGTTTTTGCAATAAAGTTTTTTTTTTTTTTTTTAAATATATTTTATTGATTTTTTTTTTTTACAATTAGGAAGAGAGAGGGATAGAGAGTTAGAAACATCAAAGAGAGAATCATCGATCAGCCTCCTCCTGCACATCCCCTACTGGGGATGCACCCGCAACCAACGTACATGCCCTTGACTGGAATCGAACCCAGGACCCTTCAGTCCACAGGCTGATGCTGTATCCACTGAGCCAAACCGGTTTTGGCTGCAGTAAAGTTTTATTGGAACAAGGACACATCTATTGATTTACACATTTTTTTTATGGCTACTTTTATGCTACAATAGTGGAGATGACTATTTCTGACAAATTGTGTGGCTCTCATATCTAAAACATTTACTGTCTGGCCCTTTAAAATTTACCAACCCCTGGTCTATACTAATATTCCCTCCTTGCTTTTGCCCAGCACTTGAAGAAGTGCCTGGGTAGACTTTCTTACGGGACTGTAGTAAAAGCTGCCCGCCATAGTTGGTTTGGTTTAGTGGATAGAGCATCAGCCTGACGACTGAAGGATCCCAAGTTTGATTCCAGTCAAGGGCACATAGCTTGGTTCCAAGTTCCTTGACCCTGGTTGTGTGTGTGTAGGAGGCAACCAATTGATGTGTCTCTTTCACATTGATGTTTCTGTCTCTCCCCTCTCCCTGTCACTCTCTCTAAAAATCAATGGAAAAATAGCCTTGAGTGAAAATTAACAATAACAAAAAAGTTAGCCGCCCTGAGAAACTCCATTGGTAGTTTCCAGGGGCAATTACCACATCAGTTGTGCTCCTTTTTCCTGTGAAGAGTTTATAGATATTTATGTTACGATTCATAACAGTAGCAAAATTACAGTTATGAAGTAGCAACGAAAATAATTTTATGGTTGGGGTCAACACAACATGAGGAACTGATTTAAAGGGTTGCAGCATTAGAAAGGTTGAGAACCACTTCTAAAGGAAAGATAAACAGCATCTTGTAGGAGTTGGTTTTGGGAAAGGGTTGGTTAGGTTTACCTGCTTTCAGGTGTGGTGATGTATGAAGATACACTTCCTTCTTGAACACTGTGGGGAATCAAAGGTAAATATGTTAACCATTTTTGGAAGAGGGAGAGCCATGTTCTTTTATCTCCAGCATCCTATTGATCGGCTCTTACTTCCTGTCTTATAGAGTGTGGATAGTTAACAGTCCCAGTAGCCATTTTCAAGGACAGAGGAGAGCCTAATTTCCTTTATTTTTAGTTGTTGACATTTGTAGTCCTGATTGCATAATAGGAAAGCCCTGGCCATCTCAGCTTTCTCTAAATTCAAGGCAGGCTTCAAACCTGCCAAGGTAAGTAAGGACTACACTACAGGGAAGGGAGCAAATCAAGTGACATTTTCCTAATTCCATTTCCACACTGATAGCCTCCAAATTGTACAATGCCGGTATAGACCTCTAACTCTGTTATCTTAACTGCTTGCTTGCTGTCTGCTTTTGGATGTCTAATAGGCATCTCAGACTTCATATGTCTAAAAACAAACTCCTGCCAATCTTCCCCTTCCAAAGTTTTCCCTATCTTGGTAAATGGCAATTCTAGTAGCTTTGTATCTTCATTGATTCCTCTCCTCTTATACCTCACAATCCAATCCAAATCACCAGCAACATTTCTTAACTCATTCTTCAGAAACCCAGAATCTAATTCTTCCCAGTTCCATTGCTACTATCAAGTTACTATCTCCCTTGGATGACTGCAGTTTCCCAGTTTCTGCTCTTAACAAGGGTTCTTGAGTCTATTCACAACACGGCAACCACAGTGGGCCTTTTAAAACTTAAAATCAGGTCATGCCCTTCTTCTGTTCAAAATTACCAGTGACTTCTACTTTCACACACACTAAAGGCTAATATCCTTAACGTGGGTTAGGAGAACCCACACAGTCTGCTCCTTCTTTGCCCCGGATTTCTCATTGACCATTCTCCTTCTTCTCACTCTAGTCCAGCCAACTGGCCTGTTCTCTAAAGATACTATGCCTGCTCCCACCTCAGGACCTCTGTTCTTACTGTCCCTTCTGGAAAGCTCTCCCACATACCTCCATAGCTTACTGCTGCACCTCTTTCAGGTTTTTCATTTAATGGTCATTTCAGTGAGGAAATCCCCGATCACCCAATGTAAACTTAACCCTCACCCAAAGCATTCTCTACCCTTTCGTTCATTAGTTTTCTCTGGCACTTATCTGTTTACTGTCTGCCTCATCCCACTGAACTAGAAGCTCTGAGAGCACAATTTTTTTTCTCTTATTCATGGGTGTATCCTGGGCCCAAAACTGCACATAGTAGGTGCTTGTTAGGAATGGATAAATTCTCCCCAATCTCTCTTAAAGGGAAGGGAGGGTGAAGCCAGAAGTAGAGCAGCATCTGCCTATCTCTGGGGACTGTAGATGCAATATCGCCCAGAGTGTTTCTCTGCAGGACTGTCCTCCCTGGGGAACCATCCTTGCCTTCCAGAGCCTGAAAGGTGGCTTTCATCAGCAGTGGAGCTCCAGGCCAGAGGGCTGTTGAGCCAAACGGGACTGGCCTGATGCAATGGTTACACAGCGATTAGTTGGAGCCAGGACAGGGAGAAAGAGGCAGGGACCACTCTCAGGAGAAGGACCATGCACTGGGGAGACCCCCAAATGACTTCCCACTCTTAAGAGATACAGGATGCTCTCTTGTGCAGGAGGCCCAGGAACCTCTGGGGGAAAGTAAAAAAAATCTATCTCCTCTCCCTGGCCATGGGCATCCTTCCTCCCAGGCTGTGTCAGTTTGCCGAAGGTGCAGAATGGCTGTCCCGTGTAAGGTTCCAGAGCCCTACTATCAACGTGGCCGGGCTGGCACTGAGATGCCGCTGCCTCCGACACGGGACTAGGGGTGGGGCTGTGGTGGCCAAGCCAAGGCAGCGGCCTAAGCTACGGCCCAACAGGCTTCTGGACGTGGGGGTGTGTCTTGCTGCAACGCCTCCCACCACCAGACTGGCCTAACGCGGAGGCCTGAGGTCAGCATCTGCAGAGAACAGAATAACTCTCCTGAGGGGCAGCCGGGCCCCTTCGCCCCAGGCAGGGGTGAGTGATGCTGTCGTCCGTAACATGTGAAGCAGGGTCTGGAACACCTCTCCAGAATAAAAAAATCCTCCCCATCTCTCCTTCGGACCGTCACTAACTTCATTACGGAGGGGGTGATGCCACATCCTGAAGAGGAAATGCCCCGACTTTGAGGGGACAACGTCGCAAAGATGGAAGAGTGAAAGGGAGATGTACTCACCTCTCGCCTCAGATTGCGGCTCTGATTTTGGCTCTGTCGCTGCCACCCGTTCATCTTCAACATGGTATGCACTGTGCCTTAGACCCGAGTCTCTGACCTCGGTATCCCCCCAAGCAGTGATCTTTTAACAGGACCTTGTCCTCCTCTCGGGGGCGGACCCAGAAGCCCACCAATCAGAAAGCGGCACGCCAGTTTTGGCTCCGCCCCACCCCTCACATCCGCCACTCAGGAGGCCCGCGGCCCCGCCCCCATCGCTCCCTCCCGCTCGGGGGTCCAGTTCTGGTCGGACCCGGAAGTGGCTCTGGGTCACGAGGCTCCGCCGAGGAGGTGAGTGAGTCATGCGCGCGCGCGGAGGGGGAGAGCTGGCAGGGGGAGGGGAGGGAAGGGGGGCGGGAATGATGCAATGTTTGGCAACCCGTCGGTGCGCGCACGCGCAGGGGACTACGAGGGAGGTGGGAGGTGCGGGAGGGGGGAAGAGGGGAGAGGCGGGGCGCCAGCTCCTAGCATCCTACGGCCCCAACGGCTGGCAACCGAAGCTGCCCCTAGGCTGACGAGTGAACCCTCCCTGTGGCTTATCGTAGGGGTTCTCGGTCCGCCCACCTGGCCTTAGCCCCCGTTTTACCTTCGCCATCAAGGGCTCCCATTTTCCTCGGCTCCCCTTCCAGCTCATAATGGGCACAAAGCCTTTTAAACCTCCTTCCTTTGAAAGTTTGCAGCCGTCTGCCAGGGTTGTCTGCATCTCGAATCTTCTTAAAGGGGTCAGATCTTTTAGCCCCTAACTACCCCAAAAAGGAGCCGAGGTACTTGAATCCCCTTGGTAGTCACTTTCAGAAGAGTACCCTGAACTCGTTTTGATAGTTTCTAATGAGTTCTCAGCATGCCAGAAATCATGCTCTTTTCCTGACCGGTCGGAGTCCGTTTCCCCACTCATCTTTCCTCATGGCGCTCCGGTGCCCTTCACCAAAGACCAAGACCCGCCCTTTTCACTGTTCCAGACAGTAAGTCCTGTGACTCCCTAATGCGAGGAGCTGGGCATAGGCCTCCTGCCTCCTAGGTGTTTGGGCCGCAGTAGAGTCTTGTTGCCTGGGAGAGCAAATGCACTCACGCGCACAACTGCCTTGGACTAGGTTCTCAGGAAAGGTCAGATTCTAGCTTCAGCTGCCCCTCACTTGCCCAGGGATTCCAGGCCAGCCACCTAATATCTCTGTGCCTCAACCTTGTTTGGAGAGAGAGAGAGAAAAAAAAAGAGCTGTAAAGGTAAAATGAGACACCTATGAACTTGGAGGCAACTTGAACAAAAGTGAAAGGCACCGTGCAAAATGCGAAATATTTTTCTTGTGCCATTAGTAGAAAGCAGAGGCCATGTGGTGGCCTGTTACACATCCTGACATACTGCCACAGGGACAGTGAGCTTGTCAGAGTAGAAGCTGTCAGAAGGCCGGTGTGATCTGACAGTGACAGGTCTTTGGTCAAGCCTGCTCTGTTGCTCCATTTCTCCATTTCCCCTCTGCAAGCGGGGCTGGGGGTGGGTTGGGCCAGATGCCCTCTCCTGGTTCAAAGACAGGACCAGATTGTCAGTGACAGGCCGAGGTCATGTGACTTGACAGGCAGAGGTCGTGTTGTGACACGCTGACCTGGGGAGGTGGGTCAAGTCCCACCCAGCACATTACTCGGGAAGCCTTTGGGGCGGGGCGGGGCAAGTCGCGACTTTCATCTTTGGGGTCTGGCCCCTCCCGGATCTGGCATCCAGACTCCCCCCAACAGATTGTGGGTTTGGAAAGGGCCCCTCCCCGGGGAAGGCTGGGATTGGCCGCCAGTGGTCTGGAAGAGGCTCAGATCCTTCCGCGGGGGGGCTGCGTGGGGTGTTTGTTCTCTTGGGGATTAATGGGGGTTGTGGGGGAGGGGGAGGCGCGCTCCCGCATGCGCACTGCAGCCCCTCCTGTTGGCTCGTCGTTGTCCGCTGGGCGGGGGCCCGGCCCCGCCCCTCTCCCGTCCGGGCAGCGGCGGCAGCGGCGGCGGAGGCTGTGGCGGCGGCGGCAGCGGCAGCGACGGCGGCGGCAGCAGCCTGCGCGGTGCCTTCTGGGAACGGAATCCCCAGGGCTGCCCCTGGCCCCCATGGCGCATGCGCGGGAGGCCGCTCGGTGATCCGCGGCGGCGGCGGCAGCGCTTCCTGCTAGGACCGGCTGGGGCCGTACCGGAGGCTCGGGCTCCACCGACCCTCCTCCCACTCCCTCCCACTCACCCTCTGGGCCGCAACTGCGCAGGGCGGGGCCGGCCGAACCATGGGCCGCGGTGAGTGCAGGGCCCGGCCCCCCCATTCCGCCCCTCCCCCTCCCCTCCCCTCCAGTGCTACCCTCTGCCCCCTCCGCGTCCTCTCGGCCCCTTTCCCTGGCCTCAGCCCTACTCCCCCGCCCTCACCTGCCCCCACCGTTTCCCTCTCTCAACTGCTTGACTTTTGCCTTCTCCACCTCCCTCCCCTCAGTGCTTTGCCCACCCTCCGCCCGCCTTCTCCCCAAGTTCCTTCCTACTTCGTGCGCCTTCCCCTCCTCTCGGGCTGAGGGAAGCAGGCTGGGTGACAGGGCGCCTTGTTATGAGAGGGAAAGTTTTGAAGCCAGCAGTGTGAGGTAGGAGCGGTGGTGAGGCTGGGGAGATCCTTGCAGGTTGGAGGGGCGGCCCCACATATTAGAGAAGAATTCCTGTCGGAGCTCATTTGAAGCCTGTGGGTAGGAGGTGCTGAATCCCCTTGCCTTAGGCTTGGAAGGAAATCAGGAGCTTCTCAGGGTCCCGGGAGAAGACAGAGTTGTGATTCCAACCTTAAGACCCAAGTGAACCAAATCAGCAGTGGTGGGGGCGAGTTCTAGTCGTACCACCCGAACAAGCAGTTGGGCAGCGCGGCTAGTGACCTGTGGGGCAGTCTGTACTTTTTATATGATCTTCGGGGGGGAAGGGGGGAGCACAGCAGGGGCCAGACTCTGGGAAACTTCCTACTGGCCTGGCATAAGGGAATTTGCCCACACTCCTGGATGAAGTCTTCTGTCTCTGACCGGACAAAAGGACGCTGCTCTGTATATGTCTAGGGATTGGGCTGTGATTCTTTGGTCCCTGGGACTTGAGGCTAAGACCAGGGACTGCATATGTAAAAGGCTGATTGTGGACTCAGCCAGCAGATCCGAGAGTTTTATGAGCACTTACTTCACTAAGGATCTTTTCCTTGAGAGTCTCTTGAACTGTTGTGCTCTCTTGAGTTGGGCAGATTCCTGACAGTCCCTCTCTCTCCTATCTTGCAGGTGTGGGCTAAGCCGGCGGCCCGGCTTTAGACTGGACCCCACAATGTTTGCAGAGATGTTCAGGTAGCCGTGGTGGTGGGGTGTCATTCTCTCACCCCGCTCTCTAGGATCCCCCTACAACTTTTGTCTTCCTGGAGTACTCCCTCAGGTCCAGCCCAGCTTAATCCTCCTAATGCCCCTGCATGTCTATGTTATCAGGCGCGTGGGAGCTGATTACACACAATGAATGGGGGCAATGAGAGCAGTGGAGCAGACAGACCTGGGGGCCCTGTGGCCACATCTATCCCCATCGGCTGGCAGCGTTGTGTTCGTGAGGGTGCTGTGCTCTATATCAGGTATAGATTCTCAGAGTTCCCTGAATTCTATCCTTAGGCCCTTCAGTTGCCCAATTTCTGTCTCCCACCCTTCCTCTCAAAGCTCAGATCTCTGGTACCCTGTTGTGCTCCTGTTCCTCCTCCTTTCCTCAGCCTTTTTGCTATCTCTTTGAATCTACTCTCCCTCTCTCTCTCTTCCCATGTTCCTTACCCTCTGCCCTTCCTAGGAAAGTGACTAAGGAGTGTCTCCTGATTCAGTGTAAACTAACCCCATACTCTCTGACCCTTCCTCTCCCAGCCCAAGTGGCACAGAGCTGTCTTCCTTGGAGCAAACCCGGAGCTACCTCCTCAGTGATGGGACCTGCAAGTGCGGTCTGGAGTGTCCACTCAATGTCCCCAAGGTCAGAGTGATGAGGGTGCCAGAGCGACCAGGAATAAGCCTAGAGACAGTGCATATCACTGCCCATGGTAGCCTTTGTCACAGATTCCATCCCCTCAGGGTCCCTGTCCTTGCTTCTACCTCACAGGTTTTCAACTTTGACCCTTTGGCCCCGGTGACCCTGGGTGGGGCTGGGGCGGGGCCAGCATCAGAGGAAGACATGACCAAGCTGTGCAACCATCGAAGGAAAGCCGTTGCCATGGCAACCTTATACCGCAGCATGGAGACCACCTGCTCACACTCTTCTCCTGGTGAGTCTTCTCTACTTTAGGAAGAAAACTGAGGGCAACTTAAAGGGCCTGGAAGAGGAATGATGGGAAGAGCTTTATGGGAGGGATCAGGAAGGAAGGCATGGAGAGTGGCTTGGTGAAAGGAGGGAACAGGGAGGTTGGGGATTTTTGAGGCTAACCCATAATTTCTCATTTATTGCAGGAGAGGGAGCGAGCCCCCAAATGTTCCACACTGTGTCCCCAGGGCCCCCCTCTACCCGTCCTCCCTGTAGAGTCCCTCCTACAACTCCACTTAATGGGGGTCCTGGCTCCCTTCCCCCAGAACCATCCTCAGTTCCACAGGCCTTCCCCCCTCTAGCAGGCCCTGGGGGGCTCTTCCCACCGCCAAGGCTTCCCGATCCAGTCCCCCCTGGAGGCAGCAGCAATTCCTGCTTCCTCCCAAGGGGCAATGCTCCCTCTCCAGCTCCGCCTCCTCCACCTGCCATCAGCCTCAATGCCCCCTCATACAACTGGGGAGCACCCCTCCGATCCAGCCTGGTGCCCCCTGACTTGGGCTCTCTTCCAGCTCCTCATGCCTCCTCCTCGCCACCCTCAGATCCTCCTCTCTTCCACTGTAGTGATGCCTTAACACCCCCTCCTTTGCCCCCAAGCAATAATCTCCCTGCTCCCCGTGGTCCCCCTGGTCCTTCCACTCAACCAGCCACTATGCACCTGCCCCTGGTCCTGGGACCCCAGGGAGGGGCCCCCATGGTGGAAGGCCCTGGGGCACCCCCCTTCCTTGCTAGTAGCCTACTCTCTGCAGCGGCCAAGGCACAGCGTCCCCCCCACCCCCCTCCCAGCACTTTACAGGGCCCAAGGCCCTGTGCCCCAGCACCCTCAGCTTCCCACTCATCATCACCCCGTCCCGCTCAGCGCCGTCCCCGCAGACCCCCAACTGTACTGCGATTGCTAGAAGGGGGAGGCCCTCAAGCCCCTAGACGGAGCCGTCCTCGTGCCCCTGCTCCTGTGCCCCAATCCTTCTCTCTCCCCGAGCCATCCCAACCGATTCTCCCTTCTGTGCTGTCCCTTCTGGGACTCCCCACCCCTGGCTCTTCCCACTCCGATGGAAGCTTTAACCTTATGGGGTCCGATGCACACCTTCCTCCTCCCCCAACCCTCTCCTCAGGGAGCCCTCCCCAGCCTAGGCACCCCGTCCTTTCCTCCCTGCCTGGGACCTCCAGTGGCAGCCTCAGCAGTGTGCCAGGTATGTCACAGACTGAGGGTGGTAGGGCCCTTCCTCCCCTGGGCTGGGAAGAGGCAGCCAAGGCATCTAGGGGAGAGTTTAGAACTCTGGGTTGGGGACAGGGAGGTTGGGCTCTTTGGACACTGGGATGAAGAGTCTCTTTTGAGCTGAATTTGTCTTTTTCTTTGCAGGTGCCCCTGCCCCACCAGCTGCCTCCAAAGCCCCCCTAATTCCCAGCCCTGTACTTCAAAGCCCATCTGACGGACTGGGGATGGGGGCGAGCACCACCTGCCCTCTGCCTCCCCTGGCTGGTGGGGAGGCTTTCCCTTTCCCCAGCCCTGAGCAGGGCCTGGCACTGAGTGGAGCTGGCTTCCCAGGGATGCTAGGAGCCTTGCCTCTCCCTCTGAGTCTGGGGCAGCCTCCACCTTCTCCATTACTCAGCCACAGTTTATTTGGCATGCTGGCTGGGGGAGGGGGACAACCGCCCTCCGAGCCCTTGCTACCCCCGCCAGGGGGACCTGGCCCTTCTGTAGCCCCAGGCGAGCCCGAAGGGCCTTCACTTTTGGTGGCTTCCCTGCTTCCACCACCCCCTTCAGACCTCCTTCCACCCCCTTCTGCACCTCCTAGCAACCTCCTAGCCTCTTTCCTGCCTCTGTTGGCCCTGGGCCCCACAGCTGGGGATGGGGAAGGATCTGCAGAGGGAGCTGGAGGTCCAAGTGGGGAGACATTTTCAGGTTTAGGAGACCTGCCCCCGCTATTGTTTCCCCCACTTTCAGCCCCCCCTACCCTCATAGCTTTAAATTCTGCGCTGCTGGCTGCCAGCCTGGATCCCCCCTCTGGGACGTCCCCTCAGGTGAGGATAGGGGTTGACTGGGGGGGACTCAACAAGAGGTAGAATCAGAGATGGGAGCTGGGAATCAAAGGCTTCCCTTAGGGCCTTTGGGGAAGGCTTAGTGCTTGGCCAAGGGTAGGATAGCTGTACAAACTGGGTCTGTATTTAATAAGCGTGGCCTACTTCATGTGAGGCTTCAGATTGTATGTGAAAGTACTGAAAAGGTATGGACTGCTTTACACATGTATTATAAGCATTCTTTCTCCTTAGCCCTGTGTCCTGAGTGCCCCCCAACCTGGACCACCTACCTCCAGTGTCACCACGGCAACTACTGACCTGGGAGCCTCCTCTCTGGGCAAGGCCCCCTCCAACTCAGGGAGACCCCCCCAACTCCTTAGCCCTCTGCTGAGTGCCAGCCTGCTGGGTAAGTCTGAGGGCAGACTGGTATGAAAAAGAAGGAAAAAAAGCAATAAAAATTGGGAGGTGCAGGTGGGTGAACTGGGGAAGAAAGTCTTTGACCACTGGATAAAGCCTAAGAGAGCAGGATTTGTTCAACTTAATTTGAACAAATTAAGGTTTGCCTAGGGAGACCCCTGACCTTATAATTCAACAGGTGATCTGTCTTCGCTGACCAGCAGCCCTGGAGCCCTCCCCAGCCTATTGCAGCCTCCTGGCTCTCTTCTCTCTGGCCAACTGGGGCTGCAGCTCCTCCCTGCGGGGGGAGCCCCTCCCCCCCTCTCAGAGGCTTCTAGTCCCTTAGCCTGCCTGCTACAAAGTCTCCAGGTGAGGGTTTAGGGGTATGTTTGTCAAGAGTTTTTTCCCAAACTGGAAATAAGCATTCTGAATTACAAAGCAGGCTGACATGAGATTTTGTTTTTGCCTATAGATCCCTCCAGAGCAGCCAGAAGCCCCCTGTCTGCCCCCCGAGAGCCCCACCTCAGCCCTGGAACCAGAGCCTGCTCGGCCTCCCCTCAGTGCCTTAGCCCCACCCCACAGTTCTCCCGACCCCCCAGTCCCTGAGCTGCTCACTGGGAGGGGGTCAGGGAAACGGGGCCGGAGGGGAGGAGGGGGACATAGGGGCATTAATGGTGAAGCCAGGCCAGGCCGGGGTCGAAAGCCTGGCAGCCGGCGGGAACCTGGCAGATTAGCCCTCAAGTGGGGGGCACGTGGAGGCTTCAATGGACAAATGGAACGGTCCCCAAAAAGGACCCACCATTGGCAGCATAATGGGGAACTGGCTGAAGGGGGTGCTGAGCCCAAGGATCCATCCCCTCCTGGGCCCCATTCTGAGGACCTTAAGGTGAGTGCAGTGATGGAGGTCTGGCTGAAGGGCTCTGAGGAACAGCTGTAGCCACGCTGCCTTTTCTTAACATTCTCTACACACACAGTCCATCTTTTCTCAGGTGCCTCCGGGGGTAGTCAGAAAGTCGCGTCGAGGCCGGAGGAGAAAATACAAGTGAGTATTGGGCCCACCACAATCTTGGCCTTTCCTCACTTCTTACTGGGTTTGTAGAAATGACTAAGAGAAGTAACTTGGTTTTCAAAAGGGCAAATACTTATTTGAGTATGAATAAGGATACTATGCCTTTACTGTCCAAATGTAGAAAGTTTCCCACCCAAACTCTGAAATTCACCTGGTGCTTGGGGGACGTGTTCCTGATCCTCTGTGCCCCTTATTGCAGCCCCACCCGGAACAGCAATATCTCCCGCCAGGATGTTACCTTGGACCCCAGCCCCACAACCCGAGTAAGTGTGTACCAGTTGGTGGGAGGGGACGTATTAGGGATGAGGCAGGAGGAAAAACTGGTTAAAGGGAGTGGGGAGAAAATAAAAGACTTCTTGATACCTAACTGTTAGATCACTTCTTTCGACTTCCCCTCTTGTATAGGCAGCTGTCCCTCTGCCTCTCCGGGCCCGCCCTGGCCGTCCTGCCAAAAACAAGAGGAGGAAACTGGCCCCATAGCAGCCATACCTGGAGCTGGATCTGACCCTGATTGGGGAAAGCTGAGTGCTGAGCCTTGGGAGCCCCTGCCAGCCACCTGCACCTGTGGACAGTGGGTGGGGGCACTACTCCCCACTCAGAGCACAAATGCAAGCTCTTCCCCTACGATCCCATCCTGAGCCATTGCAGGGGGTAGGGAAGCTCTGCCCCTCCCCCCAAAGCCATGTCACTGAGAAGGCCTTGGGGGGGGGGGGTAATATGGCCCGCTCCCCACCAGGCTAAGGGGAATTCCCCCTTCCCCAGGTCTTTTATTTGTTTAAGTTATTTTTGCACAAATGACTCTTTTATATTTAATTCGACTTCATTGCCTCCCTTCTTGAAGCCAACAGGCTCAGTTTACAAACCTGTGAGCTACTGTTGGCTGCTGTCCTCCTTCCCAGTGAAAGGTACAAAGCAATAAGCATCTTGCATCCTCCCCTCACCTCTCCAACACCCCTCTGTCTCTGGCTCAGGTTGCTCAAAGCACAGATCCTCTCTTACCCCCGTCCCCAGGTTTGAAACACATAGCCTCATTTCAAGGTGTAGCCAGCTTCCATCCTCTGGGATAGAAAAAAGGGGTAAGGGGGCAAAGAGAGCCCTCTGGGACTCTCCCCCCACACACACTACACTGCCCCTTCTCCCCTCCCCCCCCCCATCAAATGCTCAGAGACGTTGTGATGATGCGACTGAGGATTATGCAACGTGGTCCAACCGGAGCGGCCAGCATGACCAGCTGTCCAGGGGCTGCCTCCTGCCTTTTCTTTTGTAAAGACAAGACCCTTGGGAGTTTTAATTCTGTTTTGTACTTGCCCTGTGGGGCCTCCACTGCTTTTCTATGGGAGATACTCTTAATTTAACAGATGAGAATATTTTGAAACTCTGGCTCTGACTCTGTACTCATTTTTTCCTTAGTTCTTTGGTATGAACGGGTTACAATTTAACTCCCCCTCCTGTAGTAGACAGAAAGTAGCTTAGCCTGCCTATTATGCCATGAATGTCTCAGTGCTGCCTCTTCCCCAGGAAACACAGCAGAGGCCACACGGAGTACAACAGCATTTAATGGTCAGAAACAGTTGTATAGTGTTACAATCAGCCACAGAAACTGTGCTGCAGGACAAGACCCAGTCCTTCCCACACAGGACAAAGCAGTATTGGACATGAACTGGCATGTGGCTGTGCCCAAGGCCTGAGGGGAGACCACCGTCTAATATCCCCAGCTACCACTCTAGTCCTCAGAGGGGTATAAACCCCACATGCAAGAAGAACCATTTGTTCCCAGTGTCAAATGGGATGGGGATGCAAGAGTTATAATTAGGGGAAACCCTATGTAACCTGTTAACATAGTTCAAAGGGGTAGGTATTGTCCCTATTCTCCATCTCCCAAAGGGGCTCACTTTCCCAGTTTCTTCATCCGTTTATCAATGTTGGCAAAATTCCCCTCAACTGTGGACAGGTTTTCACGCATGGTCGTCTGTACCTAGAAAGTGATAGAGATGTTTTATTCTTTGTCAATTCCAGGTGCTTACCTACATGAGGACCTAAAGAAATTCTCTTAGGACAAAATGAAATGGAAACACAGCTTATGGGCCTCAGAGCAGGGAGGTTATAGCAGCAGTTTTCAAACTACTCTTGGAGCACCAAGGACCTAGTTCAGGGTCTGCCAAAAGCAGGATTCTTAAAAGGGCCAAATAAGATTTTGTTGAAATAGGGGTCCGCTGATTGAAAGTTAGAAAATTGCTCCAGAGAAAGAACATTATACCAAGTAAATTTTTTCACTTATTTTGATGGTCCAGTGATGCTGGTCTCTCAACTTTAATGCTCCTCCTCCCCCAGCACTGAAAACTGTCTCAACAGAAACCAAGGACTCACTATGTGCTGGACCCTGCTAAAAGAATGAAGGCAGAAGGTGAAACTCACTGCTCAGAGTCAGAAATGAATTGGCAAAACCAGGTTGGAGCCTAGCTCCTGACCTGAAGCCCATATTCCTTCCAATCTACTGTGCTCTGGAGTACCTAGATGAGGACCCAGAGAGGGTAAGGCTAAGCTGAGACTACAGAGGGAAAGGGTAGGTTTCAGAGGAAAAATTTATGTTTACTGAACTAACCGTTCACCCATGTTATTTAACCTGGTCAACATAACTCTGAAATAGGTATAATTTTCCAGAGGACAAGATAAGAAGTTCATAGGCTAAGTAAGTTTCCACAACCACTGAAAAGATTCAAACCAAGCCCCTGCTACAAACAATGCCACCAAAGGGGCTAAGGCAGAAAACACTCTGAGTTAAAGCTGGAGAATCTGGTCTGTGTGTCTGAAGAAGGGAGGCAACAAACCAATGACGAGACAGACCTGGGTCAAGAGGGCGGTGTTGTCCTTGAGAGAACTAGCGATCATCTGCTGTGTGGTGTCCAAGTGTGTCAGGAGCTGACCAAACTGCATGGCTACAAAAGAAGGTATGGGGGAGGTTAGAATGCAAGACAAGAGGAAAGGGAATAGAAGTTGCCCACTTTCCAATTCCTCTGGACACCCCTCCCACCTTGCTCATGAAGCTGCTTGATGGTGACAAGTCTCTGCACCAGCTCAGGAAGGGTGGAGGCGACGGGGCTCCAGCGCTGTATGGTTTCATATAGCTGGTGCACCTGGAGGACAGGACAGGGCCCAGAAGAGTTGGCCTACTTGTCAGTGAAGTACACACGGACTTTACTAGGGTGGAGCGAGGTTAACTAGGTGGGGACAGCAAAGCACTACCCAGACTTTCTCAGTTGGCACGGGTTTATAAAGACAGGGACCTGAGGATTCACTGCTCATTACCACCAGGATGACTCAGAGAACATAAGGAAGCAGGAAAGGGTAGGTAGATGGGGAAAGATGTCTTCCTGACCTTGCTTTGTGTATCTGCGTCCTCTACAGAAGCTTTATGCTTGGCAATCTCATTCACCTTTCCCAGGACACTCTGCAAACACAGATTTTAAGGCTTATTGGTAAGTGCATCCAGGGCTTCCAAAGTCTCAAGCGATCTGTAATCCACTTTGTCCTCCATTTAATACCTGTAGCCGAGCCTCCACTTGGTCCAAAACTGCAAGATCCAGGGCGCTCACCTTTGCCTGCAACAGTTCTACAGTCTCCTGGGGAAGGGGGTTGGGACAAGTTTCATAAAGGGGAAAAGATCAGATTAGGAAGAGGCCACCCAATATTCCATTGGGAGTAATTAATATACAGATGTAGACCTCAAATTCTCCAAGCAACCCGATCCCAATATCCCCTCATAACCCAAACGCTCCAGTTCTTTTTCACACTCACTGTAAGGCACGCTCCCTGCAGACCTGCAGAAAGGGGATTCTGGTGGGGAAGAGGAGGAAAGAAATCAGTGATTCTACTATCTCCATATGATTACCACTTTCCCCATCCTTCCTGTTCTAGCTGGAAGCCCACTGGCTGATCCTAGAACTGAAGCCCTTCCCTGATTCCTCCCAGGATTCTGTGGAATGCTGTGGACCTCAGGCTGAGGGTATAGAATGTGAGGATAAGACTAAGAACAGGAGAGCACCTGACCTGAGCATCCTGATTACACCGTACAGTTGCTTCCAGCTCTGTCAGGCGCTTCTCAAGTTCTGCAACCTAGGGGGAGAAAGGAGGTGAGATTTGCCATCACCTCCCTGCTTCTGCAAGATCATGCTATTCTCTGCTTGTCTGCTTGCAAGTCCCCTCTACCAAGGGATGCCTTTCCAAGGAACATATAACCCTAGTCAAAATCTCAACTGAAAGTAGATGGGTGAGGGGAACATGAAGAATGAGACAATAAGATCAGAAGTGCCCTAGCTGGTTTGGCTCAGTGGATAGAGCATCGGCCTGCAGACTTAAAAGTTCTAAGTTAGATTCCAGTCAAGGGCACATGCCCAGGGTTAGGAAGAGGCATATCCCCACTAGGAAGCATATAGGAAGCAGTCGATCGATTCTCATTTCTATCTCTTCCTTTCCCTTCCTCTCCGAAATTGTGTGTATGTGTGTGTGTATTTACTTTATTTATTTTTTAATGGTCAGAAGCACCCTCTCCCCAGAACTGATCCCTTGGAGGAAGGCAGGAAAAGTCTCTAAGGCCACATCTCCCCTGCCTCCCCCAACCAACACTACATACATACTTACTTTGGCAGCTTGAGAGAACTTGTCTTGCTCAGGCCTCGAATGTAGTTCGTAAGTGACAAGGCTGCTATCTGGGGGCGTCCCACTTGTGGTTTTCCCCCCTGAACCAGTCCCTTTGCTGTTCTTTGTTGCCTCCAGCTGTAGTAGTAGGCGCCTAGGTCAGAAGACCAAGTAATATCATGACTTGAAGAATGCAGGCCAGCCCAGCCATTCTTTCTCATTCTACCTCAGAGTACTCACATTAAGGAACCACTAGGCCACCTCTTCCCTTAATAGTCCTGTCACTACCTGGCTGAGTCCCTCTCCATCCCAATTAGCAATAACTTCTCAACCAAGTAGAGCACCCACTTAGCCAGAGCTCCATCAGGGTCAGTAAGGTTGATTGCTGCATCTGGTCCCAGCAGCTTCTCCAGGTGGGAAGCAACCAGCTGCTGCTTCAGGGCTGCCAGCTGCTTAGCCAACACCACGGGGGTCAGCTTCTCCTCAGTGGCTGACTCCTTCACTGTTGTCTGATATGAAAAGTAGACAGATGAAGGGTGGCAAGAGTGAACTAAGAAAAAAAAAAAGGGTCAAGACCCAGCTATGGCTGGAAGTCACCAATAGCACTGACTACAGATTTGTGTACATTCCTAAACTCTGAAAACCTCAGCCCCCTGGATCCAGGAGCGTAGAGAATCTTTCTCCTCCTGCTGGGAGGTTCTCCTCTGTAATAGAAATCATAGCAGAGAGGGGAGAAGATAGTTTATAGTTACCTTGATTTTTTCAACTTCAGTTGTCAGCTCCTGGACCTCATGCAATAGTCGCTGGTACTTTTGCTGGGGTGTCTCCTTCACTCCCAGACCCTCTCCAAGCTAGAGAGCAAGCACAAAAGGTGATGTTATACCTCCCACTACAGGGAACCGCAAGAATTTATCGGGCTTGAATAGTAAGGGTATTACATCCAACTCAGAATCTACTACTCCCTACTGAAATGAGATAGCTGGAGGCCTGGAGGCTCTCCAGAGCAAACAGCAGAGGAATAAAGCACCCTCAAATGCATCCTGCTTGATTCCTCTTTCCCCATCCCCTCTGGGAATGTTATCCCTTGATCTCCTACTAGAGAGGAAAACTGTTCCTTCCCCATCAACACACACACAACAAACCATCTCATAGTCTCCGGATTCATATCCTGTCCTCTTGGTTTTTCCAATACGATCTGAGAAATCTGTCAACAAAACAAGATGAAATTGAGGGCCTGATCTAAGCCCAAGGCAGTCATGGTCTCAGGTGACCATGAAGGTTTCCACCAGGGATCTCTATGAGGGACCCTTTCCCAAAGCAAAAGGCACTAAGGCCTGAGGACAGACTCTCCCCTATCCCCCCAGCCAATTTACAGCCCAGTCTCACCAAGTCCCTTTGTCCCCACTCTCTTGTCTTTGAACTTGTCATAGGCAGCATTAGGATTGACAATGATGTGCTCTACACTTGTGCTCGTCAGTTCCTCCTGCAGAAATAGGTAGTTCAGGTGCTGGGCAGTCTCATTCACACTCTAGAACTCCCCCACAAAACCCCCCTATATATAAGTAGACTGGCTCCTACTTTCCAAGCTGCCGACCCAGGCTTGACCTAGGAAACGGAAGCTTCCTGGTAAATTATAGTCTCAGTTGTATAAACATTAACACCCTGATTCAACTGGGAACAGAGGAAGCATAGCCTCTCCACTCCCCCGCCCCAGCCAACTGGGCCCTCCCAGTTTTTTGGCACATACCATGCATTCAGGGTAAGAAATGAACCTGACCTCTTTCAACCTTTACTTTTTACCAAAAGTAAAATCCCTTGCGGCTGAGGAAGTCCATTTTCAAGCTAACTTCCATTCTTGCTAGAGGAAAAGAGGTGGAATAACAGACAATCAAGCTACCAACTCTAAGGGTGACTATTAGAACTTGAATATGCTGGTGAAGGGAAGACATCAGCTCTTTGATAAAAAAAAGGTTGGCTGACAAAGGGCCTGATCAAAAGTTGTTTCTAAGCTGCCATGAAGTCAGGGAATTCAGAGGAAGAAAGACAGGCAAGAACTCACTGTATTATTTTTTAAGGGACATCTTAGAAGCAACAAGCAGAAGCAGTATCTGTTGCCAAGAATACCTATGGGCAAGGGCCACAGACAAGTCCTGAAATGAAGATAACCCAGCATCTATTCCAATAGAAGCCCCAGGTCTAGCCCTCTTGACCTCTGCTGGCTCTTAAGCACTGAAGCTATCCCATAAACGGGCGACATGGTAAAGAAAGGGAATGGGATTTTACTCTAGAAATTGAGACAGAGAGGCTCCCTCCTTACTGGTTATCTACTGGCTGTTCCTATTGCAATAACTAACCAAAACTGGGCACTCAGACTGCATGTCTGTCCTTCAATTGTCAGCAGTCTGACAGCACTTACTACATTACTGAGGGGGGGGAGGGCGGGTGCTCAGGAGTCCTTTTTTTGGGGGAATGCTACCTTCACCTTCTACAGAAGGAAGACACAGTAAGTCTTCTTTTCTTTAACTGGAATAATGGTTCTCAACCCTGGCTGCACAACAGAAACACTTAGAAAATAGGCCCTGGCCTAGAGCATCATCCTGATACACCAAGGTTGAAGGTTTGATTCAAGGGTGAGGGTTTAATCCCTGGTCAGGGCATATACAAAATCAACCAATGACTGTATAAATAAGTAGGATAATCATCTCTCTCTCTCTCTCAAACCAATTTTTTAAAAACATTAGAAAGAAAAAGAGGCCTGGGCTCACCTCTGTATCTTCTGACTTATTGTTCTGGGGTAGAGCCAGTGCAGCAGGTCAGTTTAAAAGCTACTTAAGCTATTCTAATATTTCTAATATGCAGCCAGGACCCAGAATTTCTGCCTGTGGGTATTGAGGGGTGGGGGGATGATGGTGATAAAGAGACATAGATGGAGCGGAAACCGGTTTGGCTCAGTGGATAGAGCGTCAGCCTGTGGACTGAAAGGTCCCAGGTTCGATTCCAGTCAAGAGCATGTACCTTGCCGAAACCGGTTTGGCTCAGTGGTAGAGCGTCGCTCTGCGGACTGAAAGGTCCCAGTTCGATTCCGGTCAAGGGTATGTACCTTGGCTGCGGGCACATCCCTGGTAGGGGGTGTACAAGAGGCAGCTGGTCGATGTTTCTCTCTCATCGACGTTTCTAGCTCTCTATCTCTCTCCCTTCCTCTCTGTAAAAAATCAATAAAATATATTAAAAAAAAAAAAAAAAAAAAAAAAAAAAGCATGTACCTTGGTTGCGGGCACATCCCCAGTAAGGGGTGTACAAGAGGCAGCCAATAGATGATTCTCTCTCATCAATGTTTCTAACTCTCTATCCCTCTCTCTTCTTTTCTGTAAAAAAAAAAAAAAAAAAAATATATATATATATATATATATATATTTTATATATATATAAATATATATATATATATATATATTTTATATATATATAAATATATATATATATATATATATATTTTTTTTTTTTTTTTAAAGAGACATAGATGGAGAAAAAGCAGCAGACAAAAGCTCCATTCTTCATCTCCGGTCTGCTATTAAAGAAGGCATCAGTGTGAGTGGCAGCTTTAAAAATAAGGGAAGAGAGAGGGTAAGGAGAAATTATCAACTTTGATATTTCCCTTTTCTTCAGGAAAGTGCTGGACAGAGGGACAAGAGCTAAAGATTAAGGGAAAACAAAAGGGTTCAATGTCCCATATACAAGGGCCTAGGGGAAAAAGACAACTGAATCCTAAATTATCATCTCTTTAATCTTCTCTGAAATGTTATGGCCCAAGCACCCACCAGCCAAATAACCGTGTGGTCTCTAGCCTCTATAAGTAAAGTGTCTGAGAAGGACTCATGCTCAGGAAAGACAACCATCTTCTCAAAGATGCCACTCAGAATATGACACTCCTCTTTGTGAGTGCCCTAATCAAGGCCAATGAAGTAGAAACCCATTAAAAAAAATTCCTCCTAAAAAGAGGAATGGGAGATATAGTCTACAGACCAAAGAAAAAAATTATAGCTCCATTTTGTTAAACCCTTATTATGGGACAGGCACTGTGCAGAGAACCTACTTTCTTATTTACTCTCCTAAAAATAGGGAAGGGGTGGAGTAAGAAAGGTAAATACACAGAACTGTGAGTCTCAGAGTTCTGGCAGTAAGAGGGATGGACAATGCTTTCACCTCACTATTCCTGATAGAGAAGCATGTCCTGGGTCAGGTGGGCTGCCTGACACTGGCGCCCGAGGAGCCCTCTGAGGGTGTGGTCCTGGAGACAGGTGGGCAGCACACCTTAGTCCTCCAGGGGCACCTACTCCACAGTGTCTCAGAGATCTGGGGGCATGAGTTGGGGGCAGTGTCATTACAGTGACTTGTGAGATGGGAAAAGGCTGTCAGCTGGGGTGGGGCTGAATAGATGAAAGATTTGGTAGAGACAAAAGGACAGAAAAACAACTGCCCAGCACAGCACACCCCACTAAAAAGCAGATGAAAGGTCAGGCTTCTTACCAGCTCCTTGTGGTTTCCCCAGAGGTGAGAAAATCAAGAGTTAAAAGGAAAGGGAGTGGGGAAATGGGGGTAAGGGAGGGGGAGGAAAAAAAAAGACAAAATTGTTATTAGCAAATTGTCTCATGCACTACATGACAGTCTTCAAACACACTGCACCACAGGGCCCAGGGGAGCCTAGCAAAATTTGGGGGGGGCCAAGAAATTTCAGCCCGGGCTGTCACATACCCCCAGAAGAAAGAAGAGCTTGGGTCCCTTTCCTCTCTGGTGATGAGGATGTCATGAAGCTTTGCCAGTAACAGCAGCAATTCAGGATCATCTGAGAACTAGTTAGATGTTGCAAGCCAGTGGCATGGAATAGGGAAGTGGGAGAAAAGAAGGCTGAGGTGGAGGGGAAGCTGTAGAAATGGCAATGTGAAGCAGAGGCTATGGAGATCCTGAGGACCTGCACTGACTGAGGGTCCCTAATTCTCAAGGGAGGGGTTCATGGCTTAAGTCTTCCTGTCCCCTGGTTTCTCTAGTGTAGAAGAAGCAGACATTTAGAGAGTGCTCATGTGGGTCGTCTGGTATAATTTTAGGTTTAGCAGAATAAAATATGTCAGGCACAGATGGTGAGTTTAGGGAAATACGAAGCCCCTAAATGAAGTCCCATTCTCTTTCTCTGCTGCTAAATGACACAGGGCAGATCCTGGTCCCGCGTGTAGTCCGTTTTTGATGACTTCTTGAGAGATGGGTAGCTCACCCTGCAGCTTGGAGAGATCCAGAGCAATTCTGCCATGATGTGCTAGCACAAAGAGTGCAGAGGACACCAAGATTCACAGCTACCAGCCCATATGCAGAACAGGTATCTTCAACCCTCTATTCACAAGACTCACAGGGGTTGGAGGGAAGACAAAGGGGAAAGGTGGGAGTATTTAAAAGAGGCCTTATTTTAGTCCAGGCCACATAGATAAGAATCTCATTTCCAGGCAAGACTGGTAAAGAACTTTCAGGAAGGGGAACCTAAGTGTACACACTGCCTCTCCAGCAGCTCTACTGTCGAGCAGATAGGAGTGTGGAGGGTCAAATGCTTCCCGCTCCAGAGATTTCAGCTAAATATACTTGAACCTCAACCTCTCCACTGCCTGTCTGATGCCAGGGTCCTCCTTAGCAAAGGCTCCTCTCTGAGCTTAGGTTAGGGTGAACCTGGGTCCTGTGGTCTAGGCTGGGATGTCTCTAGAGTGGGTGTATGCACTCACATTGCATGCATGCAAAACGAGGGGAGGCACACACTACACATTTCTCTTACTGCCCCACCAAGCTAAAATCAGTTCGGGAGAAACTCAAGGAGAAATAGAGGACAATGGGCCATAAATCAAATTCAAATCATGAAGAACAATCAAAATGGGGGAGGACAGAAAAATAAAAAAAAGAGGAAAATGGCATATTAGTTTGAAAACAATATATGCCACTTCCAGATCTGTCTTATAAGGAATGATGAGATTTTAAGCATAGTTCTCCTAACCTGGAATAGTAACAGTCACCATGGAAACCTTCTACACTCCGCCACCTTGATTGGAAAATTCCAAGTGCCCTGATACCAGGTACTAGCTTATCTGGTATATGATTTCCAATCCCTCTCACTAAGGAACTCCCAGACTCCCCAGAGCTTTTGGCTAAATGGCTGTGCCTAAAGGCAAAACCTGAGGTTCTAGATCAGATAGGGGGAAGAGGCCATTGCTGCTCTGTGAGCCTGTTCAGGCTCTAAGCCAACACTGCAGCCAGAGGGACTTTGGAACCATGAAGACAAGGAGCATGGATGGTATTGCAAAATAAAACTGTCCAGGATGGACCAACACAGTGCTGAGCAATCATCCATTTCTAAAGGAGGGGTACAGAAACAAAAAGACTCATGAAAGCACAAATAATCCAAGTTGTTACCTTAAAATTAGCACATAACACCCCCTTTTTCTATCCAATTTACCTTTCTCTAAGGGCTCAGCACAGAATATTAAAATGAGTTTTCCAGGCATAATCCACATACGGCTAAGAAGTGAGGGCTGTGGCTGTTCCCCGTGTTCTTCCCTGTTTGGAGTAGCTTAGCCATTCCTTTTCTCTTCACTCCATTTCAGTCTGAGAAAGGCTTCTCAGTTCCCCTTCTAACTCAGCTCCTAAATGCCTATGTGCCAAAGCATTCCTAGCCTCCATGTTTCTACCCCATCCTCCATTGGACAGTTTTATTCTGCAGACCTCCCAAAAGGAAGAGACAATGATTCATGGATCATCACTGTGCTTCTAATCCTTGATTTTTGATCTTTAAACATAAGACCAGTAGGCCCCTTAGTGACCAGCCAGGGACTCATTAGAATTTAAGTTAGCTATAACAATAGCACAGTGACAGAGCATTGCATGCGAGATGGCAGATGAAAAAAACATGCAGAGAAGAAGCATCGAATGGTCTTACTTGTGCAAACTAGTGTCCAGGCAAGGTGGTGAGGAGGGAGGATGGGGGAAGCATCAGGAAAAACTCAGGTAAGTTCAAGTGCGCCAACAGTCAATGAACACAATCAAGCATACTCTACGATACCCCAAACTGTAAGGAAGAGAACCTACTATTTGTCATTTCAGGCTGGTGCAGTGTCCAGCAGTACCTACCCTTTGGAAACTGAAGCCTCTGCCAGGGCCCCCCCAAACTTTGACAGGTCACTTTTTCCCCCTTTCACATGGCATTGAGAATACCTATGGCATAAAGGGAGAAACAAAATCCTACTTCCAGAGAGGTTTTCTAAATTTACTCCCCTTGGCTGGCTGGCTGGCTGGCTGGCATGGCTCGGTGGTTGAGCATCAACTTATAAACACAGGAGGTCAAAGTTAGATTCCTGGTCGGGCACATGCCTGGGGTGTGGGCTTGATCCCCAGTGGAGGGCATACAGGAGGCAGCTGATTGATGAGTCTCTCTTGTTATTCATGTTTCTATCTTTCTCTCCCCCTATTCCTTCCTCTCTGAAATCAATAAAATATGTTAAAAATAAATAAATTTACTCTCTTTGTTCCAGCAGTTCAAAAGCAGAATGCCTCACAAACCCAAGGCAGGCTATGGGCCCCGGACAGAATTCCAGATGGGAATTAACTTTCTGGACAAGACATTTTAAGAAAAGTTTCCAAACAAGCCCATCACCCCAATAAACCCAAGAGTGTCTGAAATGCAGAGAGATCCTTCCAGATTGAGGAAGATGAGGCTAGCTTGTAGTTTTCTGGCACATTCATTTGAGAATACTTTACTTCCTACTAAAATCATTTTTAAAGAGATAGTTGGAAATTCAGAATCATCTTTACCAAAATTAAAACCCATGGCCTGACCGGTATGGCTCAGTGGTTGAGCATCGACCTAGGAGCTAGAAGGTCACAGCTTCGGTTCCCTATCAGGCCATATGCCTGGATGTGGGCTTTATCTCCAGTGGAGGGTGTGCAGGAGGCAGCCGATCAATGATGCTCTGTCATCATTGTTGTTTCTATGTCTCTCTTCCTCTCTGAAATAAATAAAAATATATTAAAAAAAAAATTCTGCCGAAACCGGTTTGGCTCAATGGATAGAGCGTCGGCTTGGGGACTGAAAGGTCCCGGGTTCGATTCCGGTCAGGGGCATGTACCTTGGTTGCAGGCATATCCCCAGTAGGGGGTGTGCAAGAGGCAGCTGATTGATGACTCTCTCTCATCAATGTTTCTAACTCTCTATCTCTCTCCCTTCCTCTCTGTACAAAATCAATAAAATATATTAAAAAAAAAATTCTACTATTGCCCTAGAATTATAAAACTTTTATGTTTAAGTTAAACCAGCAATTACAATCTTGAAATATTACAGGACATTATTTCCTTAGCCAGCCCCATTTCTTCTACAGGGAGCAAACAGAGGGAGGTTAAAAGTCAGGGAGGATCAACCCTCTCTGACTATTCCTTCTTATTGATTTCAGAGAGGAAGGGAGAGGAAGAGCGATAGAAACATTGATGATAAGAGAGAATCATTGATTGGCTGCCTCCTGCATGCCCCCTACTGGGGATTGAGCATGAAACTTGGGCAAGTGCTCTTGACTGAAATAGAAACCGAACCTTCAGTCCAAAGCCAAAGTTCTATTCACTGAGCCAAACCAGCTAGGGCTGATTATTCCAATAAAAATCTGGAGATGCCCAAAGGTTCCATTTGAAACTGGTCATATTGGTTGTCTCCAGGGAAAGGAACTGAATGGTGCAGACAGTGATGGGAAGAGAAACTTTTGTTTTATGTGCCTAGATAACCTATTTTAAAAACCAATAAAATTAAAGTTGAAGGTTGCTGAAAACCTCATGGTTCAGTCACAATTATAGTAATATGCACTGTCACCTGTGCTAGGTCTTAGGAGGGTAGGTGAGGAGGGAGGCCACTGGTGAGAATCCAAGTCTCATGGATATGCGGATTCTGGATTATCTAAGTACCACACACTGCTCCTCAAGTTGCACATTTACATCAGTATTAAGAGCAGTGGCAGCCGAAACCGGTTTGGCTCAGTGGTAGAGTGTCGGTCTGCGGACTGAAAGGTCCCGGGTTCGATTCCAGTCAAGGGCATGTACGTTGGTTGCAGGCACATCCCCGGTAGGGGGTGTGCAAGAGGCAGCTGGTCGATGTTTCTCTCATCGACGTTTCTAGCTCTCTATCTCTCTCCCTCTCTCCCTTCCTCTCTGTAAAAAAATCAATTGAAAAAAAAAAAAAAAAAAAAAAAAAAAAAAGCAGTGGCAGAACCGTTACTCAGCTGACTTACCGAAAGCTGCCCTCCTAAGGCCCACAGGGAAATGTAGGAGCCAAAGACATTAGCTGACATCAGGAAACGTCTCAGCAGCCACCCCCCAGGCTCCTATAGTAAAGGTCTCCCCACCCTTCTCACTCCTCCCTACTGAGAGTTATTTAGCTGGGGCTTAAATGGTGGAATATTCACCATCCAGATCCTATACACTTCTATACCACATCCTAAGCAATGTGCCACAAGAAAAGAATATTTATGGTACCCTCTCTCCCCATTAGATGTTACTAAAATATACTATTCAGGCTCAGCAGGGAGGAACAGCCAATCAGGGCTCCTCATTCAGGTTCTTCCATGACTGGAATGGGTGTCATCTTCTTTTTAGTAAGAGATATCCCATTACCTTCAAAAGGAAAATTACAATGTGCTTTTTGGTTTGGAAAGGGGGCTACCTGTTTGTATCAAAGTCAGCAACAAAGGGACAAAGTTCCATTCATTATCTCACCATGAAGGCTTGATGTTTTAAGGTAGAGGTCTAGGCCAGAGCTGAGCAGTATCTGAACTGTGGTAGTAGAGTGAAGCCCTCAGCATACACTCTCCAGCCCTGTGAGGTCAGAGACAGATTCCTAATAGTATGCCTCTTGGAGTGACAGGTGCCTAAGCAATGACATCTACATTATCTAGATACTCAGTGTTGGGGGACAGACTAACATGCCAGCAAGTACAGAAGCCACAATAACACTGAGAGAGGGGACAGGGAAGGTGTTCCCCACAAAGCAGGAACCACTTCCACATAGGGGAAATCAAATAAGGAATAAGTGGGTACGCCAAGCCATACATTGTAAGCCAGCAACCAGCATTCTCCAGAACTAACAGCCCCACAGACATAGCCACAGGACTTACAGACACGCACATTGAGCCTGTTCCCGCTGACTCTTGGTCACAACTTTATTGAGATCTCACACCACCCACGTGACCCTAGCCCAGCTCTCTTTGGAAATAATAACCTAAAACACATCCTGTAAGACACGGTAACAAATCTCTGTTCCCCTTTGCACTTACATACAGAATTTTCACTATGATGACTTTTATTCACACAATTTTGTTTTTTCTTCTGTTTCCTATATGTATCCTAACTTTCCCCATTAGTCTGGGCAACTCTTGAGAACAATTGCATTTCTTCCTTGCATTGCACCAAAAATTAAAATAAACACCTAATGAACAAATTCAATAGACAATGCTTAGTGGTTCCCCTCAAAATGCGTCCACAGCTAATTCCTTCCTTCTGAGTTCTTCTTGGATTTGAAAGTGCTACAGGGCCTCTCCTCTACTGATATAAAAAAAGTATGCTCTTCCTCAAATTTCTTTTGCTCTGACCAGGTCCCTTATCTATCTTCCTTTAGTCTCCAAATAATTTTCTTACTCTTTGCCCAACAGATCCTGGACAGTCATATAAAAGGGTATTCCTCTCTACTTCAAAGTCTAGCTCTTGGTAGGATACTAATGAACACATATTGAGTGAAATATCTTATGAACTAGAAGACCTAGATCTAACCTGAAGCATTTTATTAAAAGCTCAAGCTTCATGGTTTCATTACCATGGAATAGCATGCAGGGGATTTAGGAGTCACTAGCCCCAAACCTAAATGTTTTTGAGATATTTCAATCTTATTTCAAAGGCCAAGGATCAGACGTTGTTAGGTGGAATTCCACTGACCTGACTCTCCTTCCTGGTATTGCTAACTGGTAGCAGCAAGCCTGCCAAGGCCTTGCAACCAACACACCACCCAGGCTGGGTTGGCATACCCGCTTATTGCGGTGGCTCCCCAGAAAAGAGAAAGGGCCTGCCTGGGGGAGAGAGGTCAGAGTCCAGAGGAGTCCTGAGGCAGCACATAGTCTTACCGCATCAAACTCTGCTTGGTCATCCTCAGGTAGGTCGCTGGTTTCATAAACATCTGGCTCGTTCCTGGCCTGCGGGTAGAAGCAGTGACCACCTGACTTCATTACACAGCATCCACCAACACCCTTGACCCTATTCCACTGGAACAAGTTCACAGAGAAGGCAGGCTGTGATGCCAGGATCCTGTCCCTTCTCTTCCACCTGCCCAGTTAACTGCAGTTCCCATGTCTTAGAGGGGTTGGGGGAGACAGTGGGGACAACTGGGACTTGATGGTAAATGGTGAGTGTAAGTGATGACCAAGACGTTACCCTGAATCTGGAAGGGCATGGGTCCTTGGCAATCCTTATGTCATCAGTAGGAAAAGGGCTGTCCTCGATTTAGGTCCCGTACACCACCTCCCTGGCACAAGGGTTGAGAGTGACTCAGGACCTTAGTACTCAAGGTCCTGTGACCCAGCCCCCAGCCGGAGAATGCAAGCAGGGGCGGCACAAAAGAGGGTACGTGCCCACACGTTGGGAGGACAGAGTTCTCCATCCAGCACAAGGGCTCAGCCCGGTCACCTGCTCCTTGGCAGGATGAAGGCCATCGCTAAGTGGCCTGATGTGTGTGTCTGGGGTGGGGCTGGGAGGCTCATGGGAAATTTGGGGAGACACGGGTGGTGTTGACACGGGTGGTAGAAACACTCGGGCAAGTGGTAAGGGCCCAGAGACGACTTCTGGGCCGGGAAACGGGCGGCTGCCGGAAGAGGGACCTGGTAGGCCGCCCTAGGCCAGGCCCATTCGGATCCGAGGAGGCCGGAAGGTGCTGCGGCCCGTCCGGGGCGAGCGGCGGGGGCCGTAGGGGGGGTGCAGGGGCTGCAGACCGGAGGGTCACAGGTTGGCGCCTGTTGGGGGTCCTGAGGAGGTCGGGGGCGCGGTTCTAGGGAGCCGAGGCCGTCCTGTACTCACAATGCCGGGAAGGTCGGCGTATTTAGGGTCCGCCATGGCGGCGGCGAGGCGGGTTTGGGGGACCGGGGCCTCGGCGAAGCCGGGACCGGAGTTCGGGCGGGGGAGAGGCTGGGTCCGGGTCCCGGGCTAAGGCGGCGGCAGAGGGAGTGGCGGAGGAGGCGGAAGTCTCGCGACAGCTGCAGCACAGGAGGAGAAAGCAAAAGTCGCGAGAACAGCCCGCTACCACACCCCAGTAGAGGCCGGGGTCGGCGAGAACGAGGCCAGGGAATGAGGTAATGGCCAAGGCCGCCGACTGGGATTATGGGATATGTAGTCTTGGCCCACTGGGGCTTTGGCAGGTGATGACAGTAACGCGCTTTTTATGTCATCCAACCTATTTTCTTTAGTTTTTACATCAAGCCTGTGAAAGAGCTTTTCTAATTCCCGTTTTTTCAGATAAATAAGTTTGGCCTCCCCAGAAATTAAATGACTAGGTAAAAATAATACAACTAGGCATGTTGTGACACAGCCAGGACTCCAAAAACAAAGATAACACACTTTAATAAAGGCTCAGTCTTGTTGGAAATGAAAAAGGTAAGTCATGCCAAAACCGGTTTCGCTCAGTGGATAGAGCGTCGGCCTGCGGACTCAAGGGTCCCAGGTTCGATTCTGGTCAAGGGCATGTACCTTGGTTGCGGGCACATCCCCAGTAGGGGCTGTGCAAGAGGCAGCTGATCAATGATTCTCTCTCATCGATGTTTCTAACTCTCTATCCCTCTCTCTTTCTCTCTGTAAAAAATCAATAAAATATATTTTTTTAAAAGAAAAAGGTAAGTCATCTTCCTATTTTAGGACTATCATAAAATACAGTAAGCCTCGTTAAATTTGAAATAAACAATAAATAGGCTTTTTAAAAAATGTTTTTTATTGATTTCAGAGAGGAAAGGAGAGGGAGAAAGAGATAGAAATATCAATAATGAGAGAGAATCATTGAAGTCTGCCTCCTGCACATCCCCACTGGAGATGGACCCTGCAACCCTGGAATGCATCCTGACCAGAAATCAAATTGCAACTTCCTTGTTCATAGGTCAAAGCTCAACCACTGAGCCACACCCTGACTGGGCCCAATAGGCTTATTAAGTATAAGTGTGTCCCATACCATATTTGGGACATAATAGCACAATAGATATTAGTTTTTTATTTGAAATCAAAATTTAACTGGTTATACTGTTTTTTTGTTTGCTTGTTTGAAATATATATGTATGTATGTATGTATGAATATACATATATACTTAATATATTTTATTCATTTTTCACAGAGAGGAAGGGAGAGGGATAGAAAGTTGGAAACATTGATGAGAGAGAAACATCAATCAGCTGCCTCCTGCACACCCCCCACCAGGGACGTGCCTGCAACCAAGGTACATGCCCTTGACCAGAATCGAATCTGGGACTCTTCAGTCCTCAGGCTGACACTCCCTCCACTGAGCCAAACCAGTTAGGGCTAAAATATATTTTTATTGATTTCAGAGAGGAAGGGAGAGGGAGAGAGATAGAAACACCAGTGATGAGAGAGAACCATTTTTGATCGGCTGCCTCCTGCATGCCCCACACTGGGGATCAACCCAAAACCCCAGCATGTGCCCTGACTGGGAATCGAACTGTGAACTCCCGGTTCTTAGATCATTGCTTAACCACTGAGCCATGCTGGCCGGGTTGATTTTCCTGTTTTTTTTCTTCTTCAAATCTGGCAATCCTATACAAGTTCATAGGTAAGTGATGCCTCTATGTCTGAACACCCTCTGTCTCAGCCACTTCACTGGTTTCAGAGCTTTGAATTTGACAGTTCAAGAAAATTAAAACAAGAACAACAAAATTTTGCGAGGATAAACATAGTATTGCTACCTTTTCATTTTGCCAAAGAAAATCTATTTACTATTACCATGATTCTTTAGCAGAAAAGTAAGAAGGACGTACTCTCAGAATAAAGTCTGCTTTATGAAAAAATCACACTGTGTGCGTGTTTATTTTTGCAAGGGGAGGGGGGCTTACCCATAAACCTTTGTCTCTGACCAATGACCCTTGAAGGACTAGCATTTTGAAACTCCTTTACTTAAGGATGCCACGCTGGAGCTGCTGGGGCCTGAGGTTGGGCTGTTTCCCAGGATATACCCTAAGCTTTCAGGACGCTGCAAAACAGAAATAGTGACAGACAGAGTGACTAGAGAGATGTTTATTTTCCTGAGTTTGGAACTCATTGTCATTCTATGCATACCCCCTTGGCTCCTTCCAAAGCCTCTACCACTCTTTCTTCGTAGTCCTTTTGCCTTACTGTACAGTTTATTATTCTGAACCCTTCCCCTTCAGTTTCCCTAAGATTCAAGGTAGGTTAGAGGTATAGGCCCAATTTTGGAAACCCTCCCAGTTGAATTCTGAATGATTAGGTCTTGTCTGGCCAGGCCATCATTCTCTCCCCTGGCCTCATAGAGTCTAAGTGACCTTAGACAATTGTTAGGCAGAACTTCTATCCCCTCCTCCCTTCTTCCATCACCCTGCTCCTCCCCTTGGCCTAGAGCCTCGACTCCTGCAGTCTAACTGTTGGCCAGCCGAGGCCTGTAATGTGGGGAAAAATCAATTAGGCCAGCTTCTAGATAGTTCTGCCCAGGGGCTGCAGCAGAAGTCTGACCTAAGAGCAGGAAGGACAAGTAATCTCTAGGGTTGGTTTGCTTGCTTTTTTTTTTTTTTTTTTTTTTTTGCCAGAGAAGTGGGAGAAACAGAGAGGGAAGGCGGAGAAACAAAAGAAGAAAGACCTGAGGTGTTAGAACTCTGTCCAACAGTAACTGAGACAGGAAACACACTCAACTAGGTGCCACAACCTGCCTAAAACATAAATTCAGAAGTCTTCCCCAGAAGTCCTCTCTTAAAGTCCCTCTGGCCTTACCCACCCCATCGCCACCCCTCCTTCACAGCTTTCTGACTCCCATTCTCCTGCAAAAGTTACTGCTGCCCACTTTCATTCCAGGCCCATATGAGGCAAAAAAGAAAATTTTACCGGCTCTTGAATTCTGATAGCTCAGCTTGGAAGCTTGTTTTCCTTCAAACTGAGGACCTGGAATGTATGTTGGGACCTCACCTACGCTTTGGCTGCAGACTAAAGGGTCCTGGTTGGATTCTGGTCAAGGGCAAGTACCTCTTATCTCGGTTGCTGGGCTCGGTTTAGGACTGGATCTCTGGCCTTGGTTGGGGCACGTGAGGGAGGCAATCAATCCATGTGGAACATCAATGTTCCTCTCTCTCTTCTCCTTTCCACTCTTTTTTAAAAATATATATATTTTATTGATTTTATACAGAGAGGGCGAGAGATAGTTAGAAACATCGATGAGAGAGAGTCATCGATCAGCTGCCTCTTGCACCACCCCCTACTGGGGATATGCCCGCAACCAAGGTACATGCCCTTGACCGGAATCGAACCCGAGACCCTTCAGTCCCCAAGCCGACGCTCTATCCATTGAGCCAAACTGGTTTCGGCTCCTTTCCACTCTTAAGAAAAATCACTGGAAAAAAATATCCCTAGGTGAGGATTAACAACAACAAAACCCTTGCCAGTTTGGTTCAGCGGATAGAGCATGGGCCTGCGGACTGAAGGGTCCCGGGTTTGGTGTTCAGATTCTGGCCAGGGCACATGCCGGGGTTGTGGGCTCGATCCCCAGGAGGGGACGTGCAGGAGGCAGCCAATCAATGATTCTCTCATCATTGATGTTTCTATCTCTCTCTCCCTCTCCCTTCCTCTCTGAAATCAATAAAAAAATATACTACAAAACAGCAACAACAACAAAAAGGAAAGTATGTTGGGGACCTACAGGGAGTAGACTGCATCCTGTATGCAGAAGGGAAGGGAATAGTCAAACCTCTGATAATCTTCTCTGAAAAAATGGGACCTGGGCAGTCATCTCCATGGGGGTACAGGCCACTGCCCTGGAAGGTTGAGTAGGTTGAGGTGTGTGGAGAGGGACTGAGAAGTGTGCTCCCAATTTGGAGAGAGGATTGTGACAGGGTGGAGGATGCCCTGGAGCAAAGGGGGCTGGAAGTGCTCTTGATTCTCTTCCCTAGACAGTCTCCAGGCCCTCCCCAGACCCCTACTCCTTTCGGAGGGTTGTCCGGGGGAGGGACAGACAGGTTAGGGGTATGGGATGCAGTGAGTAACGGGGGCAGGGAAGGGGTGAGGACAAGGTTATCTTTGAAAGTCAGGGGTGAGAGAAGAAGAGGCTCCAGGGGAGGAAAGGTGCCGGGTGATGGACCTGGGCGGCACCCGCATCCCCGCGCCGGGGAGGCCCCGCCCCTCTCCCCGCCGCCCCGCCCAGGCCCGCAGAGCGGCGCTGCAGCGCGAGGGGCGGAGAGGCAGAGCCCGGAGAGGACCAGACGCTGAGGTCGCCCGCATCCCGCATCCCGCATCCCGCATCCCGCATCCCGCAGCCACAGGAGAGAGCCAGTGCGCCCCGGCCCTGCTCCCCAGCCTCCGCCCGGGCGCCCCCAGACCTTTCTCGGCCCCAGAGACCCAGCACCGGTCCCCCGCCTCGGCCTCCGCTGAGCTCCCTCCTTCGGAGCACGCGCCCCCTCCGCCGCCCAAGGAGAGGCCCAGCCCGCGCCGGCGACCACCATGACGGAGGCCAACAACGAATGCAGCATCAAGGTGCTCTGCCGGTTTCGGCCCCTGAACCAGGCCGAGATTCTGCGGGGAGACAAGTTCATCCCCGTTTTCCAAGGGGACGACAGCGTCGTTATTGGGGTGAGTTGCAGGGAATTTCAGGGAGGGGGCAGGGGGTGGCATCCTACCCCTCGCCGAGCCTTTTAGTCCCTGCCCATCACCCGGTGCACCCCTCTCCGCTGCTCATCCTCCATCGCATTTGCCGGAGCCCCTCCTCTCCCCTGCACCAGGATGGCTGGGTGTGGCCTGCAGGCCCGCTGCCAAGTCTCTGCAGAGTGGGAGGGGGCTGTTTCTCCGCGATCAGGTCACCCCCTTCCCCTTGGCTGCCCCCTGCAGCGTCCCCACCCCTCACCACCAGTCCTGTGTTTTTCTGATGTCTTCCCTTTGTTATTGGCTCACATCTCTACCCCCAGCTCCCAGGAAGGGAGGGGAGGGAAGACTAGTGGATGGACTAGATCCGAGAGGGACAGGCCAGGGTCTCTGCGGAGATACACCAGAGAATGGGCTTTGGGACACAAGCCTCCATCATCCCCTGCAAAATAGTTGCAGCCCGGTCTTGGAGGGAGGGCACAGGGCTGATGAAGCGTTTTCTGAGAAAGACATACATTGATGCCACACCTAGTTTTGGGGAAGCCTCTAGGATCTTCAGGAAATGTCTGCTTTCCCCTTCCAGGCACAGTAGGAAGAGGATTTCAAACCTCCCAATTCTCCTTAACAAATAAAAATAACCCTGAGATCCTAGCAAGTATTTGCATCTTCATCCTTTCTGTTGATCCAATAAAAAGTAGCAAGCCACCTCTACTTCATCATGACAGCCCCTTCCCAGGAAGGAAACCCTGTGAAGGAGAACTAATATCTGCTGTGTGGTTGGTCCTCTCTCTACCTATATTATTTAATCCTCAGAACAACACTCTGAAGGTGGCGTTAATCTTTCCATTTTACAGATGAGGAAATTGAGGCCCAAAGAAGTGGAGTGACTTTCCCTCAAGGTCACACTGTGACTTCATGGATGCGAACCTAAATTTGTGGCTGCAAAGCTCATGTCCTTTTCTCTGTGGCTATTGCCTCCACAGATTTCTGTCCTGGTCCTTTATTTGTAATGGTGCAAAAGGAATTTCTAGGAAGCTCCTCAGCTACCCTCCTTTCCTGGGTTGGGAGGGATTGCCGGGCGAAAGGGTGAAAGGACTGGGGTGGAGTCCAGTAGGGCTTGAGGGGTGCTGGGCCAGGAAACTAGCCACCTTGAGAAGGGAGGAGCATCTATGAGGACAGTCCTCAAGGTCAAGAGCACTTCTTATGCATCTTTGATCCATAGGTATGTTTGTTCAAGAAATGAAAGAAAGAAGGGGCGGGCGCCTGGGCCTTCTGAACCAGTGAGGAAGGGACTCAGAGTAAACAGGCCTTGGGAAGAGAGCTGCTGACATGTTCTGTTCCCAGGGGCCCCGTCTGGCACCACACCGAGCTCTCTCACCCACACTGTGAACTCAAATGGGCACTGGTGCCGTGTGCGTGCGAGTGTGCGTGTGTGTGTGTGCGTGTGTGTGTGTGTGTGTGTGTGTGTGTGTGTGTGTGCATGTGTGTTTGCCACCTTGAGAGGACCCCCATCTCTGTCTCAGGGTCCTTAGGCCTCACAGGCCAGTGGACCAACCGTGGGGGACTCCTCTCTGAATAGTCTGGACAGCAGGCGTTAGCTAGGAGAGTTGGAGCTTCAGGTCCCTCTGAGATATAAAATCGGAGGAACAGGAGGGAGTTGGTTATGGGGGAGCAAATCTACAAAAGGCTTCTACTCTGAAGCCTCACTTCCTTTCCTGTAGATTTTTTCAGGTAAGTCTAAACCAACTCCTCTGGACTCTCTGGGCTGTTTTTCTTGGCTTGTGAGCATGGGCACAGGGTGATACTGGGAGAAGGAATCGTGGTGTGGATCTGTCCAAATCGTGCAGCTGAACAGGAGAGATACAGGGGAAGGGGGGGGGGGGGAGAGGAAGAGAGATGAGGAGAGGCCTGGGACGGCCCCCTGCAAGTTCAGATTCCAGCTTAGCTACATCGCAGGGCTGTTTTGCCTGATACCTGCAGGGCTGTACCTTTGTCTCACTCTGTATCTTCCCTTGCCTTAGCCCTTCCTGTCACTCTCTCACTCCAAGATAAAGGCTTAAGGGGGGCCATTTTGTCTCAGGCAGCATCCTTGGAGCTCGTCTTCTCAGCCTCATCACTCATTTGCCATTCAGGAGGCTGAGGGAGAAGTAATTTTCGAGGAGACCCTTGGGGATCTCCTCAGGGCCCAGGGTGTGAGAAGCTCTGAGGAACTAATGAAGGGAACTGCTTCGAGGTGTCTGGGAAGATGAGGGAGGAGTGAGGGTGGGAGAGGGCGGTCTGTCCACACCCAGGCCGTTTCTTTATCAGCTCTCAGCTCTGCCTCTGCAGCACGGCGGCTGGCTCTGGGCTTCACTCTCTCTCACTTTTGTGGGCTTTGTCTGCTTGGCAAAGGGTAGAAGAAGAAGCTGGAGGGGCAGCTCTCTGAGCCTTATCACTCCCTCAGTCCCCTGACTAGTCCCAGGAATCTGGGGCGCAGGGCTTAGCCAAAGTTAGTGGCCTGAGTCATAGCAGAAGGGTGTCTGGGTCACTGTCTGTGTGTGCTGTGTGCTTTGTTTTGCTCTGTATGCCACTCAGAATCCAATGTGGCTTTTTCACCAGAACCATTAATTGTCTCTTTTTTGGTCTTGGTGGTCAGTGTCCCAGGGCCTGCTTTTCTGTGCAGCTATGTTTATACCAGATGTGGGCATGATGACAATAAAGAACATACACACACACACACACACACACACACACACACACACACACACACACTTTCTTTCTTCTTTTAAAAAAATATATATTTTATTGATTTTTTACAGAGAGGAAGGGAGAGGGGGAGAGAGCTAGAAACATCGATGAGAGAGAATCATTGATTAGCTGCCTCTTGCACACCCCCTACTGGGGATGTGCCCGCAACCAATGTACATGCCTTTGACCGGAATCGAACCTGGGACCTTTCAGTCCGGAGACCCACGCTCTCTCCACTGAGCCAAACTGGTTTCAGCCATACACTCTTTCTCTCGCTCTTCTTTTTCTCCCCCTCCCTCCCTCAACCTTTCCCTCCCTCCTTCCTTCCTCCCATCCCTTCTTTCTTCCCTCCTTTTCTCAAGCATCCGTTACCTGCTACCTCTCTCAGGTAGTTAAGTAGATTCTTAAGGAGGAAAAAACCCCAGAACCATCAAGTACCTCATTTGGAAAAGCTAGGTTGGGACCTGCAGGATTATCAGAGGAGTCATTGTTGTTTGGTGTGGCCGGGGAGTCCTTTGTTATTTGAAGAGGGGGAGCAGGCAGGTCTCCCCTTAGCTTTGGAGAATGGAGAGGGGCGGTAAGGTTCACTGAGGCCCATGTCTCTGCAGCATTACCATGGCAACAATCCCCAGGGGTGTCACCATGGAAATCAGGCCTGGTGCTGGGAAGCTCAGCCTCTATTAAGCGTTTTACAGAGGGTTGAAAGGTTGGTCATCTTTGGGCCCCGATTGTAGGCCTTCCCCTCAGTTTCAGTCAATACACATAATGGAAAACTACCGAGAGGTGCTGGGAGACAAATGGACCAGGAGACCACAAGGAGGCTTGGAGTGGGGTTAAAAGGACAACGGAACATCCTGGGCTTCTGGGCTGAAGAGAGGCTCTCCGGAGACGCTGTGGGGAGTGCTCAGACTGCTGTCTGTGCCAGGGAGAGTGGGTTTCAGGGGCACCTCTCCAAGGAGCAGGGTCTCCCCGAGTGCTTCTAATTTATCAATTTATCTTCCTGTCTCTGCCATCGTACCAGCTTGTGGGGTCTTGGGTTACCTGTGTGTGTGTGTGGGGGGAGGGTAAGGGAGGCTCCTTGGAGAGGATGGGTGGGAGAGTTGCATAATTCTGAAAATTCGGTTGAGGTTGGAAAAACAGAGTGACAAAGAGCTTTAGGTCTGTCTGGAAACATTAGGAGAAATATCCAAATTGGGGCGGGGATTTATGGGGAAGGGGAAAGGAAAAGCTATGACGATAAGGATCTAACGCAGTGTTAGTTCTTAGATCCCTTTGGCACTGTGAGTCTGGGATCGGATTATTTGGGTTTAAAACCAGGCTCTACCATTTCTCCGCTGTGTGATTGTGGGCAAGCTACCTATCTCTCTGAACTTCAGTTTCTGCATCTATAAAATGGAATAAAAATAGTACCGGTATCTACCTCCTAGGATTGCTGTGAGCATTAAATGAGATAATGCATATAAACTGCTTAGCACAGTGACAGGTACATAGTAAACTCCTGATAAGTGTTAGATGTTATTATTATTTTTTATATGCCATCTCCCCACAAGCTAGCCTATGACACAATTCTGAAGTAATTAACATTTCCCCCTCTTACTGGTTGTTTCTCCAAACATCTAGGTCTATACTATCTTCTTGCTCTTCCTCTATCAATATCATTTTTTAAAAATATATATATTTTATTGATTTTTTAAAGAGAGGAAGGGAGAGAGATAGAGAGCTAGAAATGTCGATGAGAGAGAAACATCGACCAGTTGCCTCTTGCACACCCCCTATCAGGGATGTGCCCGCAACCAAGGTACATGCCCTTGACTGGAATCTAACCCGGGATCTTTCAGTCCGCAGACCAACGCTCTACCACTGAGCCAAACCGGTTTTGGCTCAATATAATTTTTTAAAAATATTTTTTTATTGATTTTAGAGAGGAAGGGAGAGGGAGAGAGAGATAGAAATATCAATTATAGGAGAATCAGCCTAGCCGGTTTGACTCAGTGGATAGAGCATCGGCCTGCGGACTGATGGGTCCCAGGTTTGTTCCGGTCAAGGGCATGTACCTTGGTGGTGCGCACATCCCCAGTAGGGGGTGTGCAAGAAGCAGCTGATAGATGTTTCTCTCTCATCGATGTTTCTAACTCTCTATCCCTCTTCCTTCCTCTCTGTAAAAATCAATAATATATATATATATATATATATATATATATATATATATATATATATGTTTGTTTTGTTTTTTAAGAAAGATTGCATGCCCCCTACTGAGGATCAAGGCCACAACTCAGGCATGTGCCCTTGACCAGAATTGAACCTGGGGCCTTTCAGTCCACAGGCTGATGCTTTATCCACTGAGCCAAACTGGCTAGGGCTATCAGTATAATTTTAATGAATATTTATGAAGACCATCCTGTGGACCACGGATTGTATTTGATGGAATTTAGAAAAAATCCCTGTGTTCTAGAAACTCTCAATCAATGTGGTAGTCCAGACTTTGGAGTGGTCTGGGCAGAGGCATGGGAGGGAGCATCAGAAATGGCTTTTGCTAGTTTGGCCTGTGGAGCTCAGTGGTTGAACGTTGACCTATGAACTAGGAGATCACTGTTCAATTTCAAGTCAGTACACATACCTGGGTTGTGGGCTCAATCCCCAGTAGGAGGCATGCAGGAAACAGCTGATCAATGATTCTCATCATTGATGTTTCTATTTCTCTCTCCCTTCCTTTCTGAAATTAATTAAAAAAAATATTTTTTAAAAATGGCTTTTGCTAACACATACTTCCCCAAATTCTGGAGAAACCCCCCTCCCCCAACATATTGTAGTCTGACTCAAAGTAATATTTTAAGATATAAATATTGGTGAGATGAGTAGTCTGAAGGCAGAAAATGTAGCAAACCACTGGTCTAGTTATTCTCATAAAAAGGTCTGACAAAATGAATTTATCAATAGAAAATTAAAAGAAATTTACACTTTGACAGAAATAAAAATCTTTAAAATTTAAAAAAATATATATTTTATTGATATTTTACAGAGAGGAAGAGAGAGGGAGAGTTAGAAACATTCATGGGAGAGAAACATCTATCAGCTGCCTCCTGCACATCCCCCACGGGGGACGTGCCTGCAACCAAGGCACATGCCCTTGACCGGAATCGAACCAGGGACCTTTCAGTCCGCAGACTGATGCTCTATCCACTGAGCCAAACAGGCTTTGGCTGAAGTAAAAATTTTAAGATAAAGATGTGAAGAGCTAGACTAGGAATTTAAGGGAAATGGTAACAGGCCTTCCCAGAACCCTGAAATTATTACAAAGTGCACCATTTCTAGCTCTTGGATACATTTTGTCCTCACAATGCTAAGAATGCCACTCTTCCTCTCTGGTCTCTTCCTTCCTCCTAGCCTAGGATGAAGGAAAGCAGTTCCTCGGGCAGTAAATGCCTTCAGCACTTGGAGAGCGCCCTCCGTTTCAATGCTCCTACAGCAAGCATCCTTTGGAATCCTTTAACTGGGAGTGTTAGAGAGAATATGAGAATGAGTCTGTGTGTGGGGGGTGGGCTTGGGAATTATATTTAAGTCCTTTTGGCTGCATGCCTGGCTGCAAGAGGCATGGCTAGACATCATTGGTGGAGAGTCATTGATCTGAAATAAACATGGCTTATTTATTTTTGTTTCTTGGCCAATGGATGGCAGAAACATTGAGTTATATTGCAATTCAGGAATCTTCTAAGTTCAATTAAATAATAAAAAAGAAAGATATTACCACTGAGGAGAGGCATCAATGCCACTTTAAGTTTGTTTATTGTAACACTATGACTTTATTCTATGCATTAAAGATTTTATTCTTAGTAATGAAGTGTAATGACAAACTGTACAGATAAAAAAGGATGGAAAATTCACAAAAGTTTTATGAATAACCCTTAGAGAATCAAGGTAGATTTTTCTTTAATAATATCAAACATAATCTGATTACACATGAATATATTTTGGTTGTTGACAAAGTTAAAAACAAAGAAAAGCACATAGAAAAGACTAAACATCAGTCAAAAGTCCCCAAATCCTCCCCCAAAAAAGCACTGTTAACAATTTTATATATTTGTTTTTAGTTTTTTCTGCATATATACATGTATTTTAACTAGTGTATCATAACCTAAATATTGTTTTATAACCTATTTTTTCACTAACAAAATATCATGGCTATTTTATCATCAAATATTTTATATACTTTTATTTTTTGAAATTTTTACTTTTTCAATAAGTCTCAAATGCACATGTGACAAAATTCAAATAATATAAGAAGGTATACAATGAGAAGTAAACCTTCCTATGTCTCTCCTAGCTACCCAGTTCCCCTTTCAGAAAGCAACCTCATTACCAGTTTCTTATGGATCCTTCTAAAAACATACTAGAGCCGGGACCAGTTTGGCTCAATTGATAGAGCATTGGCCTGCGGATTGAAAGGTTTTAGGTTCGATTCTGGTCAAGGGCATGTACTTTGGTTGCGGGCACATCCCCAGTAGGGGGTGTGCGGGAGGCAGCCGATTGATGATTCTCTCTCATCGATGTTTCTAGCTCTCTCTCTCCCTTCCTCTCTGTAAAAAATCAATAAAATATATTTAGAAACATACTATATATTTACAAGCAAATACATATACACATATACTATACATACTGTTCTTTGATTTTTTTTCTTAACAGTGAGTCTGAGAGGTTCTTTTAGATCAGCACTTACAGATCTATGTCATTCTTTTAAACAACTTTTTAACAATTGTATAATTTGTTGTAGGGATATGCATAATTTATTAAACCAGGTCAACCAATAGGAACCTGGTTAAATAAATTATGGGTTATCCTAGTATTTTGCTATATTTTTAATATATTTTTATTGATTTCAGAGAGGAAGGAAGAGGAAGAGGGAAATAGAAACATCAATGATGAGAGGGAATCATTGACTGGCTGCCTCCTGCACGCCCCCTACTGGGGACAGAGTCCACAACCTGGGCATGTGCCCTTTACTGGAATCGAACCCGGAACCTTTGAATTCACAAGCTGACACTCTATACACTGAGCCAAATTTAATACTGAGCCTAGTATTTGCTATTACAAACAGTTAGATGACCTTGTATATATGACTTTTGCATACGAAGAATAAATTTTTAGAAGTGGAGGTCACAAGGTGTATGCATTTAAAAATTTAAGAGTGAGTTCCAAATTGCCTTTCATAGAGCTGGTCCCAATTTATATATGCCCTCACCAATGCAGTGAATCATCAAACTATTTTGTTTTGGCCACTTTGATAGGTTAAAATGGTATTTCATGATCTTAATATGCATTTCTCTTACTAACAATTAGGTTGTGCATTAATTCATATTTTAAGAGCCATTATAACATTATCTTATGATGTTATATTTCATGATAGCACTTGCTGAGGTATAATACAGTGAGTACACATGTCTTATGCAAACAGCTGGATGAATTTCATAACATATATATTTTTTTTAAATTTATTTTTAAAATATATTTTATTGATTTTTTACAGCGTGGAAGAAAGAGGGATAGAGTGTTAGAAACATCGATGAGAGAGAAACATCGACCAGCTGCCTCCTGCACACCCCCTACTGGGGATGTGCCCGCAACCAATGTACAAGCCCTTGACCGGAATCGAACCTGGGACCTTTCAGTCCGCAGGCCAACACTCTATCCACTGAGCCAACCTGTTTTGGCTCATAACATATTTTGACACCCATGTAACCATTACCCAAATTGAGACCTGGAGCATTTCTGTCACCCCTGAAAAGTTCCCGCGTGTTCCCTTCCTGTCACTATCACCCCAGGCAACCGCTATGATGACTTCTATCACTATTGATAAACTTTGTCCATTCTTGAATTTCATACAAAGGGAATAATATAGTATGTGCTCTTTGTGTTTGAGTTCTTTCACTCAACACAATTTTGAGACTTATTCATCTATGATGACATTATTTTACATAGCAGCAAGGAATAAAATATATGTGCATGCCATAATTCAATCAATTTCTTATGTAAACCAGGCCCCTAAATGTTACTATTTGAGTTGTCTTCAATTTGTGGTTATTATAAGCAGTGTGACAATAAACACTCTTGTAAGTAAATATTTGCTATAAATATATCTGGGTCAATGTCTACATACAATTCAAGGTTTTGATTATGTATTTCTGAATTGCACCTATAAAAGTTGCACCAGAAAATAATGAGGAAATTATACTTTCTTTTTTTTTTTTTTTTTTTTTTTTTTAAATATATTTTATTGATTTTGTACAGAGAGGAAGGGAGAGAGATACAGAGCTAGAAACATCGATGAGAGAGAGTCATCGATCAGCTGCCTCTTGCACACCCCCCACTGGGGATGTGCCCGCAACCAAGGTACATGCCCTTGACCAGAATCGAACTTGGGACCCTTCAGTCCCCAAGCCGACGCTCTATCCATTGAGCCAAACCGGTCCCGGCAGGAAATTATACTTTCTTGAACCTTCATCTACTTTGGGTATTACAATCAAGTTTTTGTTTTCCAATTTGATAAGTGAAAAGTGATGTTCCTGTTAGTTTCCTTTTTTGTAAATGTTGAACATTTTTTAAAAATATATATATTATTGATTTTTTTTTTTTACAGAGAGGAAGGGAGAGGGATAGAGAGTTAGAAACATCGATCAGCTGCCTCCTGCACACCTCCTACTGGGGATGTGCCCGCAACCAAGGTACATGCCCTTGACCAGAATCAAACCTGGGACCCTTCAGTCTGCAGGCCAATGCTCTATCCACTGAGTTTAGGCAATGTTGAATATTTTTATTGAACACATATTTTTTTCCTGTTGTTAATTTGGTATTACATATCATTGTCCCATTACTCCTCAAAACTCCCCCCACACTCATGCCCTCAGCCCCTGTTGTCTGTGCCATTGGTTAGGCTTATATGCACGCACACAAGTCCTTTGGTTGATCCCCACCATCCCCTATTCCCCTCTGAGGTTTGACGGTCTGATCGATGCTTCTCTGTCTCTGGATCTGTTTTTGTTCATCAGTTTATGGTGTTCATTATATTCCATAGATGAGTGAGATCATGTGATATTTATCTTTCTCTGACTGGCTTATATCACTTAGCATAGTGCTCTCCAGGTCCATCCATGCTGTTGCAAATGGTAGGAATTCCTTCTTTTTTACAGCACCATAGTATTGCGTTGTGTAAATGTGCCTCTTGCTCATTTTTTTATGTTTAGTTTTGTGTTTTTGTTTCTAATGTATGAGAGCTCTTTATTTAGTAAGAATATTAATGGCTTTGTTTTAAAACCTTAAATTTTTCTTATTTAAAATTATGGGTTTTTTTAAATTTTAAATCTAAATCCAAAATAATAAAAAACTCCTAAAATCTCACTCTGCAAGGAAAATCACTATTAACATGTTTTTTTCCTATGCAAGGTATAAAAATATACTTTTTAAAAACAGAAATAGAATCATCCTTTACATACTTTTTTTTTAGACTGATACTATTTTAAAAACCACATTTTTTTGCTTATCATAACATATTTCATATCATTACATATTTTATAACATCATCTATGTTTTATTTTTTTTTTAATTTAAAAGCAATATGTTGACTCTGGCCAGTGTGACTCAGTTGGAGCATTGTCCCATATACCAAAAGGTGGCCGGTTTGATTCCCAGTCAGGGAACATAGCAGGTTGCAGATTCAATGCCCAGGCAGGGCATATGTGGGAGGGAACCCATCAATGTTTCTCTCTCTCTCTCCCTCTCTTTAAAATCAATAATAAAAAAAGAATAAAAGAATAAAATAAAAGCGATATGTTGTCCTTATAAAACATTTAGATATCACAGAAAACATGTAGTTAAGTATGCGTCATTCTGTTCTCCACTGGTAACCACCATGAACAGTTCTGTATATAGTCTTCCATATCTTTTTCCTGAGGTTATTCTATCCGTACTCCTTCTGAAAAATGCAATCACATCATATACATTGATTTTATTTTTTCACTTAACAATCGATCTTCTATATATAATATACGTGAACCAACCTGGCTTACTATTATTTTTTCCAATCTGGCTTATTTTAATGGGGGTAGAATATAGAGGTCTCATAACCAACAAATTGATGGATCTTTAAATTGTTTCTAGTTTTTCTTTAATACACACCACTTCAATGAACATCTTTCAGTGCTTAAGCAAGTGTTGTAAAATGAATTCCTAGCAGTGCAGTTGTTGATACAAAGTGCACACAGAACGGACATTTAAATATTTAATAGAATTGTCCTCCGGAAAGGCTCTCTCGGGTTACAGCTTTCCCTTTGCTGTAGAGAGCGCCTTCCCTGCTTCTTCCTCTCGGTGGGTTCTGTGGTGGCGCTTCGCAGGCTTTCACCACAGAGAGGCCAGACAAATATTTCAGGTATTTTATTATAAGCCATATTTTTCAAATCTTTCAAATATTTCTTATTATGAAAGATAAATATTTTTAATGTTAAAAATAATATTTATGCCTTAACCGGTTTGGCTCAGTGGATAGAGCATCAGCCTGTGGACTGAAGGGTCCCAGGTTCGATTCCCATCAAGGCCTCCACATCCTGGTTTTGGGCTCGATTACCAGTTGGATGCATGCAGGAGACAGCTGATCGATGATTCTCTCTCATTATTGATGTTTCTATCTCTCTCTCCCTTTTCCTTCCTCTCTGAAATCAATAATATTATATATATATATATATATAATATATATCCCCCAAACTCTGGTGTCCATAGACTTAGAGGTTTATAATTCAGTTAAGTAAAGATGGGCTCTGTAGTAAAACAATTTGACAATTAAGTCATAGTCGCTTTATACTGCATGGCTGGAAAACAAGACTGAGAAAAAATTTTTAACTATATTTATATTGATTTCAGAGAGGAAAGGAGAGGGAGAGAGATAGAAAATCAATGATGAGAAAGAATCATTGATTGGCTGCCTCTTGCATGTCCCACACTGGGGATTGAGCCTGCAATCCAGGCATGTGTCCTGACTCGGAATCGAACCGTGACCTCCTGGTTCATAGGTTGACATCAACCAGAGTTATGCTGGCTGGGCATGACTGAGAAAATTGTCCTGTGATGGAGAACAAGCATAGTCCCATTTAATCTTACCAGAAAATTTCCCTTTAAAATTATTAGATATCAAATGTATTCTTTGTTTGTTTCCTTGGGTTGTGAATATTTTGTGAGGGTTTTTTTTGTTTGTTTTTGTTTTTGTTAATTCTCACCCAAAGATATTTTTTCATTGATGTTTAGAGAGTGGAAGGGAGAGGGAGAGATAAAGAGAAACATCAATGTGAGAGAGATACATCGATTACTTGCCTCCTGCATGTGCCCCGACTAGGGCCAGGGAACCTGCAACCAAGGTATACGTCTTGACCAGTGTAAATGCCGCAACCTTTTGCAGCAAGGATTCAGGATCTGGAGAAAGGACTGCATACAGGATACACTAGACAAGAAATATAAATTTAGAAGGCAGAGAGGCTCTCTGAAACCCCAGATTCAACATCTTTTATTTAGTTGGATACACATTTGCCTTTTAGGAATGCAAACAGGCATATCAATGGTAAAGTTAAAAAACAATAAAAGGCCGAAACCGGTTTGGCTCAGTGGTAGAGCGTCGGTCTGCGGACTGAAAGGTCCCAGGTTTGATTCCGGTCCAGGGAATGTACATTGGTTGCGGGCACATCCCCGGTAGGAGGTGTGCAAGAGGCAGCTGGTCGATGTTTCTCTCATCGACGTTTCTAGCTCTCTATCTCTCTACCTTCCTCTCTGTAAAATATCAATAAAATATATTTAAAAAAATAAAAATAAATAAAAATAAGCATTAAAAAAAACAAAAAACAATAAAAGGATTATCAGGTTAGAGGATCGCCTTATGCTAACTACTTGTTGGTCTTAGTCTCCGGCAGACCAGAATCAAACCCAGACCAGAATCAAACCCGGGACCTTCAGTCTGCAGGCCAAACTGGCTAGGAAATATTTTGTATCTTTAGCATTCTTACCAGCACCATGATTTATAACATGTTACCTGAATTAAGCAAAATACCTGTAGGTCTGAATGACTTGTTTCATAGTTTCTCTTTACTTAAAGCTAATTCCTCAAAGGTAGACCCATATCTATGATTTCATATAATCCTAAGGGAGCTGTGTTAATGTTTCCATAACATCTTAGCAGCTCAGTGTATGTATATTTCAATAGGGAACTCTCTCTCTCTCTCACCATATATACTTTGTATCTTTGACTTAATACTTAAAAAAAATATATATATATATATATATATATATATATATATATATATATATATATATACACACACACACACACACACACACACACACATTTGATTCCGGTCCAGGGAATGTACATTGGTTGTGGGCACATTTAATTGATTTTTTTACAGATAGGCAGGGAGAGAGATAGAGAGTTAGAAACATCGATCAGCTGCCTCCTGCACACCTCCCACTGGGGATGTGCCCACAACTAAGACACATGCCCTTGACCAGAATCGAACCTGGGACCCTTCAGTCCACAGGCCGACACTCTATCCACCGAACTGGTTAGCGCTCACTTAATACTTTTTCAAAGTCTTTCCATATCAGGATATATGGAACTATTGAGGAAGGTATTTTTTAATCCAGGTAGATTTTTAATGTTAATGAATTGTCTGCACTCTCATAGCCTATGCCCTGTTGTCTTTTCCCATTTGGTTTCCCAGGGCAGGGGGTCCAAAGCAGTGGGGCGCTGCCTCATGACACCCAGACTGAGGTCCCCTCACACAGTCTCACTGGGTGACACTCCTCAACGGCACCCTCCTCCACATGGACGCAACTCTTGCCGTCGATACTAAGTTTTGTTTTTCGCTCGTTTCCCTCATCGCCATGGTCATCCATGCATGCGGATGGCTGAGGAATGAGTGCCTCCTCAGGCTGATGGGGGAGGTTTCAGGTTTTCTTCTCCCTCACACGCTGCCTGCTGACGTCCGCCATCTTTTATTTCCACTCCAGGGGAAGCCCTATGTCTTCGACCGCGTGTTCCCCCCAAACACGACTCAGGAGCAAGTTTATCATGCCTGTGCCATGCAGATTGTCAAAGGTAATGGATGTATTTTTGAATGTATTTGTTTAAGCTCCCCATTCCCTTCCTCACTTCTCTCCATCAGTCCTCTTTCTCTGTCGTCTTTTCCAGATGTCCTTGCTGGCTACAATGGTACCATATTTGCTTATGGACAGACATCCTCAGGGAAAACACATACTATGGAGGTGAGGGTCTGATTTCCAGGGAGGGTGAGAAACTGGGGGTGATAATAGGAGACAAAGAAATCTTAGTGTGGGAAGGGCTAGGACTCAAGGGTTGCCTGGTCCAGAGGTAGCTAAGTCTAGAGGATGACCTGAGGAACAATGATCTAGTGCAAATTCAATGCAGTCCCTTGGGCCTGCTGCAGTTTACCCTCCTCTCCACTACTCCAGTTTTCTTTTCTTTCTTTCTTTCTTTCTTTCTTTCTTTCTTTCTTTCTTTCTTTCTTTCTTTTTTTTTTTTTTTTCCTAGAAAAGCAGCAACAATGTAAGTTCAAAGGGCTGATCAGTTCTGTCCCCTTCCACAGAAAGGTAGACATAGCAGTGACCATCTCCTAACTTAGGATGGTTCCTATCAACTCTTACCTTCGTGTGCACCTGCACACCTCTGAGTTGTCTCATTCTTCCTAAGCTCCAACCTTATTCTAGAATATCCTTACTCCCCAGGGAAAGCTGCACGACCCCCAGCTGATGGGAATCATCCCTCGAATTGCCCGAGATATCTTCAACCACATCTACTCCATGGATGAGAACCTTGAGTTCCACATCAAGGTGATCAGGGCATGACCTCTGGGCGCCTTCAGATGGGGACTTGGAGGGGGAGATCTAGTGTGAGCTCCCTGAGATCCTGGGCACCCCAACTTACTCTCTCTTCTGGTTACCTCAGTTCTTCTCCCCTAAGATATTTTCTTCTGCTCTTTCTTTCTCACTACTATTGTTGGAGCAGGTCACATTTAAATTACCTGCACATTTTAAAATGTTACCTGCACTGTGACACTTCATACTCCTCTTTTCTCCCTAACCAGGTTTCTTACTTTGAGATTTACCTGGACAAAATTCGTGACCTTCTGGATGGTGAGTGGTGTTTAACCCCAATGGATTGGGGAGGGGGGGGGTAGTGGTGAGAAGGGCAAGGAAAAGAAAGGTCACATTGCTCTTGGGGTTTGGTACTGTTTGTCAAGATGCAGAGGGCACACAGGGCACACACATCCATACCTGTGTCCCTTGACTCCACTCACCAAGATTTCCAAAAACTAATAGGGTCCAAGGATGAGCTCAGATGCCCAGGCCTGCATATAAACAGTCTGAGAGGAGCTGGACCCCTGGGGCTGGAATCCTGGAGAAACCGAGTCTTCTGTTTGTGCAGGGAGTTTAGGTTTCACAGGGAGTCTCGTTCCCTTTTGCACATAGAGGAAACCACCATCTGAGTGGACTACAGGCTGCAGGGGGCAGGGGCAGTGGGAGTGCTAGCCTTGCTCACCTGTGTTGTCTTGATTCAGTGACTAAGACAAATCTGTCTGTGCATGAGGACAAGAACCGGGTGCCGTTTGTCAAGGTGAGTGGGGGAATGGGGCACCCAGTGGGACCCAAGTTTCCCAAGTGTGGGTGGATATGGAAGAAGGATAGACCAGTCCCAGAGGTTGGAGGGTGGGTCTTCTGGAGGGGTGAGATGTGCCAAGGGCCCAGGAAGGGTCTGGGAGCTTGGAAAGGTCATCATCTAGAAAGGTTATTTTGTCCAAGTGCAGGTAACTTAACTTGCATATCAGAGTTTATGGGTTATTATCCATTTGTCCCCTGCAGGGTTGTACTGAACGCTTTGTGTCCAGCCCAGAGGAGATTTTAGATGTGATTGATGAGGGGAAATCGAATCGTCATGTGGCTGTCACCAGTGAGTGGGGATATAAGGGGCTTTTGACTCTGGGGTATGCCTTCTCTCTATGCCTGTGGGGATTGAGGGACTTGTAAAAGAGCAAGGGAAAAGTGTCCTCTAGAGACCCTTTAAAAAATTATATATATATAATTGACTTTCCACAGAGAGGAAGGGAGAGAGACAGAGAGCTAGAAACGTCAATGAGAGAGAAACATCAACTAGCTGCCTCCTGCACCCTCCCCCACCGGGGATGTGCTCGCAACCAATGTACATGTCTCTGACCGGAATCGAACCTGGGACCCTTCAGTCCGCAGATCGACGCTCTATCCACTGAGCCTAACCGGTTTCGGATATATATATATTTTAATTGACTTCAAAGAAGGGAGAGGGAGAAAGAGAAACATCAATGATGAGAGAGAATCATCAATTGGCTGCCTTCTGCATACCCCACACTGGGGATCGAGCATGTGCCCTGACCAGGAATCGATCCATGACCTCCTGGTTCATAGGTTGATGCTCCACCACTGAGTCATACGAGCTAGGCAAAGAGGGACCCTTTTTAGGTGACCCTGCTGCCTGGGAAATGTAGTGGTGGGACCCTCTCTTGGTTGGTAGGGGTAGGGGTCAGGCGGAGCCTGGCTTCAGTTCACAGGTTGGTACTAGGACTTCCTCCCTTTCTCACACAGACATGAATGAGCACAGCTCTCGCAGCCACAGCATCTTCCTTATCAACATCAAGCAGGAGAACATGGAGACTGAGCAGAAGCTCAGTGGGAAGCTGTATCTGGTGGACCTGGCTGGCAGTGAGAAGGTTAGGGTCTTGTGGGGGTCACGTGGGGAGGGAAGGAAGCCTTGGGCGGAGGTGTCCTTTTCTTAAAATCAAGCTAACTTTTAAAAAATTGAGACATAATTCACATTCCATAAAGTTCACCATTTAAAAGAGTGTAATTGAGTGGTTTTTAGGATGTCTGTAAGGTTGTGCAACCATCACCCCAAATTCTAGAACATTTTCTCTTTTTTATTGATTTTAGAGAAGAAGGGAGAGGGAGAGAGATAATATAAATATCCATCATGAGGGAGATGATTGGCTGTCTCCTGCACACCCCCTACTGGGGACTGAGCCCGCAACCCTGGCATGTGCCCCTGACTGGAAATGAACCCATGACCCTTGAGTCCACAGGCCAAAAAGCTCTATCCACTGAGCCAAATGGCTACTTTCTTCTTGATGGGTTTGCCTTTTCTGGACATTTCACACAAGTGGGATCATATAATATGTAGGTGGGAGGGGATGGTCTTTAGCAAAAGAATCTAGAGGAATAGAGGAAGGGCCTTCTCTGTTCTGTCCTTTTTCCATGTCCTCTCCCCTCTTTGGGCTGGACCCCCCTTCCCCCATAGAAAGGAGGTAGCGAGAGCCCTCTGCCTTTGCAGTGCTTCATGACACACTTGTCCCTTAATGCCCTGATAGGTCAGCAAGACCGGAGCAGAGGGAGCCGTGCTGGATGAGGCAAAGAATATCAACAAGTCCCTGTCCGCTCTGGGGAACGTGATCTCTGCTCTGGCCGAGGGCACTGTGAGTGTCCTCAGGTCTCCTCACCCTCAAGTTCCCCCTCATCTCCCACCTTCCCCTCACGCTGCCCTTCAACCATGCCCCTATTCATGGATTGCCCGATCCCTGGTCCACCACTCTGCTTTCCGATTCCCCTGTTAAGTTTATTTTTCTCATTCACATCTCCCTCCTCCCCCAGAAAAGCTATGTTCCATATCGCGACAGCAAAATGACACGGATTCTCCAGGACTCCCTGGGCGGGAACTGCCGGACAACCATGTTCATCTGTTGCTCACCGTCCAGCTACAATGATGCGGAGACCAAGTCCACCCTGATGTTCGGGCAGCGGTCAGTGGCAGGGTCCCCGCTCCCTGCCCAGCCTCCGCCGCTCTCACTCTCCAGCATCAGGCCAGCCGTCAGGGACATCTCCTCACCTTGATCCCCTCTCCTCACCAAGGGCGAAGACCATTAAGAACACCGCCTCCGTGAACCTGGAGCTGACTGCTGAGCAGTGGAAGAAGAAGTATGAGAAGGAGAAGGAGAAGACAAAGGCTCAGAAGGAGACGATTGCAAAACTGGAGGCTGAGCTGAGCCGTTGGCGCAATGGTTAGAGGGGAGTTCTGTGGGCAGGAGAGGAGGTGGGAGGAGGAGGGGGCTTAGGGAGCCAGAGAGCCCTGTCTGGGGTGGTGCTCAAGGGCAGGCCAGTCTCCAAGGAGGGCTGTGTCCATGGAGAGGTGCAGAGGAGCCGGCCCCCTGACTGCCATGTCCCCCAACCCCTGAAAAGGTCCACTCAGAAAGAGCGATGGAGGCCTGCAGGTGCTGGTGCTGAGCAGTGAGGAGGAAGGACGGGTGGATGAAGCTTTCCCTCTCCCCTCCCCTCCCTTTGTTCTGCCCCTTTGCCAGGAGAGAATGTGCCTGAGACAGAGCGCCTGGCGGGTGAGGATGCCGTCCTGGGAGCGGAGATCTGTGAGGAGACCCCTGTGAACGACAACTCCTCCATCGTGGTGCGCATCGCGCCTGAGGAGCGGCAGAAATACGAGGAGGAGATCCGCCGCCTCTACAAGCAGCTGGATGACAAGGTGGGGACCACCGGGCAGGCACAGAGATGAGCCAGTGGAAGGAGAGTGAGGGGTTGAAAAATTATGCCCTAGCCCTAATTGGTTTGGCTCAGTGGATAGAGCGTCGGCCTGCAGACTGAAAGGTCCCAGGTTCGATGCGGGTCAAGGGCATGTACCTTGGTTGAGGGCACGTTCCCAGTAGGGGGTGTGCAGGAGGCAGCTGGTCAATGTTTCTCTCCCATTGATGTTTCTAATTCTCTATTCCTCTCCTGTCTTCTTTGTGAAAAATCAATAGAATATATATTTTTTAAAAATTGTGCCCTAGACGGTTTGGCTCAGTGGATAGAGTATTGGCCCATGGATTGAAGGGTCCTAGATTCACTTATGGTCAAGGGCACATACCTTGGTTGGTGGTTCCTCCAGGCCTGATCAGGGTGTGTGCAGAAGGCAACTAATTAATGTGTCTCTCTCACATCAATGTTTCTCTCTGTGTCTCCCTCTCTCTTCCATTCTCTCTAAAAATCAATGGAAAAATATGCTCGGGTGAGGATTAACAACAACAACAAAAATGAGCTTATACTGCTCTATGTGATTTTAAGTAGGGTAAATGCTCATTATTGAAAATGTGGGAGATAAATACAAATACATAGAAGGAAATTAAAATCACCTATCATCCCACTCTTCAGAAATAACACTATTAATATTTTGCCTTTTTCTGTGCATATACCATGTATTAGTAATTGAAATATACTGTATATGTAACAATTTGATTTTTCATTCAGTATTCTATCATGAGCAATTTCCTACTTTGTTAACAGTTCTTCATAAAACTATTTTTTAAAATATGTTTTTATTGATTTCAGAGAGGAAGGCAGAGAGAATCATGGATTGGCTGCCTCCTGCATGCTCCACATGGGACCGAGCCCACAATCTAGGCATGTGCCCTGACCTGGAATTGAACTGTTAACCTCCTGGTTCATAGGTCGATGCTCAACCACTGAGCCATGCTGTCCAGGCCATAAAAGTATTTTAAAATGGCTGTCTAATAGCCATTTTAAAATGGTCTGTGTAATAGAATGTCTTTAACCATTCACTTACTACAGAGTTTCTACTTTTTTTTTTTTTTTTTTTGTATTGTTTGTCTTGCTATTATAATGATTAACTTTGTGTGAGACTTTGCTTTTGAATGATTTGGATAGAACTTTTAGGGGGATTTTTAGGTTAAAAGATAGGAATATTTTAAGGCTTTTGCTATGTACTGTCAAGATTAAACCAACTCCCAGGAAAAAAGGAATGTAAAATGAGGGCAGGAGTTGAGGAAAGAAACTGAGGAAATTCAGACGTCTTTTCGGGATATGGTGTTTTGTGTGTTTTTCAAACTCAAAACCTAAACTATCTGGATTGTATTCGGATCCTGTCTCTCCCTCAGCCCAACGGTTCATCCCTTCACTTCATCTTCCCCCTTTGCCTCCAACAGGACGATGAGATCAACCAGCAGAGCCAGCTCATCGAGAAGCTCAAGCAGCAGATGCTGGACCAGGAGGAGGTAATGGGAGGAGGGACGGCGTGCGAGGAGAGGGGGTTGTGTTCGTCCCTGGAAAGCATAGAAAGGACCTCCTTACCGTCAGATGGGAGAAGGGGCATTCTGCTAGGGTTTAGTCACCCCAAAACCATGGAGGTCTGCGGTCTTAACTGGGGCTTTGCTTAAAGCTCAAATTGTAGCATCTCGATGTGCTTCTTCATTTTGTCGCCCTATTTCTAAGGCGCCTAAAGCCCACTTCCTCTTGACTCTTACTTTGGCCCTGGCTCCTCTCCTAGAGCTCTGCCTGGGCGGGGCTCAGCACCCTAGAGCAGGGTCACGGAGTGGTCCCTGGCAGCAGACTCCCTCACATGCCTCCCCTCTCCCTCGAAGCTGCTGGTGTCCACTCGGGGAGACAATGAGAAGGTCCAGCGGGAGCTGAGCCACCTGCAGTCAGAGAACGACGCTGCGAAGGATGAGGTGAAGGAGGTGCTGCAGGCCCTGGAGGAGCTGGCCGTCAACTATGACCAGAAGTCCCAGGAGGTGGAGGAGAAGAGCCAGCAGAACCAGCTTCTGGTGGATGAGCTGTCTCAGAAGGTGGTGAGTGGCCCACTGGTGTCCAGGAGCTCCCCGGCCTCAGGACATCCCCTACATCCAAAGGGACTGTTGCTGCCCTCCAGGCCGCACTGTGTCTGCAGCTTGGCACTGGGGTTCGGTGTGTTGTGAGGCCCTCCCGTGGCTGGTCACTGCTCTTTGTCCCCCTGACCCCTCGCTCTTCCAGGCCCTTCTGCAGGGCCTGTGTTCTCTTCACAGAAGCCTTCAGGGTCACGCATGAAGGGAGAGGCCTCTGCCTGGGCTGGGGAGGGTAACAGGAAGATGGCGATGGGGTGACTGAGGGCTGTCCGCAGGCCACCATGCTGTCCCTGGAGTCTGAGTTGCAGCGGCTACAGGAAGTCAGCGGACACCAGCGAAAACGAATTGCTGAGGTGCTGAACGGGCTGATGAAGGACCTGAGTGAGTTCAGTGTCATCGTGGGCAACGGGGAGATTAAGCTGGTGAGTGGAGAAAGAGGCAGCAGTTTTGTTCAGATTTTTTTCTGTTCTGGGCATTGGTGGGAGATGCAAGACGGGAGAATGCGGGCAGGCTGTCAGGGACAGAGAAAGGCGGGCCACAGATCCAGGAAACACGCCCTCAAACGAGACCCAGGAAAATAGAGCTTGCATAGATTCAACTGAAAATATACCTTTAAAGGGTGCTACGTAAAAAGCAATGGAACAGCTTATGTGGTCAGTTTGGCTCAAATAAACTCTTAAAAAAAAAAAAAAAAAAAAAATATATATATATATATATATATATATATATATATATATATATATACTGTTATTGACTTCAGAGAGGAAGGAAGAGGGAGAGAGAAATAGAAACATCAGCGATGAGAGAATCATTGATTGGCTGCCTCCTGCATGCCCCCCACTGGAGAATGAGCCCGAAACCCGGGCATGTGCCCTTGACCAGAATTGAACCTGGGACCTTTCAATTCGCAGGCCGACACTCTATCTACCGAGCCAAACCAGCTAGGGCTCAAGTAAACTCTTATTAAAAGTCGCTCCCTCTAAAAAAAAAAATTAAATAAATAAATAAAAATAAATAAAAAAAAAAAAAAAAAAAAAGGAAGAAGCAGCAATGGAGATGTGGTTACAGCAGGAGTTAGAGATGGGGCACGGAGTGAGAAATGATAGATGCAAATCTGTGGCAAGGACAATGCCCGTTCGTTTGGGTGATCAAGCAGAACTGTTTGGCTGAAGAAGAAAATCACATTGCTTTATAAGTGGGAGAGGGTGACTGTTGGGATTGGATCTCTGAATGCGGATAGAGGGATAGTGTGAAATGCGGGGTGACAGAAAGCTGCTAACAGTTGTTGGGAGAACATCTGTCCCACCCGAGTCCCTGTGCACGTGGTGTGTGCGGGGAGAAGCACAGTGGACGGGAACGGGTGAGAGGTTTCCCGCAGCAGAGCCCCTGCTCCCTCCCTTGCCCCCCGCAGCCGGTGGAGATCAGTGGGGCCATCGAGGAGGAGTTCACCGTGGCCCGACTCTACATCAGCAAGATCAAGTCGGAGGTCAAGTCTGTGGTCAAGCGGTGCCGGCAGCTGGAGAACCTCCAGGTGGAATGCCATCGCAAGATGGAGGTGACCGGGCGGGAGCTCTCCTCTTGCCAGCTCCTCATCTCCCAGGTGAGAGCCTTCGGGGGCCGTGGGAGAAAGAGGGAGACTCTGTGGTTTTGAGGTAAAGCTCCTAGCACCTACCTTTATGTCAGGTGGGCTGAGGGCCCACTGAAGCCAAGGACAGAAGAGCTGGGCTGGCTGGGGGAAGGGCCTGGGCCAGAGAAGTGAAGGTTCAGCGAGGATACTGGCCTCTAAGCTGATGGGGTGTGAAGAAAGGGTCTCTGGAAGCATGGGCCCTCACGGAAGGCATAGCAGGAGCGGAGGGCCTGGGGAGAGACCTGGAGTTTACCGAGGTCGGTGCTGCCCAGCGCGGTGACCTTTGCCCCGTCCATCCTCTTCCTCTCGCCATCCCTTCCCCCACCAGCACGAGGCCAAGATCCGCTCGCTCACGGAATACATGCAGAGCGTGGAGCTGAAGAAGAGGCACCTGGAGGAGTCCTATGACTCCCTGAGTGATGAGCTGGCCAAGCTCCAGGCCCAGGGTGAGCTCTTACACCCCAACCCATCCATCCTGGGATGTGAGGTTCCAGAGCAGGCAGGGAGTCAAAGGTGACAGACACTGAAATAAACCACCCAGCTGCACACTCCCCCAAATGGAGACCAACTCACATGCTACTTAGCAAGTTTTTGCATGTAGCGTATTGTACACGAACCATAAACACTCCGTTGTCTCTGTCCCTGCTATATCCAGCTGGGCTGTCCTGACCCACAGGAACATCCCCGTGGGCCCAATTCTGGGGAGGTGTGCCCTGCCCTGCCCGGAGGTCTGGTCATGATGTGAGGTTCTTCCCGGTGGAGGTAGGTGCACTGTAAGCTGTCTTTCCCTCTTGTAGAAACTGTGCATGAAGTGGCCTTGAAGGACAAGGAGCCGGACACACAGGATGCAGACGAAGTGAAGGTGAGTGGGGAAGGTGTGGGGACGGCAGGCCTGGCAGGGCTGTGCTGGCCCTCCCTGAGCTGTGTTGGGGAGCCTGGCTTTGAGCTTGGGGTGGTGTTGTTTGTAGAAGGCCCTGGAGCTGCAGATGGAGAGTCACCGGGAGGCCCATTACCGGCAGCTGGCCCGGCTCCGGGACGAGATCAACGAGAAGCAGAAGATCATTGATGAGCTCAAAGAGTAAGCGTTCCCGAGGGCGGCTCCGGTCCCTCCCCGGTCCTCTGCCCGCTGTGCCCACTCAAATGCTCCCTCAGATCCTATTCTTTAACTTCCATGTGTCACCCCCCAACAATGACAGGACTTTGCTGCCCAACTCCAGGAGGTACAGGAGTAAGGCCTTGTCCCAATCCTTGAGGCTCTTCTGTCTAGATAGCTCAGGGTTCCTCACTCTGTCATGGAAACAGTGGCCCGAGCCTGCCTATATCTGAAGGGCGATGCATCAAATCTAACTGGACTCGCTCATTCAAGAGGGGGAGATGCTGGAGGACTGGTCTTCCCTTTCGCCGTCATTCACATCCTTTTGTTGTCTCCATACCTCGTGCCCTCCACAGCCTGAACCAGAAGCTCCAGCTCGAGCTGGAGAAACTTCAGGCCGACTACGAGAAGCTGAAGAACGAAGAGCAGGAGAAGAACACCAAACTCCAGGAGCTGACGTGAGTGCCCGGGCGCCTGCAGACCAGCCCCGCGGAGGCTGACGGGCTCAGCCGCTCCTGCGGAGGCCAGGGGCTGTGTAGCTGTGAATGTGGCGGCCACAGGAAGCAAATGCCTCAAAAGAATAATTGTATGGGGTAGGGAAGGGGGAAAAAGGGAGACTTTCAGAAGTGACCTCTATTGAATATTAGCTGACAGGGAAAGATGTTTGTGATGTTCTGTTATGTGTAAAAAGCAGGTTACAAAACAGTATGTTCACGGTCCCATAAAATATTTATAGCATGTGCATGAATAGGAAAAAAAAAAAAAAAAAAACCTGGCAAGACGGACATAAAAATGTTAATGGTGGTTTGATCTGTGTGTAGTAGAGTCATGGGCTTTTTATGAAACTCGTCTTCCTTATCTTTTTTCCACCTTTTCTAAATTTGTGCACAGTGAACATGGGTAAGTTGTATAATAGGTAATTTTAAAAAAATGTAAAAGGAAAGGAAGCGGGAGGAGAATCCTAAAAGAATCTTCTGTTTTGCTCCTCCCCAGATTTCTGTACGAGCGACATGAGCAGTCCAAGCAGGACCTCAAGGGCCTGGAGGAGACCGTTGTGAGTGGTTTCTGTCTGTTCTGAGTTCTCGGGGTGGAAGGGGCTTCCCCCGATTCTTCCTACCCCCGTTCCTCCTGCCCTCGGCAAAGTCGGTCGTGGCATCGTTAGGACACCTCTTTTCCTAGAGATGAGTGACCCACCTGACTGTATAGACTGAAGGCCCAGTAATTTCAGAGTAAGAGGTTGACCTGGTATCTGGCTATCCCAGTCTTTCTTCCATCTCTCTTTCCAGGCCCGGGAACTCCAGACCCTCCACAACCTTCGCAAGCTGTTCGTTCAAGACGTCACGACTCGAGTCAAGAAAGTGAGTGCCACCCCCTCGGGCTCTTCCTAGCCCCCATCGTCTCCTCCTGTCCTCCGGTCCTCCAGCCCTTCGGTCTCCTGTGGGCCGGCGTGGCCTGGGCTGGGTGAGACCTGTTTGGCTTCAAGACAGCCACGTCTTTCCCTCTGTCTTTAATCAGAGTGCAGAAATGGAGCCCGAGGACAGTGGGGGGATTCACTCCCAAAAGCAGAAGATTTCCTTTCTTGAGAACAACCTGGAACAGCTTACAAAGGTTCACAAACAGGTAAGAGTGGGGGGAAGGAGTGAAGAGAACTTGTGAGGCCAGGTGCCTGGGGTACCGAATCCCCGGAGGCCCTTTGGATGGAGGAAATCTACTTGCATGCTTTCCTTCCTTTTCCCACGGATCCCTTCTCTGTACCAGATTTGGTTCCACTTTTACCTTTTTCTTTGTTCCATGCCTGTTTTCCCTTCTCAAAGCTCCCAAGCTGCCTTTGCTTAAGTGCAACCCCCAGGCTTGTGTTGCTTTAGTGAAAGGTTGAAATGGATAGAGGTGTCAGAGGCATGGGCTGTAACAATACACAACGGATACTGGTCAGATTTTAGCCAGAGATAGAAAGCAGCCAGGGAAATCGGGTTTTTTCACCGGGAGAGATGGAGAGGACTCCATCTGCCTAGGCCTGGGGCAGGCATGCAGGGACATTCAATGATGCCCTCTAGATCAGCGGTTGCCAACCCTTCGGGCCTCACGGACCCCCAGTGGCCCACAGACCACCGGTTGCGACCGCTGCTCTAGTCGGCCCATCCAGCCCCAGTTGGCCCTGTGTATTAAGTCCCTGCCTCTCTGTCGCCCTCCTTGCTGCTGCGGCTCCTTAGGTGGATGACTGGGTGTCAAAGGTATGGGGTGGGGAGGCAGAGGGGCAGTCCAAAGGAGTCAGGACAGGAAATGTTTGGTGCAGACAGAGCCAAATAGCTGGGCCTTCAAGACAGGTGCAACAGTCAGTTGAGTCTTTTTTAACTGAATCATAAAATAAACCCCTACTTCTACTTTATTCCCTTCCTTTCAAATCCACTTTAAAATTCCATATTCTCACTAAACTGGACCTTAAACTTCTTTTCCTCCTATATGTGCTGGACAGTGAAACACTGTCCAGCACATATAGTAGACACTCAATACATTAAAAAATATTAATGACAAAAATCACAGCACTGTGGCCCGGGGTAGACTGCAGGGTTTGTTTTATGTGAGCTGGCAGAGGACTTTGCTACCATCTCTTTCCCTTGGCTGATTAGAAAAATATATAATTTCATAGGAACAGTTGAAAGATGGAAGAAACATTTGTTATTGGTCCTGGCATTCTTTTTAATTTGTGCGTGTTCATTTTCCTTCTCCGTCAAAATGCATATTATATTGCCTTTCCCGCCAAATATTTTAATTCTAAAATACACATGACACAATTTACCGTTTTAATCATTTTTCTCCAGAACTCTCTTCTTCATGGAGAACGGAAACTCTATGTCCACTCAACAATAACTCCTCCTCCCCTGCCCCCCCAGTCCCTGGCACCTGCCATGCTCCTTCCTTCTCCATGGTTCTGACCACGTGCAGAAGTGGAGTCCACAGTATCAGACCTTTGGAGACTGTTTTATGTCACTCAGCATAGTGTCCTCCATGCTCATCCATGCTTTGGCGTACGTCAGGAAACCACAGGTTGCCCCCCACCTCCGCCCCCCATACCGTCTTCCACCCCCCACCCCCGGGAAGACTGTGCCTCTGCTCCAAACCCCAAATTCCAAAAGCTACTCACTCACAGGAGAGAGGACTCCTCAAAATTTCCTACCTCAGCCGAAACCGGTTTGGCTCAGTGGATAGAGCGTCGGCCTGCGGACTGAAAGGTCCCGGGTTCGATTCCCGTCAAGGGCATGTACCTTGGTTGCAGGCACATCCCCAGTAGGGGGGGTGCAAGAGGCAGTTGATCGATGTTTCTAGCTCTCTATCCCTCTCTCTTCCTCTCTGTAAAAAAATCAATAAAATTAATTTAAAAAAAAAAAAATTTCCTACCTCAGCAGACACAAGGCTAAAAGGGAAAATGAGATGAGTAGGAACTTCTTCGCTAATTGAATCTTAAATGGCCAAAGCTACAGCCCCATTAAACTAAGTTATTGCCCCAGCAAAATCTGTAAACCCTCCAAAATTAAAGGAGTACAGAAGTATTCCCAGCTCCGTCCCTTCTCCCAGCATTGCCAGTCACGCTGATTCCCCTGCTATCTTCCAAGGCCGGCTCTTTGGCCAACTGTAGTGCCCCTGGTCACGTGTGAGGCCCTGTAAAAAGGTCAGGACATCTTTTTTTGGTGTCAAGGTGGTTGCTACCTGTAGCTTAATTTAAGTGGGGGAGGGACAGCTCAGGAAATCCTTGACTGTGACGGTAATGAGCACAAATGTTTGTGAATCTCAAACATTTTCTTTCCTTCCTGTGGAGCATCGTGTATATGTGTGGGGGCAGAAGGGGAGGTGGGGCTCCTGTATTCCAGCTTCTGCTCCTGCTCTGCACTGTTCCTCACCTGCACTCAATGCCATATCCACCCTCCAAACTGCTACTGTGCTCTTGCTGCCCCACCCTGTGCATGCCCATTAAGCCATCCTGGGTGAGGGGGTGCCTCATCCCCATGGTTGCCCGGGGGCTGTTGGTTTGGCACAAGCTGGGAGATATTGGGGAGGGGGGTATCTGTAGGCCAGGAGGAGACTGGGACAGGGTGCTGTCACAGGAGTTCTGGGCTACAGTGGAGTTGGCATGTTTTGCTGCCCAGAAAACAATGTGATGTTTCATAATGCCTGACCATCGTTTGCTCAGGGAGAAGGAAAGAACTGGCAAGTTGGGTAAAGGGAATGAGGCTTTGGGAGAAACAACATGGTCTCCAAATCCTCTGACTCGATTTTTCTTTATTCTCTCTCCCCACCTGCACCCCGCACTCCATTGCTGGCTCTGTCTCGGGTCACCTGCCTTTCTTTCCACCTCTTCCCGGGGCTCACCCCGCAGCTGGTACGTGACAATGCAGATTTGCGTTGTGAGCTTCCTAAATTGGAAAAACGACTTAGGGCTACGGCTGAGAGAGTTAAGGCCCTGGAGGGTGCACTGAAGGAGGCCAAGGAGGGCGCCATGAAGGACAAGCGCCGGTACCAGCAGGAGGTAGACCGCATCAAGGAGGCCGTCCGGTACAAGAGCTCGGGCAAGAGAGGCCATTCCGCCCAGATTGGTGAGTGCGGAGTGGACGGCAGTAGGTGAGGGGGGTTACCTCCTGGGGAAATTCCTAAGTGCCCAGCAACTACATGATTGGTTTTTACTCTACCTGCCCATCCCCAACCATACCCCCCAAAGTATAAAAGTAAATTATCTGGCCGAAACCGGTTTGGCTCAGTGGATAGAGCGTTGGCCTGCGGACTGAAAGGTCCCGGGTTCGATTCTGGTCAAGGGCATGTACCTTGGTTGCGGGCACATCCCCAGTTGGGGGTGTGCAGGAGGCACCTAATTGGTGATCCTCTCTCTCTCTCATCGATGTTTCTAACTCTCTATCCCTCTCTCTTCGTCTCTGTAAAAAAATCAATAAAAAAAAAAAATATATATATATATATATTTTTTTTTTTTTTTAAGTAAATTATCTTATAAGCAGTTCACTTCAACTCCAACTTTCCTTCCTTTATTACAGCCAAACCCATCCGGCCTGGCCACTACCCAGCATCCTCGCCCACCAATCCCTATGGCACCCGCAGCCCTGAGTGCATCAGTTACACCAACAGCCTCTTCCAGAACTACCAGAATCTGTACCTGCAGGCTGCACCGAGCTCCACCTCAGACATGTAGTGAGTGGCCAAGGGCATAGGCTGGAACCCCAACCCCAGATCCTATAAGGCCTAAGGTTTGGTCTGTTATTGGGTGAGACTTGATTCTTCTTCTAAGTAGCTTCATTAGTTATTTCTCATTAATCTTTAGAAGGTGGGCATCTGCCTTCCCAGCCTGTGACCATGTTTGTTCTCTATTCTCTGGGGAGTGGGGATGGGGGTGTATGGATGGCTCCATCCCTGAGAGTGTGGCTGTGTCCTTGGCATAGTGAGGGGTGGGGGGTGCCAGAGGCTGCATCTCTCTGCTCTGCTCCATCCAGTTTTGCAAACTCCTGTGCCAGCAGCGGGGCCATGTCTTCTGGGGGCGCCTTGGCTTCCTACCAGAAGGCCAGCATGGACAACGGTGAGTGAGAATGGTGGCTCACCCGCCTTCAGGATCCCCGGGGCAAGTCGAAAAGTATAAGTGACCCTGTACCTACAGCGTGCACACTGCCCATCCCCTCAGGGGCTTGGATTCTTTTGAGTAGATTCCTCTCATTACAGTGTCTGTCCCCGCCCTTCCCTTCCTTTCCCCTGCTCCTCTCCTGCAGGAGGGACCCGGGAGGCTTCTCCTCAGCATAGCCAGGAGGAGACTGGGACAGGGTGCTGTCACTGGAGTTCTGTGCAGCATGGGCAGCTGTGGATAGAGTGCCACAGGCCCAGAGGCAGCGAGGCTCCACAGAGTGTTACCTTTCTCCCTAAGGGATTAGGATGGGAGAAGGTTGGGAGACCGTTTCTAATGCCCAATTTCCTTTTTCTTCTTCTAATCCTGTGTTCTCAATGGTGATCTCTTCAGGAAATGCCACAGATATCAACGACAACAGGTAACCCATCCCCGCTGCTCTTGGGTTCTCGGGTGGGACCAGAAGAGATGACCAAATGTCCCTGATGCCCTAGTGAGAAGTTCCCTGGAGCCTTCTGGGGAAGGAGGAGGAGATGAGAATCTTTCTTGCCATCACTGTGTAGTCCAGGAGGTCCAGCCCCTCCCCTGCCTCGGTGCAGAATACTGCCCCCTCCTCCAATCCCACCTGAGCTTCTCCCCATCCCAGTGATGGGCATTGGTGGGAAATCCCATGGACACCTGATGCCCTGGTGTCTCTCTTCCCTCTGGGAACTTTGTGACCTTGAGCAAGTCAGTTCCATCTCTCTGGCCTTGCTTTTCCCTGTATTCTCTCTTAAAAAAAAAAAAAAAAAAAAAAAAAAATATATATATATATATATATATATATATATATATATAAAATTGATTTTTTTACAGAGAGGAAGAGAGAGGGATAGAGAGTTAGAAACATCGATCACTGCCTCTTGCACCCCCCCCTCCCCCCACTGAGGATGTGCCCGCAACCAAGGTATATGCCCTTGACCGGAATCGAACCTGGGATCTGTCAGTCCACAGGCAGACGCTCTATCCACTGAGCCAAAATGGTTTCGGCTTCCCTGTATTCTGTAAGATCAGAATAGCCCCTGCCCTTCACTGCCCCACAGGAATGCCATGAGAGCAAAGCGACAGGAATGCTTTCATTTATACGGAGATGACAATACCATGATTATGCGGGATCTCTTCTTCCAGGAGTGACCTGCCGTGCGGCTATGAGGCTGAGGACCAGGCCAAGCTCTTCCCTCTCCACCAAGAGACAGCAGCCAGCTAATCCCACAGACTGCTGCGGACCTGCACTTCCAGGTAGCGTCAGGCCTCTCCCTCTGACTGGCCTCAGGTTGCCTACCTTCTCGCCCTCACCTCTTCTTTTTTCTAGTTTTTTTAATAATCTCAAAACTTTCACTACATAAATGTCCCCAGCTCCTGCCTTCCCCTTGTAAGGGCCACATTTGTGTTTCTCCAAGTCCTCTGGACACTCACCTCCCCCTTTTGGCCAAAGAAGTAACCAGGGTACTGCCTTTCTGCCACTAGGGGTCACTGCCACATGTTAAAAGAAGTGAGAGGGGGCGGATTCAGAGCCACACACAGGTCAGGGGACGTGGGTAGATACCTCGGAGACTTTGGGAGATCATCTCAACCCTCCCTCTGCCTCCACCTTAAAATAATTTTAGATGGATGGGTATTTTCCAAGACATCTCCAGTAAAGGAGATGTTTGATTTATTCCTGCACCTGTGTCCTATTCTCCTTATATCTGTATGTTACCAATGAGTTCTAGGAAATACCCCAAAAGTCTAATTTAAAAAAAAATGTATTTCATTGATGTTTTTACAGAGAGGAAGGGAGAGGGAGAGAGAGTTAGAAACATCGATGAGAGAGAAACATCTATCAGCTGCCTCCTGCACACCTCCTACTGGGGATGTGCCCGCAACCAAGGTACATGCCCCCGACTGGAATTGAACCTGGGACCCTTGAGTCCGCAGGCCAACACTCTACCCACTGAGCCAAACCGGTCAGGGCCCAAGAGTCTAATTTTTTGTTAGAGAAGTGTTAGCACTCCTCTCTTGTCTTGCTCAGCGGAGGAGGAAAACAGCTGTGTCTCCACCTCAAAGCCCCGCTCCCTTCTCACCTCAGGCCCAGGTCCTCTCCTGTAGCGGCACAGGCACCCTCCTGGTTCTTGTGTGTCCCCGAGCTCCTCGCCTGGGTGGCTGTAAGGCCCAGAACTGGGTCCTGTGGTCCTGTTCAATGGCCCACTTTGGGTCCTTGGAGAACTAGAAATGAGAGGACACAGCCAGTCTCTTACTGTGCTGCATCCAAACGGAGCCCTCTCCAGGGGTTTTTCCAAGACAGTAGGCCAGGCCCATGTAGGCAGAAAGGCATGAGAAGCAACGAAGTAGGAATGGAGTGGGAGGAGTTAGGAAAATCTGGGGTGGAGGAGGAGGGGTGGGGAAGATAGTGTCCAGTTGTTGGTATTAAAGGAACAGAACTGTAAACCGAAGTCTGTACAAATGTCCCCCTGTCCCTATTCAGTGACCGGGCAGCAGGTGGATGCTCACAACCTCTTTCTCTTTCTCCCCAGTTTCTAAGAGGGACTGAGGCCTCTTCTCTCAGCATGCTGCAAACCTGTGGTCTCTGATGCTAACTCCCTCCCCAGCCCTTGTTGTCAGATTATACTACGTTCGATGTCTTCTCTTACTCTGTATCTCTTTGTATCGATATATCAAAAGCTGCTACTATGTCTCTCCTCTGTCTTACTCTCTAAGTATCTAATGATGTATTTAGCAATTTCTAAACATAGTATACCCTCCTCGTTTGGGGGAAAGGGGAGGAGGGCAAATGTCTCCTTTCTCTCACATATGCGTCTCTCACACTGTGTGGTGTTAGTCATGGAGATGGTAAAAGGTAAAACGGGAGCCAGAGGGTTGTGACCCTTCACACACACACACACACACACACACACACACACACACACACACACAAAGCCTTAAGCAGAAGAATGTCTTAACATCATAAAAAAGACACAGAAACACACGCTTCTTCCTCCCTCGTCTTTCACATACAGCACAGGGGAGGACTGCTAAATTATATGTAGAATTTTCTTCATACACCCTTCGCCCGAACCGAGGGATTCCAGTGTGCACCTCTGCCCTTGCAGTCTGCCTTTTGCCTCCCTCTTCCTGTTCTTCCCCGGATGACTAAGAACGGAGATTGCCCAAGGGACCACTTCCTTTTCTCCTCAAAACTCCTTTTGATATTCTTGATCCCAGAGTTCCTGACCGGAACCCACAGTGCTTCGAAATATTTGGAAAGGTTGAGGAGGCAGACCCTTCTGACAGTCAGTCACATAGCTAGCTGCTCATGTGTCCATGGTGATACTTACAGGCAAGCATTGTCAAGTGAGCGCTTCTTCAGGCTGAGGGTGAACAGGCTGGGAAATGCCTAAGTGTTTTTGCCATGGTGCTGAGCGGGGTTCCTTTCTCTGCCCCATATTGGGATGCATTTCTTCCCATCTCCACCTTTTGGTTTGGGGGCTTCCAGTTCGATGGCAAAATGTCTATCTTGCGATGCCTTTCGTTCAAGCTGGAGCCTGCCTTTTCCCCAATTTACACGTAACAAACTTTTTTTTTTTCTTTACAAAGAGTTCCTTCTATAATATCCCCATCTGGTAAGTGCACTTTAAAGAAAGGGCAGGGCAGATTTTCCAGAGGTGAAGGAACCCCAGGGCTGGAACGGGGTGTCTCTTTCCCCAGCTCCTCAACCCTCATGTAAATGGATAGGACTGCTGTTTTGGTTTCAGACATCTTTTCCTTCTACATGGTGCTAAGGTGGTTTTCCAGGTAACTTCAGGGATGGAGAATGGTCACAGGCCAGTCCAAAGTAAGGAAGTCTGATGCCCAGCTATCCAGTCTTATCGAGGATGGAAGAACAGGATCCGCCAGCTGCAGGGCAACCATCCCCTAGCTTCAACTCAGGGGGAAAAGTTCATTGTGAGAAGGCTGTGTTAGCCCAGGACTCCTTCAGGGAAAGAAGTCCTTTCTTCCTTTTGGCAATTCAGGAGCAATGCAGTGGGGAGGGGAGAAATGCCAGAGGGATGTGGAATAAATCCAATGCAGTGATATTCAAACGTTTTTCAAAAGAAATCTTATATAGAACCCTAATAGAAAAAATTATTCAAAGTGATGCAGACCTGGGCAGTTTGCATTTTCTTTGTTTGGTAGAAAATGGTTCACTCGCTGAGGAGTCCTTGAACAGCCCTAAGAAACTTTGAGAGTTCTGTAGAGTAGTTTGAAAACCACTGCTTTGTGTGGAATGGAGTTCAATCTGACTTCCATGTCCTAAGCTTGCAACTCATCGCAAAGAGGGAAAAGGTGGTGGATAAGCCATCCTCTCTCCGAGTCCCCGCTGGGGAGGAAGAAGACACCTGTGCACCTGTAGACTTGTGCTCATATGTGCCAGGAAGGCACTTAAGAATCCAGTGGGTTTTATATAATCTTGCCACCAAATGATTCTTTTAAAACACGTAAGAGAACGTGAAGGTGTAGGGCAGATGCAGAGAGAGGTAACAGAGGAAGCAGCCTTCTCTTTAGCAAGATGTAAGAGAAATATGATTCACTTACATGAACCAGAAACAACACACACGCAAAGCCTTCGCCAGAAGGCCACTCTACATCTTCCTCCGCCCCCACACTTGCCGCATCCCTTTCAGAGAGCCAGGGCTGCCACAAGGGGCCCCTGGCCTGCCCACTCACATCTGCCAAATGTTGCATGCCAGTGTGGAAGACAAACCAAAATGCACAAACCCCAGTGTGTATTTATTTGATGTACATAGATACCTTTAAAATAAAATAAATTCAATGATGGCTGTACGGTGGTGTAAGTCTTTTCGCTCCCCTGTCTCTCCTTTCCTTTCCTTGCATTTGACAATGTGGTATATATCCTTCCGTATGTTTTTCTATATATTTACACACAGAGTGTTTGCCTCCCACTTGACAATATATCCTGGGAATCGTTTCCTGTCCATATACATAGATTTACCTTATTAAAGCATATATATATATATATATATATATATATATGCTTTATATATATATATAAAGCACATATATATATTCATATCTTTACCATATAACTTGTTGTTGTTGTTAATCCTCACATGAGGATATTTTTTCATTGATTTTTAGAGAAAGGTGGGAGGGGGGAGGGCGGGGCACGGGGAGAGAGAAAAACATCAATGTGAAAGACATATCAATTGATTGCCTCCAGCACACGCCCTATCCAAGGCTTGGGATTGAACCTGCAACTCAGGTATGTGCCTTTGTCTGGGAATCAAACCTGTGGTCGATGCTCTAACCACTGAGCACATTGGCCAGCACTATTTATCCTATAATTTATTCAACTATTCCACTATTGGTGGGCATCTTTCTAGATTGTTGGTAATTTTTTTTTTTAACTTCAGAGAGAGGAAGGGAGAGAGAGAAACATCATTGATCAGCTGTCTCCTACATGCCCCATTCTGGGGATCGAGCCCACACCAGAACATTTGCCCTGACCAGGAACTGAACCAACAACCTTCTGGTATAGGGGACGATGCTCAACCAACTGAGCCACACTGGCCAGGAGGCTGTTGGGAATTTTTAACAAAAAAATAATATCCTGTTCTCATTTCCACCCCAGACCATCTCCTCAGTCCCAGCATCAATTCTGTTCCTTTCCAGTGTGTCTCTATCCTGCTTGCAAACAGCTCAGTTCTTTTGTCCCATGGCCATCTATCACAATCACCCTCCTTACCCCTATTTTAGAGCATACCCCTGCCTGTCTTCTCTACTCCTGCCTCAAAGCTGCTGAGATGAATGGAGACAACTGCACAATGAAAACACTGGGGCAGCTAAAAACAAAACGCCTGCAAACCTCCCTGGACCTTCTATGCTGCTTAACCTTCCTTTTGTGTATCCTCACAGTTTCCTCTCCTACCTCCAGGGCAACTAGTCTAAACCCTTACTCCTCAAGACCCCTTCTCTCCTTTTCTCATAAGCAACAACTCTGTCTGCCTTAAAGGGAAATTTTAGCTTGGCCAGTGTGGCTCAGTGGTTGAGCATCCACCCAGGAGGTCAGGGTTTGATTCCTGGTCAGGGCACATGCCTGGGTTGTGAGCTCGATTTCCAGTAGGGGGGGTGCAAAAGGCAGCCAATTGATGCTGATGTTTCTGTTTGATGTTTCTCTTTCTCCCTCTAAAAAAATCAATAAAAACATTTTTTTAAAAAGGGGAAATTTAAGGTTATTGAACATGAGCATGAACTTCTTCACCCCCACCCATACACACACCTTCTTACTTACATATATCTGCACAGATCCTTTCCTTTCTCTCTCCCTTTTGACAAGTGATAAATCTCCCTTCTCTAGGTTAAAGCAAGTTTCTTCTAGATCTTTCATTCTTGAGATACTCAGAGCTTAATATATAAAATTAGAGGCCTAGTGCACAGATTCGTGTACCAGTGGGGTCCCTCAGCCTGGCCTGCGGGGATTGGGCAAACCTGGCTCTCCAATATCCCCCAAGGGGTCCTGGGTAGCACAGGCTAGGCTGAGGGACCCCACCAGGGAGGAACCATGGGAGGGCTCCAGGGCATGTCCTGCTTGTCTCACCCAGTTCATCAGGGCAATCGGGGGCTGGCCAGGGAGGGACTGTGGGAGATTGGCTAGCCCACGATGGAACACAGAAGGGCTCCAGGGCATGTCTGGCCCGTCTTGTCCAGTCCCAATCAGCTAGACCAGACACCAGCAGCAAGCTGACCTATTGGTTGGAGCATCTGCCCCCTGGTCAGTGCACATCATAGCGTCTGGTAGAATGAAAAGTCGGCCGGACCGGTTTGGCTCTCAATGGATAGAGCATCGGCTTGGGGATCGATTCTGGTCAAGGGCATATACCTTGGTTGCGGGCAGATCCCCAGTAGGGGGTGTGCAAGAGGCAGCTGATCGATGACTCTCTCTCATCAATGTTTCTAACTCTCTATCTCTCTCCCTTCCTCTCTGTACAAAATCAATAAAATATATTAAAAAAGAAAAAAAAAAGGTCAGACACTTACTGTAGCATATTAGGCTTTTATTATATAGAATAAGATAACTAAAAGTGATGCAGACTTTGGCAGTTTGCATCTTCTTTGTTAACTTCTGTCTCAATGATTTCTTCACTTGATTTTTTTGTTTTGTTTTTGAGTTTTCATTTCAAAATATTTTTTATTTATTTTTAGAGAGAGAGGACAGGAGAAGAAACATCGATGTGAGAGCATCCATTGGCTGCTTCCTGCATGCCGCCTACTGGGGATCAAGCCCAGAACCCAGGCATGTGCCCTGACAGGGAATTCAAGGAGCAACCTTTTGGTGCATGGGATAATACCCAACCAACTGAGTTATACCAGCCAGGGCTTCCCTTTTCCTTCTAAGGTCTCCCTTAAAAGTCCCTCTTTACTGTGTACTTCTCTTTAAAAGTCGCCCTATCTTGTTTTTTTAATACCAAAAAAAAAAAAAAAAAAAGTCCCAGGCTTCTGTCCCCACTTCCTTTCCTCCCACTCATTCTTCACCCACCTTGATCTGGCTCTTGTTCTGGTGAAACTGCTCCAAAGGTCACTAGTTACCAAGTACAATTGGCACTTACTTCTCCATCCTTGTCTTGCTTCACCTCTCTGAAACATTTGAAACTGCTTTTCACTCAATCCTTCTTGAAACGCCACTCTTGGCTTCTGTGCCCCTGCTTTCTCTCCTGGCTCCTTTGCTTCTCTGGCCACCCCTTCTCAGCCTTTTCCCAGAAGTCTTTTTTTTTTTTTTTTTTTTTAAGGCTTTTAAAAAATGTTTGTTTTTTATTTTTGGAGAGGAAAGGAGAGAGAAAGATAGAAACAAACATCTGCGCTCCTCATCCCCTCCACCCCTCCCACCCCTGCCATGAAGCCTGAAACCCAGGCATGTGCCCTGACTGGGAATTGAACCCGTGACTTCCTGGTGCATGGATCCTCAGTCACCCAACCACAATGGCTTCTTAAGTACTGGTGTACACCAAGGTCCAGCCCTTGGTCCTTTCCTTGCTCTCTCTGAGAGATCTCATCCACGCCCACAGATTCCACAACAATAAAATCTGTATCCCAGGCACAGGCCATTCTGTTGAACTGTGGGCCTGTATGTCCAATTGACCTCAGGTACCCTTACCATGTTCCAAACTGAACTCTTTTTGCCTTTAACCTTTTCATGTCACCACCATCTCTCTTCACCTCCGCCAGAAGCCTGGGATTCATTCTCAATGTCTCCCTTTCCCTCAAACTCCCCTCATCACTAAGAGTTTTCCAAACTGGCATCAAACTAGACCTTTAGATGCCATCCCTTCTTTCCATCATAACTAAGCCACTGAGTTAGTTCATGATCTCGTGCCTAGACTTTGGCAGTACTCCAGGCACCCTCCAGAACCATGCCGAGCGACCCTTCCAAACACAGGCACGTTTAATACCTTAACACCACTGACGGGTTCTTTTTCATTAAATGCTTTGGGGTTACCCTCAGCGGGAAGGAGGTTAATCCTGGAAACTGGGCAAAACCAGAAGGCGGCGACTTTCCAGCAAAGCAGCTCCCGACCGAAGAGTGAGCAGGCCAGCCCAGGCCGCACCCCCGCGGCCTCGATGACCTGCCCAGGGCTCGCGGACCCCGCGCGCCGCCCCAGCGCCAGGTGAGTCCGTCCACCGCGGCGCGTGGGGCCCCGCGGGGTCCGGGGGCGGGGCCAAGCCCGGCCCGCCCACCCGCCCGCGGGCCCGCCTCCGGTCACGTGACGGCGGCTCAGGTGAGCACGGCTTCCGGGGTCGGGAGTCCAAACGCGGCCGGCTCGGCTCCGGCCTCCCCTGGGTCGGGTACGCGGGAGGCCATGGCGTCCTCCTCGGCCCCGCCGGCCACCGTACCGGCGAGTACAGCGGCCCCCGGGCAGGGCTTCGGCTTCGCCTCCAAAACCAAGAAGAAGCATTTCGTGCAGCAGAAGGTGAAGGTGTTCCGGGCGGCGGACCCACTGGTGGGCGTGTTCCTGTGGGGCGTAGCCCACTCGGTGAGACCCGGCCCCGGCCCCGGCCCCCCGGTAGCCGCGTCCGAACCCCTCAAGCCCCTGCGCCTCGGGGCTTGTGTCTGACTCCGGGCTCCCGTCTCCGGGGCCCCTCGAGCCGCCACTTTCCGCTCCGGGCTGCCCCGCTCTCTGCTCACCAGCATCCAGCTGTGTCTTCTCGCTCCAGACTTCTCTCTTCGCCGTAGACTTGCCTCCCTCTCCGCCCTTGACCCAGCCACGCTGGTTCCGCCTTCCCCGCCCGGAATCCAGCTCCCGGCCTCCCCGCCGGATCCAGCCGCAGCCCCGGGCTGCGGAGACCGGCCGGCCCCGGCTCCGGCCGGGAGGACTTAGGGGGAGTGGCTCTCCCGGGCTGGCGGCGGCGAGGTCTCCCCAGAGTGTGTGGAAGGGGAGCAGGGAGGGGAGCTGGGTCAGGGGGATCGTTCACTTTCCTTTCCACCTTACTTTCCAGCTGCCGTCCTTGACTTTGGAAGCTTGGCTTTGAGGGAAGCTCCGGGCTTCCCGGACCTCTTAATCCTGCTGTCCCCTCCTTTCCCTCCCGAGGTACAGCACTGCAGAGAAGCTACCCTCCCTGAGCCTGGTGGTTGCGCTCACTCAGCCTGTGGTCTTAACCGCATTCCCCTTATTGGCTGGAGTGATGGTGTTTGGTGTGAAGGGGGGTCCTCTTGGACTCAAGAGGGGGCTGAGAAGCTCAGGTCCTGGGGACACTGGTGGTGAACTTTAGAAACTGCTGTAGAGGGTGTGCCTGGGAATCGGAAGGAGGCCCAGGAGGCCAGTCCTTCTCCTTTCCCGAGGCTACCTCAGGAGAAGGAATCATGGCCATGGCACCCTTCCTTTAGGCCTGGAGTGGGAGAGATTCAGTGACCTTGAATGCGACAGGCAGTGTTTTATAAACCAACTTCCTTGAATTGTTATCGTTATGGCAGGGATGTGGATGTGGAAGGGGTTGAGGAAGATTACAGTTTTTGTCACATTCTTAATTTGTGGTTTAAAATGTTGTCTGGGGTCTGTCAGCTCCCTTTTGCACCTGTGGCTCCGTGGACTGCTCCCAGCTCCCAGCTCCCAGGGTGGTATTGACTAATCAGTGTAAGGCTCTTGGTCTGGGCAAGACTGATGGAGGTAGGGCCCCCTCTCAGGTGTACTTTCCAGGTGGCTCATCCATCGCTTTGGGAAGCTTAATAAGAAGGGTTTTCGTTTAGTAAGAATTGAGAGAATTACACATAAGACCTGCCTCAGCTTCCCTATATATTTTAGCCTCGGCGTGCTACCCTCCAGCCAACACACATTTACTTCAAGTGTTTGGAATGGAGAAATTCTTTGAACATATGTCTTAGTGATGACTCAGCCTGTGTTACAGCCGATGGCAGAGGGGACATGAAGAACCATAGCCGAATTTTAGGCTAGGAATCTCAACTGGCTTTTTTTTTTCTTTTTCTTTTTCTTTTTTTCTCCCTCCTACAGGACTCCTTTTCTACCAAGAATAAGAGGATCTGGGTTTCACGGTAGTGTATGGGATTTAGCTTAGACTGCACTTCATAACCTCTGTCAAATGCTCAAGTAAGGAGAGGCAAGGCATCCCTCTATTGGTTTAATAAACACTGAAAGACCATTCAGTGCCCAACGTTTTGTTAGCAAGGCAGCTGAGAGATGCAGGCACCTTGTGCTGGAAGAGCTTACAATCTGAATGAGGAGTTTACATAAACTAGCGATTAGGCTTATGATAAGTACACTGTTACAGGTGGGTGAAAGAAACTATGGCAGCACTGGAGAGAAGGCACTTCTCAGGAACCCCCTTTCCACCCTGAACCAGCAGACTGCTGATTTTGGAGGCTGAGGAAGCATGTGATGTTGCCATCCTTTGATTGTGGGTCGGCTTGACTTTCACCCTTAAATCAGCTGTTCTTTTACTTGACACCTAGGCAGGTGGGACCTACTGCAGAGAACTCAGTCAGAATGGTCTGGAAGCACTGGTCCTCTTTGTAAGGAGATGCCTTTTGCAGGATATGGACATCTTTGTTCTTGTTGCTGTTGATCCCTCAGTCCCCCATTAACTCTCTTGTGTACTTTTAAAATGCCTTTTATTTTGTTTTTAATGGAGCATGGAACTGTTTGTCTTGGGTCTGCTGAGGATAATTTTTTTTCCCCTCTAGAATTTCTCAAGCTTTAAAAATAGTCCTGAGTTGCTTACAAGGCTTGCCTGATGTAAAATGACTGTTGTGAGCATGAAGTTTCTCGGGGGCGGGAGTGTGAGGGGCTCTGTGTGAGGGTTGCTTACTGTAATCCTTGTTGGGCAGCAGAAGAGCTCAGAGACAGTCTCTCTCACCTCTATCAAGTGAATGCATAAGCAGTGTTTTTTAAAAGAATGAGGTTTGAGTTGCCCTTTTCTGACTCTTGCTCAGTTGCTCTTTTCTGACTCTTGCCCAGACACAGTGTATGAGTAGTTCTCTACACCCCTACTCACTCACTCCCTGTTCTTGTTTTGGCTTATCAGATCAATGAGCTCAGCCAGGTGCCTCCCCCTGTGATGCTGCTGCCAGATGATTTTAAGGCCAGCTCCAAGATCAAGGTCAACAATCACCTTTTCCACAGGTATGTGGGAATCCTCACCCTTCTCACATCAATCTTTGTAGAAAAGAGTAGATAATCTAAGAGTTAAGATTGAATGAGTAGAAGGTTTTAGATTTAGAAGGCAACTTACAGGTTGTATTGTCTAACCTCCTTCCCAGGGCACAAATTCAGTGTTGTGCAAAGAAACCATTAAAATAGTTGTCAGTGTTCCCTACGCCCTTATATGTATGTGCTAGTTTATTTCTTCTCTTGCCTAGCAATTCCATAGAATAAATTCATTTGGATGCCATTACCATTGGTTTCTGATAGGGACTCCCTGAAAAAAAGAATCTCCCTAAACCCTCCTAGTATCAGAAGATGCCATCCTAAAAAGTGGCACGTATTGCCAATTTTAGGGTGTTTCTTACTTAATTGAGATTTGGGAAATGCTGTTGTTTGGGTGGGCAATAGAACCTAATTCTACTTAAGTCATATACTAGTCAGGTGACTTAAGCAGGTCACCCAGCTATCCTGAACCACGGCCTCCCCTCTATAAAATGGGAATGATATACCTTTAAAGGACCTCACAAAAATCAAATAAGGTAATATATGGAAGGTACTCGTAAACTATCAAGTCCTCTATGAATGTAAGGTAATATTGTTATATATTTTTTTTAAATCTTGAAAACCTTTTCAGGGAAAATCTGCCCAGTCATTTCAAGTTCAAGGAGTATTGTCCCCAGGTCTTCAGGAACCTCCGTGATCGATTTGGCATTGATGACCAGGATTACTTGGTGAGAGTTTATTATGGGCTGAGGTTGGTCCTTTCTCCTTAACGACTGGGGAAGCCTTGTGACAGCCATGTTTGGAGAAATGAGACCCTTGGCAAGTATGATTCTTTACCTTTTTGTTGTCATAGACATCTTAAAAAGTCTGCTGAAAACTATAAACCTTGTCCTTGAGAGGGAAAATGTAGATACATTAAAAAATTTGGCCCTGGAAGGTTTGGCTCAATTGATAGAGCCCTTGTACTGAAGAATTGAAGGGTCTCAGGTTTGATTCTGGTCAAGGGCACAGTACCTCAGTTGCAGGCTCAGTTCTCGGCCCCAGGCAGGGCCTATGAGGCAAACAATCTATTTATCTCCCTAACGTTGATCTTTCTCTTTCCCTTTCTTCCTCCCTTCTACTCTCTCCAAAAAAAAAATCAATGGAAAAATATCCTCAGGTGAGGATTAACAACAACAAATTTTTTTGGCCCTGGCTGGTGTGGCTCCGTTGGTTGGAGTGTCGTCCTGTACAGAAAAAGGTTGCAGATTTGATTACTGTTTAGAGCACATACCTAGGTTGCAAGTTTGATCCCTGGTTCAGGTGCATGCAGTGGGCAACTGAATGATGTTTCACTCTCACATTTCTCTCTCTCTCCCTCTTCTTCTCTCTCCCAAATCAATTTTTAAAAGAGTTTGTCCTCAGCTGAGGTTTAAATAAAATTTTTTTTATTTCAGTCCCTATATAGACACCAGATTAAGCAATCCTGCTCAACTTGTTATGCCAGGGTTTTATCTACTTTTAGACATATTCAGTTGACCATTATCCTGTGACTTGCATCTCTGTATAAAAAGGCAAGAAAGCCCTAGCTAATTTGGCTCAGTGGATAGAGCATCAGCCTGTAGACTGTAGGGTCCTAAGTTCGATTCCAGTCAAGGGCACATGCCCAGTTTGTGGACTTGATCCCCAGTAGTGGACATGCAGGAGGCAACCAATCAGTGATTTTCATCATTGATGTTTCTATCTCCCTCTCCCAAATCATTAAAAATATATTTTAAAAAAAGAAAAAGAAAAGAGTCTCTGGCTTATTGTGTGTCCCTAACAGGTCTCTCTTACACGAAGTCCCCCAAGTGAAACTGAAGGCAGTGATGGTCGATTCCTTATCTCCTATGATCGGACTCTGGTCATCAAAGAAGTATCCAGTGAGGACATTGCTGACATGCATAGCAACCTCTCCAACTACCACCAGGTGAGGCCTATTTTTTCCATCCTCTCTCTAATCGTAGCTCGGCTGCCAGAGCACACAGGAAGACTTCCTATCCCTTTTCCTTTTTTACATCCTATTCTGCTCCCCAAGAAGTACTTGACACCATGTTCTTTTATTTTTGTAAGTGGAAAATTTTTTTTGTTTGTTTTATTAAATTGATTGGGGTGACATTGGTCAACATGAACATAGAAGTTTCAAGTGTGGGTTTCTTTTATTTTAATTTTATTATACACCATGTGTTTTTTTTTTTAATATATTTTTATTGATTTTGTACAGAGAGGAAGGGAGAGAGATAGCGAGTTAGAAACATCGACGAGAGAGAGTCATCAATCAGCTGCCTCTTGCACACCCCCTACCGGAGATGTACCCGCAACCAAGGTACATGCCCTTGACCGGAATCGAACCCGGGACCCTTCAGTCCCCAAGCCGATGCTCTATCCATTGAGCCAAACCGGTTTCGGCTACACCATGTTTTTTAAAAACTAGAAATTTCAGCCCAAGTTGGTTTGGTCAATAGATAGAGTCTCAGGTTCGATTCTGACCAAGGGCACATGCCTTGGTTGTGGGCTCGATCCTCAGTAGGGGGTGTGTAGGAGGCAGCTAATCAATGAATGGTTCTCTCTTTCATCGTTGATGTTTCAATCTCCCTCTCCCTCTCCTTTCCTCTCTAAAATAAATAAAATATATTTTTTTAAAAACTAGAAATTTCAAAAAAAAAAAAAAAAAGCCTCTGTATAGCTATTTGTGTTTTGTTTAAATAGAAGAATTTAGACCATGTTCTTTCTCATTTGGTACTTAACGATCTAAAACAATTGTGGATTATACATAAAGTCTATGTGTATAACAAAGTCTAAACTATCGATTTATAATTAGGTGAAGTTTTAGTACCAAATATACTATCTGGAATATATGCAGTTTGGGGAGAAAACCAGAGTAAGTACACAATTGGGATAAACTGTAAAGTAGAAGCCATGATCATATCCAGCCCTAAAAAGGATTAGGGAGCTATTGTGGCTGATTAGCTTAATCTGACATGTGGAGTTTGTGGAATATTTTGGTGATAAAAACACTACCTGGCCCTGGCCCAGTGGTTCAGTCAGTTGGGAGTGTTGTCCTGTGCATCAAAGGGTTGTAGGTTTGATCCCTGGTCTGGAAGTATTTGGGAAGTGGTCCATTGATGTTTCTCTCCTTTACTTTCTCTCTAAAAAGCAATAAAAACATCCTTGGTTGACGATTTAAAAAGTAATAATAATGAAAGAAAAAACACACTACCTGATTGTCTTTCTAATGAAAACAAACAAACAACAACAACAACAACAAAAAACCTCACTAAAACCAGTGAACAAGGAATAAGTGAAAAACTCTAAAAGGAATATTTGTTTTCCAACAAATATTGAATGTCTTCAGTTGCTAGACCCTGTGTTGGGCTGTGGAGAAAGAAGTGAATGAAATGATCATGGCCTTTGAGGATCTCTTAATCTAATGGCAGAGTCCAGTAAGTTAGCATTAGCATGCAACAAAATGTGTACAATAGTAGAGGTAGGTATAGAATGCTCTGGGGGGTACAAAGGGAAGAGCAGCCCAGACCACTGGCAAAAGGAAATATACTTGGGAGGCTCAAAGAGACTTTTTTAGAAGGGGTATCAGTGTAGTTGATTCTTGAAAGGCTGGTAGGGACTAACCATTTGGCAATGTGCTAGGCAAAGGAAAAACAGCACTTGTAGAGGCACCGAAGCATGAGAGAGCTTAGTGTTCAGAACTGCAAGAAATTCAACGTGGTTGGGATATGATATTGTGGGAAAATAGTTAGGCAGAACCCAGATTGTGAAGGGTTTTATAAACAACAGAGTTTGGACTTGATCCTGAAGGTGGTTCGCAGGAGAGTGATTTGTATGTTACTTAGAAATATCCATGTGACAGCATTTTACAGAATGGATTGGAGGGAGAACTATTGGGAATGGAGATACCAGTTAGGATCTATACTAATAAAAGGGTAATATGCAAATTGGTCAGGATGCCCTCACCTTAACGGCCAAACAGCAGGCTGTGTGGGGTGACCAGGTCAGCAGGGGGGCAGTGAGGGGTGACCAGGCTGACAGGAGGGGCCATGAGGGGCGACTAGGCGGGTGGGGGGCAGTTGGGGGTGACCAGGCCAGCAGCGGGGAGCACAGTTGGGGACAAGCAGGCCAGCAGGGGGCAGTGAGGGGCAACCAAGCGACTGAATAGCAGGCTGCATGGGTCGGTCGACCAGGCTGGCAGGGGGTGGCAGTGAGGGGTGACCATGCTGGAAGAGGGGGGCAGTGAAAGGCAACTAGGCCAGGAGGGGGGGAAGTTAGGGGTAGCCAGGCCAGCAGGGAGGGGGCAGTTAGGGACAATCACGCTGGCAGAGGGGGACAGTTGGGGGTGACCAGGCCAGCGGGGGGCAGAGGGGCAGTTAGGGGAGATCAAATGACTGAACAGCAGGCTGTGTCGGGCAATCAGGCTGGCAGGGGCAACAGTAAGGGGCAACCAGGCCGGCAGAGGGGGGCAGTAAGGGGTGACCGGGCTGGTGGGAGGGCAGTTGGGGGTGGCCCGGCCAGTGGGGGGGTGGGGAGGGGGCAAGTGAGGAACAACCAAATGACCGAACAGTAGGCTGTGTGGGGCAACCAGTCTGGGGGGAGAGGCAGTTGGGGGTGACCAGGCTGGCGGAGGGTGGGGGGACTGTTAGGGGTGATCAGGTCAGCAGGCAGAGGCGGTTAGGGGTGATCAGGCTGGCAGGGGGGCAGTTGGGGGTGATTAGGCAGGCAGGTGAGCAGTTAGGAGCCAGCGTCCCAGATCATGAGAACTATTTTTAGTTCTCACGATCCCTGAGATTGGGCCTAAACTGGCAGTGTCAGACATCCCCAGATGTCAGAAATCCCCTAAACTCCCGTGATCCCTGAGATTGGGCCTAAACTGGCAGTGTCAGACATCCCCAGACGGATCCAGCATGCAGGCTGGGCTGAAGGGACTCCCCCTCCCCCACTCGCCTCCCGCCCCCATGCATGAATTTCTGGGCCTCTGGTGTAATTATAATTGTCTAGGTGAGACGTGACAAGGACCTGGAGGAATAATATCAATGGATATGGAAAGGAAGACTTAGGGTAGAGTTGTGGGAATTAAGACAAAAGCATCTCTAAATTCATGGTTAGGGGGGTCAGGAAGCTCATTGACTAACACTTGGAAACAGAAAAAGAAATACGTTTTTGAAGGAAGACAGTTCTGATTTAGACATGTTGAGGGTGGGGTTTCTGCAGTTGATCCAGATATCACTGTCCATCAAGTGTTTGGGAAATGAAATACAGGAAAGAGGATTAGAGTAGAAGTCTAAATTTGAGAGTTAAAGGTGAAGAGGTGGTAATTAAAGCATGAGTATAGATAAGATTATTGAAGGGAAGTGTGGAGTGAAATGAAAATTGAGGACAGAACATTAAGGAGCAACTAGAGAAAAGATCCCTTAAAGAAGACTAAGGATCAGTGGACACTTGTAATTATACCCCACTTCATTCCATACAGGATTTGAGGACAGAGAGGAGGGGAATCAGAAGAGTGGTCTAATGGGAACTGAGGGTGAGGAGAGTTTTAAGAAGAGACTGGTCAGTAATATAACTGCCATTCAGTTAATACAAGACAATGACTAGATATTCATTGAATTTGGCAACTGAGGGATTTGGGGGAAGAAGGAGTAGAGTGATTCCAGAGGAGAAATGAGGGTATATATCTGACTTCAGGTTTGAGGTATGAATGAGAGCTAGGAAGTGGACTGATTGCTGACTACTTTTCTGAGAGATTGGTTATGAAGAGAAATAGGTAGCAATACTGAGAGAGAGAAGCATTGAAAGAAGAATAATTTTTCCCAGCTAGTGGGGTTTAGTGGTTGAGCGTCAACCTATGAACCAGGAGGTTATAATTCAATGCCCATTCAGGGCACATGCCCGGGTTCAGGCTTGATCCCTAGTGTGGGGGATGCCGGAGGCAGCCAATCAATGGTTCTCATCATTGATGTTCTATCTCTCTCTCCCTCTATTCCTTCCTCCTCTCTGAAATCAATCAATCATATATATATATATATATATATATATATATATGGAATATTTTTTAAATTGATTTTAGGGAGAGGAAGAAAGGGGTGGGGGGGGGAGAAAATTGATGTAAGAGAGAAACATCAATTAGTTACCTTCCGTATGTGCCCTGACTGAGGATCAAACCCACCACTCAGGTATGTGCCCTTGACCAGGAATTGAACCTGCAATCCTTTGGTGCATGGGATGACACTCTGATCAGTTAGTTGAGCACACCAGCCAGGGTGAAAGAGAAATAATTTTTTTTTAAGAATCCAAATGATAGGCCATCAGGCAAACATTTTTACTCAGGGAATCCAAGAAACATTGATCTGGATAAAATCAATTTGTTGATAAACAGATGTAATTTCTAATTCTATGACCATTTGCATATAAAGGTCTAATATAAGGATAATAACACCCCCATTCCCCATCTGAAAGAAAAATAAATATGAAATGAGAGAAGGTACTTTAAAATTAATAATTTGTATGATGTGTAGTTATGCAAATGATTAATCTGAGATGAGTATTCTGAAACTTCACAGATGGCCGGAGGCATCTTTAGGAAGTGCCCACCACCTTTGACCTTGTAACCTCTTTGTTTGAAGTTTTCTGCTCAGTCTGGAATGATAGTGTTTGAATGCCCTTCCCTAAGCTGTTTGTATATCTGCTGCTCAATCTCTTTCCATTTCTTTCTCTCTTCTACCAGTACATTGTGAAGTGCCATGGTAACACGCTGCTGCCCCAGTTCCTGGGGATGTACCGAGTCAGCGTGGACAATGAAGACAGCTACATGCTTGTGATGCGCAACATGTTTAGCCACCGTCTTCCTGTGCACAGGAAGTATGACCTCAAGGTACAGAGAGGATAGGTAGGGTGGAGGGGGAGGCTCCTGGTGGCCTGAGAGAGGGGAGGGCCTGGGAGGCTACTGGATGATTTATTTTAAAGGAAAGAAGCCTATGGGTTTGAATACTCTTCTTAGAAGCTGGATCTTGATTGTTCTTTTAGCCATTTCTGCGAACTTTGTCTTTGTATCTCTCCACAGGGCTCCCTAGTGTCCCGGGAAGCCAGCGATAAAGAAAAGGTAATACTAATTTTAGGGTGAGGGATTGGGGAAGGCAGGTGAAAGGGATCTTCTTAAGATAAAGAGGAAGGGATTGCCAGCTGTTAATTCTTATCTTAAACCGATAACAAGAATAGAGATGTAAACTTGTCCTAATCTATGGATTGTGTGCAAGGGAAAGTGGGAATGGCGGCTTTGTCATTGGTTATTCCTTGTGCCAAGTTTGGGGATGGGTGAGGATATCAGACTTGAAGAGCAAAATGCTTAACCTCCACCTTCCACTCTGGGCTCTTCTATTTTTATTTAAGAAGAAAGAAAGGAGTGAAGACCATAAAGAGAAAGTAGTGGGATGTGATTTGGGGTACAGCTGAAGTGACCGAGTCTGGGGACAACATTGAGGGTGAGAACAAACTCTGAGTCGGCATCCCAATGTGGAGAGCACTGAGTCAGAGACAGAGCTCTGGGCAGAGCAGGGTTTTCTGAGACCTCTGGGGAAGAGATATATATTCCCAAAATGTCCCTTTACCTCTTCTCAGGTTAAGGAATTACCTACCCTTAAGGATATGGACTTTCTCAACAAGAACCAGAAAGTTTATATTGGTGAAGAGGAGAAGAAAGTATTTCTAGAGAAGCTAAAGAGAGATGTGGAGGTGATGATGGGGGTGCTCTGGGAAATGGCTTTGTTTTCTTTTTTGCTCCCCTCAGGGTAGTTGTCTCTCCATTCAGAATAGGATGGAACTCCTCCCCTCCCCTTTATTCTTTGGGTTCTCTGCATTTAGGGAGTTGGGTATGAGACATTAAAACCCCCTAGAGGTGATGCATGGGGGTGGGGGTGGCTGGAATGAACTAAAAGGATGATTTTAGACACCAGCACATTTAGGTCCTAAAGGACAATGTTATACTACCAACCCTCAATTTTTACACTTCCTTTCCCAGGAGGGCCCCAGAAATTCGAGGATGGTGGGAGTATAAGGGTGGTACCTGGGATTGGGGAGGGAGATTTGGGGTATCTGATTTGTCATTGGGGTCTCAGTTCCTAGTGCAGCTGAAGATCATGGACTACAGCCTTCTGTTGGGCATACATGACATAGTTCGCGGCTCTGAACCAGAGGAGGAGGGCCCTGTGCGGGAGGAAGAGCCAGAGGGGGATGGGGACTGTGGCCTGGCTGGACCTCCTGCTCTGGTGGGCTCCTATGGCACCTCCCCTGAGGGTATTGGCAGCTACATGCTTTCTCATCGGCCCCTGGGCCCTGGAGAGTTTGAATCCTTCATTGATGTCTACGCCATCCGGAGTGCTGAAGGTAAGAGAGATCCTGGAAATTTTAAGGGTGGGGAGGGTAGTCCTTTAGGACAGACACCGGGGTGCTGGATGCAGAGGCTGGTTAGCTTTCAGAGGTCTGACTGGTTCCTGGGGAAAAGGAATTGGGATTATACTTGCTCTTCATTGCCGGTTACTCTCTCCAGGGGCCCCCCAGAAGGAGGTGTATTTCATGGGCCTCATTGACATCCTGACACAGTACGATGCCAAGAAGAAAGCAGCTCATGCAGCCAAAACTGTCAAGCATGGGGTGAGGGTTCCCTGAGGCTTTTCCTTTCCTGTCTTGTCTATTCCTTGGGAGGAAAGAGCCTCTTGTGTCAGAGCAATGGGGTGACAAGAGGATGAAGTGTTGGGTATGGAAAGGTGGGGAATGGAATAGAGGAGGAGGAATGCGGAAGAGTGGCTGGCTGGGCTGACACCATGTTCCATACCTCTTCTCACAGGCTGGGGCAGAGATCTCGACTGTCCATCCTGAGCAGTATGCCAAGCGATTCCTGGATTTTATTACCAACATCTTTGCCTAAGAGACTTCGTGGTCACTGCTACTTTATGTTCAAGGTGGTGGGGTTCTGAGAGCCTTGGGGGAATTTCAGATATTCTGGTCACTACTTCTCTTCCTCTGCTAAATTCAGGCTACAGGCTCCTTCCTTCCAAATAACTCCATCTTACTGAGTAGGCTCTTCCTGGCCCTCAGAAATACATTGTCTTTTCTCCCCTTTTTCCAGTTTTCTTCCCTCTCTTTCTCCCCTTCAACATGTCTGCTTGCTTCATTAGAGTGTTACTGTTGATTCTCTCCCAAGTGCCTTGATTTTTGTAAGATGTGCTGTTGTTTCTATAAAAGTAGGAGAATCTGGCGGGAGGGGTTGTTTGCTGTCTTCAGGATCTTACTGGACAGATGAAACTGGCTCAAGCAACTACTCTGGATGCACTTTGTTCTGTGGGATGAACACTAAGTGTCTGAATTTTGCTGATAACTTTATAGAACTCACTAGGGCATGCCTGTTTCCTGGTAGGCCCTGGGATGAAAGACTTTCAAAATACTGCGGGTGCAGGCACGCTCACATGATGAGATATGGCCAATCTTACACACACAGGTGGGGTGGAGAGTGGTCAGCAGGCTTGTACCTCATGGAGGTGGAAACTAAGAGGCCTCTTGTGATTATGTAGAAAACTGGAGAAAGTCTCTGTCATGGATGGACTACTCTCTCCAATCTCTTCCCTCACCCCACTTCTACCCTCGCCTCTGTACTTCTGGACACAGGAGCCCAGAGATGGATGGCCAGAGTGGCCCAGGCTAGGTGAAGGTGTTGACTGCTGCTGTTCCTCCTCAAGGCCACACACCCCTTCTGGCGCTGGAGGCCTTCAGTGGAGGAGTGACCAGTTCTGTAGGCTGGGCAGATAGGCCAGGGGTCTAAGGTTAAATTTCTTCGCTTCATGTCTAGCCATCCCTGAGGTGTTATTCCCAGGAGAAGGTAATGTCCTTACCTGGGTCAACCTGGACATTTAAAGAGAATGGAGGTCTCAAGTATAAGAACCTCCTCTACCCGCTGGAGGTGTGTGCCTAGCATACTTCCTTCCCCCACTCCTTCTCAAAGCCTTTTTCCAGTTGGATTTGTTATTCTGTTCTCTTCTATCCCATCTTGGTACTGTGTCTCCCAGTCATCTTCACTCTATTCCCAGAGAGGAATCAGAGCTGTAACTCCATCTCCAGCCTCCTCCAAAGACAGTGGACTGGATGCATGATATTCTCAGAATGTAGAGGATCCTGATGCGCCTGGATAGTATCCCCCTCACCCTCCAGCAAAGGCAGCCATTCTTCTTGCTATTCTCCATACCCCTGAGGCTTCTACATTTTAAAAAATATATAAAGATGGATACCAGCACCTGGCCTGTGAGGATGCAAAGATTATTTGCTCTGTATCTGGCTGGACTGATCTGTCTCACAAGAAGTCACGAAGTCATAAAGAAGAATTCCTGCCCTGGCTGATGTGGCTCAGTTGAAGCATCGTCCCATACACCAAAAGGTTGTGGGTTTGATTCCTAGTGAGGGTACATGCCAGGTTGCGGATTTGATCCCTGGACAGGATGCATATGGAAAGCAACCAATCAGTGCTTCTCCCTCTCCCTCTCCCTCTTCCTCTCCCAAATAAAAGAATAAAAGTAAAAACAACAACAACAAAATCCCCTTCCTTCCTCCTCCTCCTCCATCTTTGGCTCCAAAGTAAGTAACTAGAGGAATCCCATTAAAGATTGGGACTGACAATACCATCCTGCCCAGAGCCTACCTTCCCCCTGGTGAATGTACTGACTCCAAGACACCAGCAACTGTTGTTCTTTAGGAATGGGTTTTCTGACCATGAGGCTGATGTATCATGAGCAGTATGGTCTATTTGTTGCTTCTGATTTTCATCTTTTTTATTAATATGAAAGATATTGTGTATTTACTCCCATTGCTGTCACTATATAGAAATTAAATTATGGAATTTAAATCCCTCCACAGAAATGCCTCTTTTTTTTTTTTTTTTTTTTTTTTTTCTTTTCAGAAGGACCCTGTGCTTAGGATTGTAGGGACCAGATAACAAATTCTGATCTTTAAGATATTGAGCCCCTAAGTAAGGATGTAGGTTTCTACTTAGATGGCTGTGAATTTAAGGTAGCTTAGTTGGTTAGAGCATCATCCCAATACACCAAGATTGCAGGTTCGATCCTGGTCAGGGCACATACAAGAATCAACAATGAATACATAAATAAGTGGAACAACAAATCAGTGTTTCTCTTCCTCTCAAAATCAATAAATAAAACAAAAATTTTAAGTTGTTTTGTGCATTCTCCAACTTTATGGAAGTTAAACTATGGGAGGTAGGAAGAACTGAGAAGTGACCCTCCCTGGTCCCCCAGGATTCTGGGCTTGGTCACACCCCCTATCTCTGTCAAGGTGTCTCAGCCCACTGGCTAAAGAAGGAATTCGGTTTTCCCCCAGGCTTCTTGGGAAAGATGTCCTCTGCCTGGAGGGCAGAAATAGTACAGCAGGGTCCTGGGAAAGTGGAGGAGAGAGTGACCAGCCCTCCCGCCCCGAGGGGAGTGAGGAAGGGGGTGGCGGACAGAAGCTGCTGCCAGGCTGGGAGACCGGCACCTCCTGGCTGAGGAGGTCTGGCTGGTGGGAAAGCCTGGCTCGACGTGGCCCCAGGGAAGCGAGTTGGAGTCGGACTGGGGCGGAGATTGCTCTGATGTGGGAAGCAAACAGCAAAACAGCAGAGCTCCCCCCACCCCCCCTTTGAGAGTTTTTAACTATTTGAGCCATAGACTTGAAGCCACCCCAACCCCAATGCATTTTTTAAAAAACGCAATCGCTTCCCATTCTGCACTAGCCTCAGTATCTCTGCGAGAGAAAGCAATCGGAGGCACCAGCCCCCACCTGGGAGGGGGCCCAGGCGGCAATCTAGGAAAAGGGAGAAGGGGGAGGTGACAAGCAGTTTATTCCTGGGGCTTATTGTTATTTTAGTTCCGATGCTTTTCACGGTGACTCCTCTTCCCATCCCACGTTCTTCCTCAAAGGCCCTTCCCGCACAAGGATCCCAATTTGCCGGCTCCCATCCACCTAGACAGGCACCCCTCGCCCACCGCCGCCGCCGGCAGCCGGCATCGGAGGGCGGGGGTGGGGGCGTCTCCGAGGGATGTAACCTCCGACCCTCAGCTCCGCGACGCTGCTCCCTCCCCAGCCTGGGACGGAGCCTCCATTTTTGTTTTGGGGGCGAAGGGCAGGGGCTGGGGGTGGCGGGGGTCGGAGGAGACGGTGACTGCCACCTGGGAGGGGTGCAGTCCCCTCCCTTCCCTCGGTTCGCACCCCTGCACAGCCCCCTCCGCCTTCCCGGGTGCCCCCCCTTGTTGCTAAGGCCCAGGCCGTCATCCCAGCAACAGCCTCAGTCATGTGACCGGCAATGGCGGCGCTGACGGGAGGTAGGTGAGCCCGGCGCCCCCACACCCACCGCGCGCCCCCTGGGCCCCGCTCGCCCCCCGCGCGCTCCCCCGCGGCCCCGGCGCCCCCTCCTCCGCCTCCTTCCCCCGCGCGGCGCCGGGGACCCCTGCACGCCCCGAGCCCCCCTGTCTGTCATCCTCCAGCCGGGGCCTCCATTTGGGGGTTCTGGGGGCCGCGGGCGGGCGGACGAGCACCCACACCCACCGGAGGGGCTGCGGGGGCCCCGCGAGCGCGGACACGGGGAGCTGGTTCCGGGTCGCGTCTGGCGGGAGGTCGCGGGGAGGGGGCGCAGCCTCCGGGGGCGCCCCCGGGGACCTGTCCTCCCCGGCGCCCCGCCCCCAGTGCGGCCCGCAGGGAGGGGCCGGGCGGCCCGGGAGGCTCCGGGGACCCAGCACGGCCGCGGCCCCGCCTCCCCGTCCTGTGCCAGCAGGACTTGGAGCGAGGACGCCTAGGTCCTGGGTGCCCTCTGATGGGGGGTGGGGGGCACCTGGGGAGACAGCCTGAGCTGAGGAAACTGCTCCCTTCTGGCCTGGAAGGAACTAGGATGGTGGCACAAATGGAGAGCTGCTCCCCTTGGGATCAGTCAAGGAATTGAGGTCACACCAGTGGCCCCTCTATGTGAGCTGCATTTGGAGGTGGTGTAGGGACAGCTCTGTAGCTGAGCGTGGCAAGACTGGGGCGGGGGGGGGGGCGGGGGGGGGGGGGAGACACATCACACTCCTCCAGTGGAGCCCCCTGCATGACCACCCCCACCCCCACCCTAAATACAGACCAGGGGCTGACAGACTTGCACTTGGTGTGCTGGTTTGAAAGGTGATAGTGAGAACTTTATGGCAGGGGCTGCTGCCGCTTAGTTTGCATACCAAACAGATTTCCGTAGAAAGAAACTGGGAAGGCTCTCCAGGAAGGTCCCCCAGCAATGGGGGCTGGATTACTTGGCAATGTGGAGCTAGGCGGGGAGTTGGGGAACATAGGAAATGTTCTTGTCCATGTGATCTGAGGGAGGCTCAAGGAGAACCTCCATCTGTGTGGGCTTTTCCCTTCCTGACTTCTCTTTTCTGTTCCCTGGGGGGTCTTGAGAGCCTCAGAGCTGGGAAAGAGAGAAGGAAAGTTAGCAAGTTAACATTCTTTCTTAGCAACTTAGGGAGAGGCTGGGGGTGGGATGCCACAGAGAAGGAGAGGAAATAGAGGAGTTTTTCTTTTGTGTGTGGGCTGACTGAGGAAGATGGTAACATTTGTTCTCGTAACCTTTTACTCTCTCCCCCCCTCCCCCCCCAGCCCTGGGCAGCTGAGTGTGGAAAGACAGGGATTCCTGCAGCTGTTGTTCATGGGCTTCCAAGGTATCTGCCTCCCCCGGGGAACCTCAACTTTCACCTTTAAATTGGTTTTCTCCATTCTACGTGCCAAGCAATCCCATTCCCAGTGGTTTACGTCCAGGTTCCCAGGTTCCCGTCTTTGTTATGTGGGTTGTGGGGCTGGGCATGTGGGAATGGGGCAAGGGGTTTCTCACTTTCTCTCCTTTTCCTGCCCACCCACCAGGTCACACCACCTACAAGTAGGGAGCAGGGACAGAGAAAGAGCCTGCATGCCATTTCTAAGGTCTTCAGGATCAAAGTGAGCAAAAAGGAGGGTCAAAAACTCTCTCTCCCTTTTACAAAAGACAGTTTTCACTGGGGGGAGGGGTGGGCAGGGGCAGATTGTTTCTGTGATCTTGGGAGGAGTGGAAAGAGAACCAAGACTGATGCTTGGTTTAGATGAGAATAGTAATGTTGAATAGTAATGTTGCTCTTCAGTGGGTGCCGGGGATTTGAAAGGGAAGAGGAGACAGAAAATGAACTTGGGAGAGGAGTTAGTTAGGTGTTGGACTTGGAGAAAGCAGAGATGATACACAAGGTTGGGAAGGAACCTAAAGTAGGAGGCACTGATGTTTGTCAAATGGGGGACCCCCCCCCCACACCCTGAGTCCCTTTCACCCTGGGGGCAGTGTCGTTCGTCCTGTCCAGAATGGCAGCCTGTGGAGGCACCTGCAAGACCAAAGTCACTGTCTCCAAGCCTGTGTGGGACTTCCTGAGCAAGGAGACACCAGCCCGGCTGGCCCGGCTCCGGGAAGAGCACCGTGTGTCCATCCTCATCGATGGCGAGACTTCTGACATCTATGTCCTCCAGCTCTCCCCACAGGGCCCTCCCCCCGCCCCGCCCAACGGGCTCTACCTGGCCAGGAAGGCTCTCAAGGGGCTGCTCAAAGAGGCAGAGAAAGAGCTGAAGAAAGCTCAGAGGCAGGGGGAGCTGATGGGCTGCCTGGCTTTGGGGGGTGGGGGTGAACATCCTGAGCTGCACCGCCCAGGCCCACCCCCTCTCCGAGCAGCCCCACTCCTGCCTCCAGGGGCCCGGGGGCTTCCTCCTCCTCCTCCCCCCCTGCCTCCTCCTCTTCCTCCCCGCCTTCGGGAGGAGGCAGAAGAGCAGGAGAGTACCTGCCCCATCTGTCTGGGGGAGATCCAGAACGCCAAGACATTGGAGAAGTGTCGGCACTCTTTCTGTGAAGGCTGCATCACCCGCGCCCTGCAGGTGAAAAAGGCCTGTCCCATGTGTGGCCGCTTTTACGGGCAGCTGGTGGGCAACCAGCCCCAGAATGGACGGATGCTGGTCTCTAAGGACGCCACACTCCTGCTGCCCAGTTATGAGAAGTATGGCACCATCGTCATCCAGTATGTCTTCCCGCCCGGTGTCCAGGGGGTAAGGAGACTACCGCCTGCCTGTACCCTTTGTTTCCCTCTCTCCCCCAGCTTTCTCTGATCTAGGAAAGCTAGGGGAGGGGGAGTGTGTTTTTGAGATGTGATACAGTTTTGCTGTTTCTACCATATACCTTTTGCTATATGACTTCCCACTCCATGCCCTGGAGCTAGGAGGTCCCATGAGGCCCAGCTTTTCCAACCCCACAACCCCATAGCACACATGAAAACAGGATATCAGCCGAAACTGGTTTGGCTCAGTGGATAGAGCGTTGGTCTGCGGACTGAAAGGTCCCAGGTTTGATTCCGGTCAGGGGCATGTGCCTTGGTTGCAGGCACATCCCCCATGGGGTGTGTGCAAGAGGCAGCTGGTTGATGTTTCTCATTGATGTTTCTAGCTCTCTATCCCTCTCTCTTCCTCTCTGTAAAAACTCAATAAAATATATTTTTTAAAGAAAGAAAGAAAGAAAGAAAGAAAGAAAGAAAGAAAGAAAGAAAGAAAGGAAGAAAGAAAGAAAGAAAACCAGGTATCAGAGAAAGGAATTAAATACTATTTCCAATTCTGTAAAGATGATGGCTCAGGTGCAGGCAGGCACAGCAGGAAGGGATCTAACCTTTCTCTCAGAGCTGGGAGCGTTCCTCCATTCCAGACTTGGGAGGGAGGAAAACCTTGATGACCGGAGGTTAAAATAGGAGTGGTCAGGAGCCCACAGGTGACTTCCTGCTTGACAGAGTAATTCCCAGTTCTGCTTTGCAGAGGGATGAGGAAGCTCTGAAGAAGGATAGAAAAATGGGATAGGTCAGACCATGGAAAAAGCATTGAGAGTGTTTTCAGGTAGAGAAGGGGAGGCTGGAAGACAAATTAGCCTGTCTTCACATTTCTGCTGAGTTACCCGGAGAGTAAGGACCAGCTACCTTCCATCACTTCCGGGACTCCATTTGTTGCTGAATTGAGACTTGAAGGATTGAGACCAGGAGAAAAAGCCTCTTATCAATAAGGACTTTGTCCAGAAATAAGCTCCTGCTGCCCAGACCCTAGCGTCTCTCCTTGCCTGAAAGGCTGTCAGCCTGTCGTTGCCCTGTCAGCCTTACCTGGGTGTGCACAGACAAAAGGCTGGCCAGGAGGAACCTCCATTGGCATTTTGGTCTTAAGATGTCCAGCTATGCCCTCGCCGGCTTGGCTCAGTGGATAGAGTGTGACTCAAGGGTCCCAGGTTCGATACCAGCCAAGGGCACATGCCTGGGTTCCGGGCTCAATCCCCAGTGGGGACCGTGCAGGAGGCAGCCAATCAATGATTCTCTCTCATCATTAATGTTTCTCTCCTTCTCCCTTCCTCTCTGAAATCAATAAATATATATTTTTTAAAAAGATGTCCAGCTACTCACTGCTCACTTCGCTTCCCCCTCCTCCCAGGCTGAACACCCAAACCCAGGAGTTCGGTATCCTGGGACCACTCGGGTAGCCTACCTCCCGGACTGCCCTGAGGGTAACAAGGTGCTGACCCTGTTCCGAAAGGCGTTTGACCAGCGTCTCACCTTCACCATTGGCACGTCCATGACCACAGGGAGACCGAACGTCATCACCTGGAACGACATCCACCACAAGACCAGCTGCACAGGGGGACCCCAGCTGTGGGACACTTCTTCATTCCCCTTTACTTGGCTCCTCCCCTCTGTCCGTTTCCACTGAGAGAACAGCAATTCCCTCTCTCTGGGAGCCTCCTCATTGGAGTGGGCCAGCCCCAAACCACTCAAGCATCTCTTCCATCCCAGTTTCTCCTACATTTAACCTGGGCCTGATATGCCCAATTGAACCTGCAAAAATAAGCAGAATTGGGCTAATTTATCTCGGATTTGGGTAACATTAGGGGAGGGAACAGAGGGCCCACAATGGGGCACCCAGAACGAGTGTGAGCATGGGGAGAAGACTGAACAGCTGACCCTGACCCTCATTTTTCTTTGCTTTCAGGTTTGGGTACCCAGACCCCACCTACCTGACCCGGGTGCAAGAGGAGCTGAGAGCCAAGGGTATCACAGATGATTGAAGGACATCCCCCTGGCCAAGGCCCCTGCCTTTGTCCTCCACTAGCACCCAACAGAAGCCTCTGTTCTCTTTCCCTCTGCTCCCCCATTCCACGCAGTAGGGGACCTGTCTGACTGGGGAGGAGTTCCGAGAGGGATGGGGCAATCCCTTCCCCTGTCCCCACAGGCCAAGTGCTTCAGTGCAGTGTGAGCTGCTCCCTCCTGGCAGAGGCTGCTTCTCAGGCTCTGCTCCCCTCTGGTGTACATACTCCCAGTCTTCCTGCCCCCTCCATTGCCCTTGGCTTTTTCTGGTCTGTCTGTGCTCCAGTGACTAAGCTGAGAAAGGATGTGGGTGGGCAGGAAGGGGGTCTTGAACGCCCACTCCCACCCCATAGTGTTCCACTGCTGAACTTTAGTGCAGGGGAGGGGGAATCAGCTGGTGTGAGCCCCCACGGAGCGGCCCTGTATGTTCTTCCTAACCAGTTCCCCATCTACCTTAACCTTGTCCTTTCCTGTGTCTTTGTTTCTGTCAGTCTGTCTCCTGCTCTTCTCCGCCCCCTATAAGGAGCCTCCTTACCCCGTTCTGGAACTGCCGCCAAACTGTAGCTTTTAATTTAATAAAAATAAAGTAAAATATGCAACTCTATGCCACACCCGTTCTGTTCTGTGGACGGGTGGGGGTGGGATGGGGAGCGGACGCTGAGGAGAAGGGGATGGGGGTGGATGAGGAAATCCCTGAGGGCCTCAGAGCCTCCGCAGGCAGCCCCGGGGCCTGGGGAAACGGCATGTCCTTGGTGCGATCCACAATAACACTGCGCAGCCCCAGGTCACACTTCGACTTGGAGTCTGTATTGAGAAGGGGTTGTTGATGCACTGTGGCTGTAGGGAGGAACAACCCTACCCCTTCCAAAAAGTTTGGCTGGGGTGGGAGCGGGGGCGGAGCCGGGCAGGGGGCGGACTCGTCTGCAGCAACTCCCCGGACGCGCGCAGGCCTCAGAGCCCCCCAGCTTCCGTACCCCTCGGCCTGAGACTTGGAGCTGGGTAGGGGTCCAGCATGAAGCCCCCAGACCGCCCCGCCCCGGGCCGCACTGACCGGATACTGGGGGTCATGGGGGGCATGCTGCGCGCATGCGCCCTCCCCGGGCAGGAGGGGGTAAGAAAGGGCGAATGTGGTGGGGTTCGGCGGTCTTTCGGGGGCTTCAGGACGGCTGCACCCCACAACTCAATGTACCCGCAAAAGCAAGTTTTGCGGGCCCCCGCAGGAATCCAAGCGTCCCATTAAGAGGGCCATAGCCGAGCTCTGGGCGCACCGTTCCCTCTACCCCAGCCTGGCGACCCTTTCATAACAAAGTGGGACTTGACAGCAGGGAGAAGGGGAAGAGGAAGGGGGTGAAGGGCGGGTGCCTCACGGTCATTCTATCCCCGCAGCCTCCGAAGAGAAGCCCCCTGGGGCCGGAGGGGACCGAGCCAGAGCCTGCCGGTGCGGAGGGGGACCAGAGAGGGGAGCGCGAACCTGAGGTCCCCCCCTGGGCTCCGCTGCCCGGTAAGACGCTGGCGGTGGGGTGGGGCACAGTTGGCCATCCATCCTGCACAAAGTGGAACATTAAGGGGAAAAAATGCCGCCCTTATGAGCATGAAGGTTCGCAGCTAATTTGCCCGAGACCTCCGCGCTTCTTCTCGCCCTCCAGCCTGCTGCGTCCCCCGCTCCGCCGGCTGTCCCCGCGCCCCACCCCTGGCCCCCCGCCAGCCCGGCTCCGGGACTTCGCCTTAATTGGTGATTAGCTTCGGCTGCAGTCCCGGGCCGGGAGGGAAGAAGGGTCGGGTGAGAGGGCGGCACCTGGGCTGTGTTCCCCACAAAGAGCCCCCCATTCACGCACCCCCACCCGGGGGAGGGGTTGCCCACCTCTGCCCGGCGAGGGACAGCCCAGCTCCAGGCCGTCTCCGCACAGGCCCTGGCCGCGTCCCCCGGGCTTTCTCCCCCGCAGAGGCGGAGGGGCGATCCGCGCAGACCCCGCCGCGGGCTTCCCCCACCCCCCCATCCCAGCGCTCCGCGGCCTGAGCCGGAGGAGCTGGAGGGAGGGGAACCCCGGCTGGGGAGCCCGGGATGCGGAGGAGGGGCAGAGGCGCTGGGGACGTGGAGCGGGAACGTGGTGGTGCCGGGGGGAGGGGGGATCGGGGCGGGAACCCGACACTGGCTAAAGGGGGAACGCGGGGGAGAGGGCGGAGCTGGGGCGCCGAGGCCCCTCCCCGCGGCGACTCGGCGGCCGGGCCTGGTATTTGTCGCGCCGCTCGGCCGGGACCCGCGCAGCGCCGGGACTCGGGGAGTCGCCCCCCGCCCCTCCACCCCTGCCCGGGCCTAGAACCATCCATCCCCAGCCCGAGTGGCCGGAGACGGAGCAGAAGCGGCTGCCGCATCCCGGCCCAGCCTTTCCCACCATCCCTCCATCCCCGCTGGACCTCTGGACCCCGGGCCCCGCGCCGACCGGGCTCCGGAAGCCCTCCCCGCCCGGCTCCGCGGCCCGGCCCGCACCGCCCTCGCCGCGGAGCCCCCGGCCCTCCTCCAGACCAGACTTCCGCTCCCCCTGGACGCCCCCTCCCGGGCCCCTCCCTCCCCCCCTCGCCCGGCCTGGAGCGGGGGTAGGAGGGAGGGGGGGGTGCGCCCTGCTGCGGCCCTGCCCCGCCCCGCCCCGCCCCCCGTGATTCCCCCTGCATGGCCGGCCCGGGAGGGGGGAGCGGGGGGGCCCGGGCGCCATGCGGGAGGGCCACAAGGGGGGTCGCTGTGCCTGTCCCAATGTGATCCGAAAAGTGCTGGCAAAATGCGGCTGCTGCATCGCCCGGGGGGGACGTGGTGAGTGCGAGGTCTCCAGGGCTCAGCGTTGAATGGGGGGCGGGCTGAGGGGTCAGGACTTGTGTGCCCGGGCCCTAGGGATTTAGAAGCTGGAGAGACTACCTGTATTTTCCAGGAAATACTGAACAGATGATCTCTGAGATCCCCGTCTGCCTCCGATGTTCTAGTTGAGGAAATTGGGGAAGGGGCAGGACTATCCTATAGTCCGCTGGGGAGGAGAAACCCCCTCCACCATCCCCTTAGGCCTGGAACCGCATCTTCCCTCACATCCTGGTGCTGAGATCCTGCTTCAGCCCTGAAGAGGGACAGGGGGATGGAGGGATGAAGAATGAGAGGATCTTCCGGGGGCTTTCTCAAAAATCGCAGCTCCTCTTTCCCTGAGCGCGGCCAGAAATAACCCTGATAAGCTTTCCTAACTTGCCCCTTCCGTTGGGTTTGTGCGTGTTGGGGAGGTGGGCTGCAGACGTCTTTTTTTTTTTTATGATAGTGATCACGGACATTGGTGGAGGAGGGGAGGGGGGGTAGCAGATGTGCTCTTAGCTCTTCACACCCCCCTTCTCAGAGAATGGTTTGTACCCATTGGAAGGGGGAGGGTGGTAGGAGAGCAGATGGCCACCCCCAGCTTCCAGTGTGTCTGTCCAGATGGCTGCCCCAACCCCCATATCTGTGCCATGCTCAGGGTATCAGGGGAACCTCCACGTGTTATCAGGGGTTCCGGGCCTGGGGAGCCGGGCATTTACTGTCCTTTCAAAGGAGCCCTGGTGAGATGTTCTCTCCTGGCTAACTCCAATGAAGACTGTGAGAGAGAGCCCTGGGGAGAGAGAGGGGCTGAGCATCATAGAGGGGAGGCTCTGAGAGCTTCCTAGGGATCTATCACCCCTTTTCTCTCTCCCCACCCCATTAGAATCCTACTCCATTGCTGACAGTGAGGGGAGTATCTCGGCTTCAGCTGCCTCGGGTCTGGCTGTCCCCTCTGGCCCCAACTCCGGCCTCAGCTCTGAACCCTGTTCCCCGGGCCCCCCAGGGCCCATCAGTGGCCTGAGAAGATGGTTGGATCACTCCAAGCATTGTCTTAGTGTGGAAACGGAAGGAGATGGTGGCCAGGCTGGACCTTATGAGGTGAGCAGGGAACACCACAGGGGCATGTAGGACATCCATGCAGGACACTGGGAGAGAAGACAGGTTGGGGGCCATTGGTCCATGGGGAGACACAGCTACTGTCCCTGACCTCTGGCACTTGACCTTGGCCCCTAGAACTGGATGCTGGAACCAGCCCTAACCACAGGAGAGGAACTTCCAGAACTGACCCTGCTGACCACTCTGCTGGAGGGCCCCGGAGAAGAGACGAAGGTATGATGATGAAATGGGCCTGCGTGGCTCCCCTCACCCAAGAGGCATCCATTTGCTTCCTCTAGGATGTTCTTTTCTCTCAGCTACCTGAGGAGGAGAGTTTGTCCCAAGCCCCTGAGAGTGAAGAAGAACAGAAAAAGAAGGCTCTGGAACGGAGTATGTAAGTGTCCGCAGACTCTCCCTCCCTTCCTGCCACTGTACAGCGTCCAGAGGACTGAGAATTGGGATTTCCTCTGAGGTTGGCTGTGGAAATGAAGGGGCTTCTAGTCCAGGAGGGAGAAAGGGGCTAACCCAGGGATGTGCACTCCTTTCTTCCCAGGTATGTCCTCGGTGAACTGGTAGAGACAGAGAAAATGTACGTGGAGGACTTAGGGCAGATTGTGGAGGTAACTTCCTTTTCCCTTCCCAGCCCTGACCCAGCCCCTTCCCTCTGCCCAGGGCTGATTTTAAGAGATGCCTTGCCCAGCTGGCATAACATAGGGGTTGAGTGTCAGCCTATGAACCAGGTCATCGTTCGATTCCTGGTCAGGGCATATGCCCGGGGTTGTGGGCTCCATCTCCATTATGGGGCCTTGCAGGAGGCAGCTGATCAATGATTCTCTCTCATCATTGATGTTTTTATCTCTTTCTCTCCCTTTCCCTTTCTCTCTGAAATCAATTTTTAAAAAATATATATTTCATTGATTTTTTACAGAGAAGGGGAGAGAGGGATAGAGAGTTAGAAACATCAATGAGAGAGAATCATTGATCAGCTGCCTCTTGCACATCCCCCACTGGGGATGTGCCTGCAACCAAGGTACATGCCCTTGACCGGAATGGAACCCGGGACCCTTCAGTCCGCAGGCTGACGCTCTATCCACTGAGCCAAACCGGTTTCGGCTGAAATCAATTTTTAAAAATTTCAATAGAAAAAAAAGGAAATAGCCGAAACCGGTTTGGCTCATTGGATGGAGCGTTGTCTGGTCTGCGGGCTGAGGAGTCCCAGGTTCGATTCTGGTCAGGGGCATGTTCCGGGGATGTGCATGAGGCGGCTGGTAGATGTCTCTCTCATCGATGTTTCTGGCTCTCTGTCCCTCTGCCTTCCTCTCTGTAATATATCAATAAAATATATTAAAAAGAAAAAAAAGGAAATAAAAGAAAAAAATTTAAAAATAAAAGATGCCTTGATGCTCCTTTGTCCCGCCTTCCCAATCCCCCTACATCCTGCACTTATTATGGAGGGAGTGTTCCCACCAGGCTGGCCCCATATACCTATGTGCCCGCCCCAAACTTCCACAGGGTTACATGGCCACCATGGCCGCTCAGGGGGTCCCAGAGAATCTTCGAGGCCGCGACAGGATTGTGTTTGGGAACATCCAGCAAATCTACGAGTGGCATCGAGAGTGAGTGGTGGAGCCCTGAGAACAGGAGGGAGGGGCATTTGTCGGGTTGTCTCAGGATCCCGTCCATGGCCCAGGAGCCATTGTTGCCTGTGGAGGGTTTGAAGAGGCTTCAAGGGAGCATTACTAGGGCAGACAACCCTAAATTGCAGGGGTGGGGATATTTGACCTATCTTTTCCCTGCCAATCCCACTAGCTTTCTCCTGGGGGAGCTACAGCGGTGTTTGAAGGATCCTGATTGGCTGGCTCAGCTATTCATCAAACACGTGAGGCTCGAGAGGGTGGGGCTGGGGAGGGGCTTGCGAGTGGATTGGGCAGTGGAAGTGCTCTTCCTTCTCACTCATCCTGCTCTTTCTTAAACTTTACACCTCCTAGGAGCGCCGGCTGCAAATGTACGTGGTATACTGTCAGAATAAACCCAAGTCAGAGCATGTGGTGTCAGAATTTGGGGACAGCTACTTTGAGGTCAGTGGCTGAGGCACCTGGGGAAAAGAGGGACAGAATCCCCCTGAGCAGGCTTTCCAGGCTGCATAACCACTGTGTATCCCTGTCTCCAGGAGCTCCGGCAGCAGCTGGGGCACCGATTGCAGCTCAATGATCTTCTCATCAAGCCGGTGCAGAGGATCATGAAATACCAGCTGCTGCTCAAGGTCAGGCCCACCTGCCAGCTGGCGGGGACCGCTTTCTTCATTCATCTCCTCAGGGTTCCTAAGGCTTCCCCCAGACTTCCTGGAGGCCTCCGCCTGTGTCCTGGGGGAGGTTGTGAGAACTTCTGAGAATGTCCTCCTGACTTACCTGAACATTCTTTTCCATGTCTTAGGATTTTCTCAAGTATTACAGCAGAGCTGGGATGGATACTGAAGAGCTGGAGGTGAGGGCACATCACACACACCTTTACCTTCTAAGCCCCCTGGATTCCCCCAGCTCCTTGGGTGGTATAGAGCTGGCTGGTGCAAGGGGAGGCTGTAGGGGGTCAAAACATGGCTTTTTCCTGATGACTCTGCTTCTCTCTTCACTTGCATCCCAGCGAGCTGTGGAAGTCATGTGCTTTGTACCCAAGCGCTGTAATGACATGATGACCCTGGGGAGACTGCGGGGATTTGAGGTATGGGGATGGAGCAGGAAACCTGAGGACCCGTGCTCTTCTGTCTCAGTTTGAGATTCAGGAAGTCCGTATGGGGAATTGTCCTCTCTGGGTGCTACCCTGTGGTTGGTTGGGAGTGTCAGGGGAAGGAGGGAGGAGCAGAGAGTTGCCTCTTTTTTCTTGTGTTTTTTTCCCCCTGGAAGACCACTGTCCTTTGGTTCTAGGGCAAACTGACTGCTCAGGGGAAGCTCTTGGGCCAGGACACATTCTGGGTCACAGAGCCTGAGGCTGGGGGGCTTCTTTCCTCCCGGGGTCGAGAGCGGCGCGTCTTCCTCTTTGAGCAAATCGTCATCTTCAGTGAGGCCTTGGGAGGAGGAGTGCGAGGTGGAACCCCGCCTGGATATGTGTACAAGAGCAGCATCAAGGTGGGGAGGGGCTACGAGGGAGGGGTTTGACTGGGATGGGGGAGGCCTCTGAGAGGATGCCTGGCTCTTGGAGTTGTTGGAGGGGCAGGAGCTAGAGAGGGCCTGAAGAATTTGGGGGCACTATCTCCTATTTGCCAATCCAGGTGAGCTGCCTTGGACTAGAAAGGAACCTCCAAGGTGACCCTTGCCGCTTTGCTCTGACCTCCAGAGGGCCAGAGGGTGGGATCCAGCGCTATGTCCTGCAGACTGCAGACGCTGCAGTCAGTCAGGCCTGGATCAAGCAAGTGGCTCAGATCCTAGAAAGCCAGCGGGACTTTCTCAATGGTGAGTTCTCACCCTCTCTCCTCCACATGCTCCCTTCTGAATCCTTTACTGCCCAGTCTCCCATCCCTGCCCTCTGACCCTGGCTTCACTTTGTCCCCTATTCCCACAAATAGCTCAAGAATTGGTAGCTCAGCCCTAGCTGGTTTGGCTCAGTGAATAGAGTGTCAGCCTGCGGACTGAAGGGTCCATGCCAGGGTTGTGGGCTCAATTCCCAGGAGAGGGTGTGCAGGAGGCAGCTGATCAGTAATTCTCTCTCATCATTGATGTTCCTATCTCCCTCCCTCTCCCTTCCTATCTGAAATCAATATATATATATATATATATATATATATATATATATATATATATATATATATAAAAGAATTGATAACTCAGAATCCTCTAAAGGTTAATTTACATGGATGACACCTTTGGAGGGAGAGCAAAATGGGAAGATGGCTTGAGCAGAGCCCTGAGGGAAAGAAAGGACCTGTCTCTGCTGTAACCCTCCTTCTGTTCTTCTCTTTGCCCAGCATTGCAATCACCCATTGAGTACCAGAGACGGGAGAGCCAGACCAACAGCCTGGGGCGACAAGGAGGGCCTGGGGTGGGGAGCCCCGGGAAAATGCGGCCTGGAGACCGGGCCCAAGTCAGCACACACAAGCCCATCAATGGCTCTCTCCCCTCCCTGCTGCTGTTACCCAAAGGGGAGGTGGCCAGCGGCCCGCTGCCCCTGGACACACAGGTATAAAGAATGGTGTTTGCCTGGTTATAGGGGTAGAATGGGGAGGGCCTCTCTTGTTCCAGGGTCCCCAAATCCTTCTCCCCATATCATTCCTCTTCCACCGCCTTCCTTCTGTCTACTCCTTTCTATTTCCTATTTCTTACCCTTCTCCCTCTACTTTCACTGATGGTCTCAGGTAATCTAAGATGTCTGTCTGGCAAAAGGTGGCTTCACTGGGGGCTTACACTGAAAAGAGAGGAGCCGGGGTGGATTCCTGAACTTTTTTGATTCTCTAATTTGATTATTTCTTCAGGCCCTCGGTGACATCCCCCAGGTTCCTCGTGACTCTCCTTCAGTTCCACCAGTTTCAAACACCCCGCCCTGCCAGGCCAGACTTGCCAAGTTGGATGAAGATGAGCTGTAACTGGTAAAGACCACAGGGGTGGTGCTGACTCAGCTACTCTCTTTCCCAAGGAACTTCAGGGCAATCCTTCTGGCACTGCTCCAGAATCCCTCCCTCTTGGTGTGTCTGGAGGTGGGCAAGGCTGGGAGTGGTGTCAGCTTGGAGGAGGGTACCTGAACTCAAAAAGACTTCTTTCTGTTCCGGGAACACAGGTTCCTTCAGCTCCCACCCCTATGCATGCATCACAGGTCCTCCACAAAAGAAGGATATGTGGGTGGGTGGGAGGGCTGGGGCAAGGGCCAAATAGAAAATATTGGTTTTGATTTTGTTTTTTTCTGTTTTCTGAGAATAAAGGTTTTGTTATATCACTGAGGCTACTGTCTTGGCAGAGGGAAGGGAAGGCTGTGGTGGGGGGAAGTGGTACGGAAGAGATCAACTGACCTCTCCAATCAGTTTGAGCGGGGGTCTGGTGAAAGGAGAAGGGCACAGGCTGTAAGATAAAAGACGATGCTACATCTCAGTCCAGGCCTGGGACTTGGGGCCCCTGGAAACTCTAGATCCTTAATGAATCCTCCACCTTACCCAGCCCTTCTTTCCCATTTGGCCTCTGATCTAGACCCCACGGGAAAGCCCAATGTAATCTGATTGCCCACCACTCCCCCCAAATCCAGACGCTAAAGTACCAAATGCCAATGTACCTTTCCTTCTGAGGCTTCCATGTTCAGCTGAGGTAGAATGGGAAGGTGGAGAGGATGCTGGAGACCATAGCCTCTTCTGTCTCTGGGTCTTCTTATTTTTGCTGTCTGGGAAGTCATAAGGCATATCCACACTGAACAGGAATGGATTTCTCTTCAAGCCATAGACCCAAGATTGTAGAGGCCAAAGGGGTCTTCACCCCTCCCAACTCCTGGGGCAGCCCCAGGGACAGAGAAAGCTAGACGTGCAGAGATCCATGTCCAGATTGCCTGTCCTGGGTCCTTGGTCATCGGGGTGGCACTGTCCCTTTGTCCCCTGGGCCTGGTCACGTGTACTTGGGCTTCCTCAGCAGACAATAGACTGCTAGGGTGGGGGTGGTGAGGAGGAGCTGGAGCCTCCCTCTGGGGCTGAGGTCCCTCTGGCCGACAATGCGGGGAGGGGCCTCTTAAGGGGGAGACAGGACGCCCAGCCCAGATAAGACCGAGGGGAAACAATAGAAGGAATTGAAGAAGAGAGACCCACCCTCACTGTTCCCCACCCCCATGACTTTGGGGTCAGGGACTGGGGACCAGAGGGTGATGGGAAGGGGTGCTAAGGATTCCTGAGAGTGGAGGAGGGGATGGGGCAAATAGGATTCTAGAGCTCAGAACCTCTGCATCTCTTTAGGGATCCATGGGGTACATGAGGTGGATGGACGGGTGACTCTTTTGTACCTAATATAACCACAAATGTGTATTTGAGTGCCTACTTTGTGACTTGCACTTGTATGTAATACATGGTGTTTTGGGGGTTTTTTGGCTTCTAAGAAATAAAAAAAAAAAAATTCCTATCAGTTCAGTATTCTTCCTGGGGTCCTGAACAAGGGATTTAGGCTCAGGCTCTCCTGCAAAGTTGTGGAATGGTGGTTCTCTGTCGTCCTGTCTGACACATATCTGCTTCCCATCTAGTTTGTGGAACTGAAGAGGCCAGCAGACTGCCTTACGCTTTCTTGGGGACCACCTGGGCCTCAGAGGCTCTGGGTCTGGGGAGAGGAGACGCTGGGGTCGGAACCGTTGGACTCTCTTGCTCAGTGGCTCTAGGAATGAACCTAGAGGAGCCAGCTTCTGTCTTGGCCCAAAGAGTAGATTCAAAGGGAACTCAGGGAACAGGTGGAGAGTGAAAAGGCTTAGGAGTGGTAGGTAGTGGGGGTTAGGTGTTGAGGATGTGCTTGCCTTTTGGCTTATCTCTCTGGTCCCTAAACCTTTCCACAGCCCTCTCCCCTGGCAGCTTGCGACTTTGCCAAGGACATCTGAGGAAGCGCCTAACATAGAGATCTTCCTCCCCACCCCAAAGCTCAGCTCTCTTCAGCATAAGGGCGCCTCCAGGGCCGGATTGGGCCCTGCTTCAGGGAGGCGGGGCTCAGGCTGCCGGTGGAGGGGTATTTAAGACTGGGCGGAGTTGGAGGTGGCCAAGGGCAAAATGAGTGGGCTCCTGGGCGCCAGGACCTGCTCCAGCCCAGGAGAGGCCTCCGACCTTAAGTTCCCACTGGGCGCCAAGTTCAGGGAACCTCTCACCCAGGCGCGGTTCCAGCAGCTCTTCGGGGGCGCAGAGCAGGCGCAGGAACCACTGGCTGAGTCCCGCTGGTCCGGGCTGTGCAGAAGGTGGAGGCGGCGAGCCCCCGCCTGCTCCGGGCCGGGGGCGTGGCGCCTGCTGCAGGCGCGGCTGCCCCCCCTGCGCTGGCTGCCCGAGTACCGCTGGAGGGCCTGGTTGCTTGGGGATGCGGTGGCTGGAGTGACCGTGGGCATCGTGCACGTGCCCCAGGGTGAGCGCCCCCCCCCCCCAACACCAACCTGTCAGAGGGCTGGGGAGATGAGGGGTGGGGGGAGGGGACGGGACTCGGGAGCCAGGTGGCAGGTTCATGTGGTTGAGGGTTCGGAGACAAGTTCTGGGTAAGGACTGTGGAGCTCCATCAGATCCCCACCCCCAGCTGCCCTCATGTGCGCAATCCCTGAAGAAGTCTCAGACTCGTTCCGGCTCAGGGAACTGGAGAGAAGAGGGAAGCACAGCGCCTGCCCCCCCGGGTCTCCGCTGGGGTTATGGATCTGTGACCTTGCCCACCCAGCGACCCCCCCCCCAACCAGGCCCGTTAACCCCTCAATTCCCTCTGTGCCAGCCTCTGAGAGTGGAAAGGGGGCAGCATCCTGAAGCTGGGCACCCTCCATCCCTCCTCCCCATCAGATCTTTCCTTTCTCCTTCCACCCTCCCCTCCAGGCATGGCTTTTGCCCTCTTGACCTCCGTGCCCCCTGTGTTTGGCCTCTACACGTCTTTCTTTCCCATCCTCATCTACACCTTGTTGGGCACTGGAAGACACCTGTCCACAGGTGAGTGACCCAGTGCCCGCTGTGGGGTGAGAATGGACAGAGGGTTTGAGGCTTCCGTTCTTGTAAGCATCCTAGTTCTCATCCCCCAACGCACCACCGTTCCCCTGCCATGACCCTCTGACCTCGGCAATGCTCATTGGGGGTGCAAAGAGGTGGGAATTTACTCAGAGTTTTCCCCCCTCGTGACATTGGGTTTAATTTTCTGGGATTTGGAAGAGGGGAGAAGAGATGTGCGGTCACCCCGAGGAGCACGCAATGCCCGGCAATTGCAGGAGGGGATGGTGGTGCAGTCGACACAGTTTTCTCCCGTTATTGCCCTCTCCTAACCTCCCTGGTTCCGGGCTTCTGCACCCGGGCTCAGCTTTTAGGGGAGGGCTCAGCTTCTAGGGAGCGAGGTTCCCCGGCCCCGCCGCCTGGGCCGAAAACACAGAGCCTGGGCTGTCGCAGCGCCCCCAGGCGGCTCTGCTGGTTATTTCTGCGTTTGTCCCGCGGCCCTAGGAACGTTCGCCGTCCTCAGTCTCATGACGGGCTCCGCCGTGGAGCGGCTGGTGCCCGAGCCGCTCGGGGGGAACCTGAGCGCCATCGAGAGGGAACAGCTGGATGCCCAGCGGGTCGGGGCAGCTGCGGCCTTGGCCTTTGGGAGCGGGGCGCTGATGGTGAGGGAAGTCTGGGGGTGGGGGGGTGTCCACGCTGGGGGCCCGGGGTAACTGATCCGGCGGTGGGAAGGGGGGGCAGGTCGCCCGCGCCCATCCGGGTCAGAGGTGCAGGCACCCCGCGCTCCAGCCGGGCCGCTCCTTCTCCGGCGGTGACCGGCCATCTCCCCCCGCAGCTGGGGATGTTTGCGCTGCAGCTCGGAGTCCTGTCCACCTTGCTGTCTGAGCCGGTGGTCAAAGCGCTGACCAGCGGAGCGGCGCTGCACGTGCTGGTGTCCCAGCTGCCCAGCCTCGTGGGGCTGCGCCTCCCGCGCCAGATCGGCTGCTTCGCCCTCTTCAAGGTGGGCGAGGACGGGAGAGAACGGGCCAGGGGCCGCCAGCGGTCCCAGAGGAGGGGACCGGAAAAGGGAGGAGGGAAGGACGAGTGGAGAGACCGTGTAACGGGGCGGGGAGGAAGGAAGGTTGACCCAGAGGCTGAAGGAGGGTCCCCGTGGAGGCAGGAGCCCCGATGGGAGCCGGGAGAGCCCGGCCCGGGTCAGGTGGGCCCGCCGGGACAGTCGCCCCCAGCTCGGGGCCCTCTGCTCTCCGCCGCCCGCAGACTCTGGCCGCTGTGCTGACTGCGCTGCCCCAGAGCAGCCCGGCCGAGCTGACCATCTCCGCACTCAGCCTGGCGCTGCTCGTGCCCGTCAAGGAATTGAACGTGAGGTTCCGAGACAGGCTGCCCACCCCAATCCCGGGGGAGATCGTCATGGTGAGGATGGCTCCTGGGTACCGGCCCCTTGCGCCTCACAAACCCAGCCCATCCTACAGAGACTGGCCGCTGCCGCCCCCTAATGGAGTGCGGAGAGGCCGCAGCCGAAAGAGCCTGCTTACACAAGTCCTTTGCTAGGCTTCTTCCCACTTGGACCCTCCGTTACCCCTCACCCCCGCCCCCCAACACACACACACACACACACACACACACACACACATTTCCTCTCCTCTCGCCCAGTTCCCTCCGCTGCTCTTAGGGCGCCTTCTTCCTCTATTTCCATCTCGCTCCTTGCTGGGTCCTTCACTGTAACTCCCTTTCCCTTTCCACACCTACCTATGTTTCTCTCAAAAAATAAATATATGTATTTATTTTTTTACAGAGAGGAAGGGAGAGGGATAGAGAGAAACATCAATCAGCTGCCTCCTGCACATGTGCCGGCAACCAAGGTACATGCCCTTGACGGGAATCAAACCTGGGACCTTTCAGTCCGCAGGCCTACGCTCTACCCACTGAGCCAAACTGGTTTCGGCCTTAGTTTCTCTTTCCAAGTAAATAAATGTTAACATCTCCAAAGATAGACTACACATCCACAGGCATAACCAAACTTCCCCGCTTAGAATGGCTCGGCTTTGCCTCCTAATACCCACATGCCTCCCTCATAGGAGCCTCCACACACACACACACACACACACACACACACACACACACACACACACTTCCCTGCCATCCATCTCTCTCCATAGCCACAGAGAGGCACCACTCCTCTTTTCACCCCCCCCCTCTCCTTCACGCTAAATTAGTTTTCGGGGCAGCCATCCCAAACACACCCAAGCTCCCCCAGTGGCTAGGCTCTGGCAACCACCGAGTCCTGCATTTCGGTCCTCTCTCACGTTGGGCCCTGTAGCCTCGGCCAGGGGACCCATTTTCCCTCACGCCCTACCGCTCGCTCTTCCCCAGGTGCTTCTGGCCTCTGCGCTCTGCTTCGCCTCGTCCCTGGACACCAGATATGATGTCCAAATAGTGGGGCTGCTGCCTGGAGGGTAAGAGAATGGAAGAGCACCAGTGTGCTCCTCTCACACCCAATTCCTCCTTTTGTCCTGCCCCACCCTTTTGGTCTCTGTCTTCCCTATAACCCCTGGTAAACCCAACCCGTCTTTACCTTGGACCCCTCTCTCTCCAGATTCCCCCAGCCTCTCCTCCCCAACCTGTCCGAGCTGCCGAGGATTCTGGGTGACTCGCTGCCCATCGCGCTGGTTACCTTTGCTGTGTCCGCCTCCCTGGCCTCCATCTACGCAGACAAGTACAGCTACACTATTGACGCCAACCAGGTGTGGTTCCGACTGAGCTCTCCAGCCTCCCTCAGGAGACAGCTCCCTAATGTCACCTCCCATGCCTGTCTCTCTCTTCCTCTCACTGTACACCCCAGGAACTCCTGGCTCACGGGGCCTCCAACCTCATCTCCTCGCTGTTCTCTTGCTTTCCCAACTCGGCCACATTGGCCACCACCAGCCTGCTAGTGGATGCTGGTGGGAACACCCAGGTAAGAGTGTGTCCTTGAATGGGGAGAAAGGGGGAGAAAGGGGGAGCGGAAAGGGGGGGGGGCGCTCAGGTCCAGGTGGTGGAGAAACAGGTGGCAGCTATATAATGGAGGATGGGACTCAGTGAGGGAGGGGAAGGGATTATCTAGGTTGGAGAGAAAGAAAAAACTAAGTTTCTTTTTTAAAATATATTTTATTGATTTTGTACAGAGAGGAAAGGAGAGAGATAGTTAGAAACATCGATGAGAGATAGATATCGATCAGCTGCCTCCTGCACACCCCCTACTGGGGATATCCCTGCAACCAAGGTACATGCCCTTGACCGGAATCGAACCCGGGACCTTTCAGTCCCCAAGCCAACGCTCTATCCATTGAGCCAAACCGGTCTTGGCAGAAAAAACTAAGTTTCATTAAGACCTTTATTGTAAGCACTCACAAAGTTTATGGTGCCCCATATGTAGTTCAAAGTAAAAATATTACTAAATTGTAAAATAAATTTGAGACAAAATTCTAATTTTTTTTTTTTTTCGGTAAGGACATTTTCACTTGAAAAGAAATATCACATAGCAAACGTTCCCCTCATATTTTTATATTTTTGGTTTCTGTTACTCAGTTGGTGGCCTAAGCATGTGGTCGGCCTGCTTTTAGGGTAATCCCACTGTGGCCTTTAAGACGGAGGTGGGTTACAGAAATAGAAAAGTTGAACTACATCTAGGAGAGACTAGTGAATGAGGCATTTAATTGGGGGAAAGGGAAAGGTAGGTGTAAACAGCAGAGTATCAAGAAGCTCATGAAGCTGAAACCGGTTTGGTTCAATGGATAGAGCGTCAGCTTGGGGTCTGAAGGGTCCCGGGTTCGATTCCGGTCAAGGGCATGTACCTTGGTTGTGGGCATATCCCCAGTAGGGGGTGTGCAAGAGGCAGCTGATCGATGACTCTCATCGATGTTTCTAACTATATCTCTGTCCCTTCCTCTCTGTAAAAAATCAATAAAATATATATTTTTTTTAAAAAAGAAGAAGCTCAAGAAGAGTGAGGAATATCTGTGTGGAAAGGGACTTGGGGGGACAGAGACTTTTATGGAAGATGAGGTCCAGTAGGCAGGGAGACCACATGAGGTGGGTGAGAGTCCCTTCCTTTTTTGCTTCCATTGACTGCTCCCGTTAGCTGGCAGGCCTCTTCTCCTGCATCGTGGTCCTGTCAGTGCTGCTGTGGCTAGGACCCTTCTTCTACTATCTGCCTAAGGTAAGGAGCAGCGGCAGCATGGCGGTGACCTGGAGGGGCGGCTCTATTCCAGAGTACTGGGGTGGTTAGTTCCTTTCCTTTGCCCCAAGGCTGTCCTGGCCTGCATCAACATCTCCAGCATGCGCCAGATGTTCTTCCAGATGCAGGAACTTCCACAACTATGGCGCATCAGCCACATGGACTTTGTGAGAAACAGCAGCATTGCCCTCTCCCACTTTCCCAGCATCCCCAGCCTCTCCCCTAGTTCCCAAGTTCTGTAACATGCACACCTCTTCATCCCTTTCCTCCGGGGTTTGAACCTCTTCAGACCTGAATATTTGTAACTCCCCCGGGGGTGCAAGGTCTGGGGTCAGTGTGTTTGGTGTGTATCCATCGTTGGTTCCATTCTATCCCTTCCTTCTGTCTTCCTCTCTGCCTTCTCCTAAGCCATCCCTCCCCTTCACTTGCCCTGGCAGCCACTGCCCCTGGACCCTTTTCCTTAGCGGTGATGGCCTGGCCCTTCTCCTGGGCACTTCACGCCCATCTCTGTCCTGCAGGCGGTGTGGATGGTGACGTGGGTGTCTGTCGTGGCCCTGAGCGTGGACCTGGGCCTGGCCGTAGGGGTGGTCTTCTCCATGATGACTGTGGTCTGCCGCACCCAGAGGTGGGAGTGGAGATGAGAGGAGCCAAGATGAAGGGAGGGGCGAGAACAGAGTGCTTGGGGTGACTCCTCAGCCAGGCCGGCTGGGAGTCTGACCCCAGCTTCCTGCCTAGGGTGCAGTGCATGGCCCTTGGACTAGCCGAGGGGACGGAGCTCTACCGGCCTCTCAGAGAGAGCCACAAGGTGGGCGGGCTACAGCCCAAGGGGGGGCGGGATGATCCCACCTGGATGTTTCTCTGACCCTCTGACCCCTCAGCTCCTCCAGGTCCCAGGGCTGTGCATCCTGAGCTACCCAGCACCTCTCTACTTTGGAACCCGGGGGCAGTTTCGGCACAACCTAGAGGGGCACCTGGGGCTTGGCAGAGGCAAGGTGAGGGACTTGGTCAGAGGGGAGTGTGGATTCTCTGAGGGGGAGGCAGATGGGTTTCTGACCTGTGCTCAGGTGCGCACGGTCATGCTTGTGCCTCACACGTGGTGATCGCTCTTTCCTACTCACAGGAGACTTCAAAGACAGGTGGCCCCCCTGATGCAGGTGAGAGGGGATGACAGGAGGAAGGTTTGGGAATAATCCCTGGGAGCACCTGGGTACTCTGCCTTCTCCCCTCCTAGTTGCTGTGCCTGTCAGAGTGGTGGTCCTAGACTGCAGTGGAGTCACCTTCGCCGACGCTGCTGGGGCCAGAGAAGTGGTGCAGGTGAGGAAGAGGGGGGTTAAGGAGACACTCCCCTTATCACCCCGGGCATACTCTCTGATGTAGGGTGTAACCCACTGCCCCGCCTCTGCAGCTGGCCAGCAGATGCCAAGACGCTGGGATCCACCTTCTCCTGGCTCAGTGTAATGGTGAGGTGTGGAGTAGGGAGGGAACTGGAGATGGGGAATGGCTGGACACTTGGGGGAGAGAAGAGGACAGTGTGGACTTAGAGCCTGACCCCCTCTCCACACAGCCTCAGTGCTCAGGACACTGACCCAGGCGGGACTCCTGGACAGAGTGACCCCAGAGCAGCTGTTTGTGAGTGTTCAGGATGCAGCTGCTCATGCCCTGGAGAGACTGGTGAGGGGATAGCAGCAAAGGGGTGGAAGCCAGGAGGTGCTGGGCTGTAGTGAGGGGTGAGTCAGTGGCTGAAGATCCAGGCAGAGGGGTTTAAGAAGGGGGGCTGAGGAGGAAGATGAAGGGAGGGATGGGGATGAAATGATTAGTTAATTTAACAAGATTAAGGCAGGGAACCCTGGCTGAGTGGCTCAGTTGGTTGGAGCGTCTTCCTATATATTAATAATAATAATAATAATAATAATAATAATAAATTTGCGGGTTTGATTTCTGTTCAAAATACATACCTATATTCTGGGTCCAGTCCCCAGTCAGGGCGCATATAAGAGGCATTTGATGGATGATTCTCTCTCACATCCATGTCTATCTCTCCCCCCCTCCTCTCTCTAATCAATAAATGTACTTTGGGTTGAGGATTTTTTTAAAAAAGAGAGAAAGCTAGAGAGAATGGGCCTACCTATGGGTGAAGAGCGAGTAACTCAAGGTCCCAGAGGTGTTGGTGTGCCCCTCAGACTGCCAAGTCCCGGATGAGGAAGGAGGCGCACTTCCCCTATTCCTGACACGTGCCCTCCCTTTCCCAGGAGCTCACGGGTCCGAAGACTTGCACTGTATGGCTCTGACCGGGTCACTTGGGAGTATGGAAGGCCCAACAATATGCATGCGAGGGCCTTGGCCCGTAAGTCCCCTTACTTGATGTAGCTAATGAAATAAAGCTGAGAGCCTCTGGGATTCATGGAGTGAGCCTGGGTGTCCACACGCCCACAGCGTCGCAAAGACACAACGAAGGATGCGTTCACCTGTGTGTTCACGAGCCCTCACCCCGGCTCCCATCACCAGGTCTCTCCGTGGGGTTGGGGCTGCAGCGGGGACACAGCCCTGGATCCAGAGGTGGGGGAGGGGGGCACAGCCCTGGGAGTACATGGTGGGGCCTTCCCCACCCACTCAGTCACCGGGAGACGAGTGTTTCCGCGTGAGGGTCTCAGTCCTTTGGGCACTTTGGCACTTGGAAAGTGACGCCCCGCCCCCATGACAGGGTGGAGGGAGGACTTGGCACTGGCTGTGGGGAGAGTTATGGCTCCATCACACCCTGGGGCACTCACGGGAAGGGGGAGTGTCACCAGGACTAGCCCCCATTTGGGATCAGGTTCTGAAGGGGGTTGGGGACAGTCCGTGGAGTGGTCACGGGGTATCAGGGTTTGCTAGAAATTTCTGGCAGGGACAAGAAGGCAGGTCCAGCCTGACAGTTGGAAGGCCCCGAGCGGCCTTCACTCCGAAGTCATGCACTGCAGTCGGTGTTTGAAGAAGAGCAGGCGTTGTCTGGCCACGTGACTTGCGTCCAGTGATCCTGGGTAACGGTACCGGGCATAGGTCTCTGCCCCAGGATCCCTGGATGTCCAAGGCAGCTTCACTTTGGACGCGTGATCCACTACGACGTCTGAGCAGGATCCCACCCGAAGGGAGCCAAGTCCATCCAGGAAGAATTCTGGGGGTGGGGGGAAAGGGGGTACACAATGAAGGGTTTTGAGAGTGCATTAGGCCAGCCCTCAGGGAGAACTGAGAGTTGGGGTATTTGGAGGGTGCGCATGCACAGACCCCGTTCCTAAGGGCCAGGGGAAGGGGCTGGGAGTGGGGTAGAGGTGGCAGGGAAGTTCAAGGTGGACCCAGCAGCTGAGAAGGTTTACGTGTGTGCAGGCCAGGAGGGGGAAGCTCTTTCTCTTGGTAAAACTTAGAAGAACCGCTCTAGGGGAGCCGGATGGCAGCCCTGGGCTCCGCGGCGGCGCCCTTGCCGCAAGGAACCTCGCCTCGCAAGGGGGCCTGCCAGGAGAGGGCGCCACTCACCCAGGTGCGCCACCCTGTTGAGGCGCGGGTCGAAGCCGACCTCCCGCACTTTGTCGGTGCGCGCCAGGAAGAAGTTGACCACGCCGTCCGTGACCACGCAGCCCGGGAAGCCGCTGAGCTCGTGGTGAAAGCCCTGCTTTTGCCGGAAGCAGTTCCCGCGGCCCGGCGCGCCCGGCTCCACGCTCAGCCGCTGCCGGTAGGTGGTGGCAAAGCCCGAGATCTCGCGCACAGCGCCCCCCACCTGCGGGGAATGGGAGGGTGGCTTCAGGAGGGCAGGGACTGGGAGGGGGTAGGTCTGTGCTCCCGCCACCCCCTCCCTGTTCTTTCTCTCTTTCTCTCTTTCTCTCTTTCTCTCTCTCTCTTTCTCTCTTTCTCTCTTTCTCTCTTTCTCTCTTTCTCTCTTTCTCTCTTTCTCTCTTTCTCTCTTTCTCTCTTCTCTCTCTCTCTCTCTCTCTCTCTTTCTTTCTTTCTTTCTTTCTTTCTTTCTTTCTTTCTTTCTTTCTTTCTTTCTTTCTTCCTTTCTCTTTTTCTTTCTCTTTCTTCCTTGGTTCCTTCCTTCCTTCCTTTCATATATTTTATTGATTTTTTTACAGAGAGGAAGAGAGAGGGATAGAGGGTTAGAAACATCAATGAGAGAGAATCATCGATCAGCTGCCTCCTGCACACTCCCCACTGGGGATGTGCCCGCAACCAAGGTACATGCCTTTGACCGGAACCGAACCCAGAACCCTTCAGCCCGCAGGCCGATGCTCTATCCACTGAGCCAAACCGGTTTCGGCTGCCCTGTCCTTTCAATTCTATCCCTTCGGGGCCTAGATACACCCCAGGCCCCGCTTCTTCGTCCTCTCTGGTCCCAAGGGCTGGCTGCTCTCCAGCCGCGGTTTGAACCCCCTGGGAGCCCCCTGGCTCCACCCCCACACCCTGCGGCCCCTCCCCTACCAGGTCCAACGGCGTTCGCTCCAGCACATCCACCAGCCTCTCCAGCTGCGTCCGCGCCGTGAAGATAAAGTCGTCGTCCACCCACAGCACGTACTTGGTGGTCACTTGGGACACGGCCAGGTTCCGGCCTGCGAACCAGCCCTGGGAAGGGTACGTATGGTTGGCGAAGCCGTGGTTAGGACGTACCTCTTTGCCACCTTTCCTTTCCACTCTGGATCACTCTAAACAGCCTGTACCCCTCTCCACACTTGCAGTTCTTGTGACTTGCGGGAAGCTAGGTTAAAAAAAAAAAAATACAGTTTCCCATTGTCAGAGGTTCTGAGTCAGTGTTTGGGGGCGGGGGGTGGTCTTGGAATGCATTTAGTTCCTGAGTGCATTTATTCAACTACTGACCACGCACCCACTAGGTGCTAAGCGCCATTCCAAGAATGCAGCGCGAATGAAGTAGACACGATTACAGGCTTTCTGCTTTCACCAGCTGACATTCCGGGAAGCCTCCGGGTGAAGAGGCATCCCCGCGGTTCTGAGGAGATAATCCGGGGAACCACTCATTACTCTGGAGACTGCGCGCGCGCCCCCTCCCGGCGCCCCGGGGCGCTGGGCTCAGTCCGGCTCGCGGCGCACCTTGCCAAAAGGCATGAGATAGTGCTCGATGTGGGGACCGCTGATGATCTCTGGCTTGTCGCTGTCGTCGGCGATGATCACTGTGACGGTCGGGTAGAAGCGGCGGATGCTGGCGATGAGTGCCCGCAGCCGATCATAGCGGAGGAAGGTCTTGGTGGCAATGGTGACCAGAGCGCTAATGTTGTACTGGGCTGGGAGAAGGGGGCAGAATTAGGCGCAGACGAGGAAGGTGGGTAGTGAGGAGCAAGAAGACATCTCCTCCCAGGCAGCCCTTTCCCAACTTGTTCCCCACGGGGCTGCACCCATGTCCCTGCAGGCAGGAGCCTCACCTCCCTGTGGTGGAGACCCAGGCGGGTACAGCCGGGGGTTGGGGAGATGTCTTATGTGAATGGTGAAGGCTGCCTCATGTCCCTCGGTGGAGAACCGGACTGGGAAGAAAGGACGTGAAATGTGGAGCAGCATTCTATTTTTAGTAAATAAATATTTAAGTGCTCATTCTGTGTATCACCTTTCTAAGCCCTGGCGGACAAGAAGGCAATGTTCTTACCCCCAGGGAACTTACATTCTAATGGGTGGGAGTGAGATGAGAAAGCATTTAATTTAAAAGCTAGCCTTAATTGAGCATTTACTATGGGCCAGGCCCTTTTTAAATTACCTTAAGTGGTAATTTTAAACAGGGACTTGTTTAATCTTCACAATATGAGGCATATTCCTACTACAGAAAAAGAAGGCACTGAGGAATTGAATAATCTGCCACGTTCAGACAATGATTTAAGCAACAAAGCTGGGATAGAAACCTGGTCTGGTTTCAGGTTAAGTAAATAAGAAAAGTCCAGGTACTGGTAAATATTGAATAGAAAATAAGGCAAGTAATGTGATAGTGAAGAGGAGACATTTGAGCTGAGATCCAGATGACAAGGAGGAGCCAGCCATGCAAAAATCTGGGGGAAGAACATTCTAGGCAGAGGGAACAGCAGGGGCAAAGGTCCTCAGTGGGAGTAGGTTTGGTGTGGCAAGCCTTGGCGGGTAGGTCCCTTTTGCTTGACGTGGGAGCTGTGGGAGATAAAGCCCTTTGCCCTGTAGGAGGTGATAGGCTGGGAATAGACTTTGTCTTCTGGCTCCTGGGGCAGGACACTTCCTGGGCCCCTATGGTTGGCCTGAGGAGGGGACACACCCAAAGCTCAGATTTCCCTCTGGCCTGCTCTGGCCCCAGACAAACAAAGGCCCCTTCTCTCCCTCCTTGGCCCCGCTGGCCCAGATGAAATGCCCATTGTGTGGCCAGGCAGGTCTGGACATTGTCCGAGTATCTCCCACACCCTCTGCCGTTTGCCCGACCCAGCCTTTCTGGGTTCTCTCTGTTCACCCAGACTGCCCCTGCCTCCACCCAGCGCCCCGCACCTGTGTCTGCTGTGTTTGCCTGGTAGCTTCGGCTGCTGTAAGTGACCAGTTGCAGCTGCCGATTGAGTTGGTCCAGTCCTGAGCTGATGAGGGTGAGATTTGGCTGCCCCTCCCCCGTGAGAGTCACTCCAGTCACTTCCCCTGCCACGTCCCATGTGCCCAAGGAGGCGGTCAGGTTCACCTGGGAGAAGGTATTGGACAGTGCAGCGTCAGCCCCCAGACCTGCCTCTCGCTGCCCTGATTCCCCCATCCTTCCTTTGGCAGCTCTGTTTCCCTTCCGGCATCCTTTTAAAAAAATATGTGTATTTTTATTGATTTCAGAGAGGGAGGGAGAGGGAGAGATAGATACATCAGTGATTAGAATCATTGATTGGCTGCCTCCTGCACACCCCCTACTGGGGATTGAGCCTACAACTCAAGCATGTGCCCTCGACCAGAATCAAACCCAGGACCCTTTGGTCCACAGGCCGACGCTCTATCCACTGAGCCAAACCAGCTAGGACCCTCCCAGCATCCTTGATGCTCACTTGGCCTCCCCACCCCCCTGTTTCTTCTCACCTGATATACCTCCTGACCAGACGCAGCCTGCAGGCTCAGCCCTGGGAGGAAGGAAGGGGATGAGAATCACAGACAGTTTTGCTCACTTTCTCTTCCTTTTTTTCACAACACAGAGAACTCCTTACCCCCTTCCTCTTGTTGCGGCGGCTGGGCACAACGGCTGAAGTAGCCTAGAGTAACTGTTTAACTCCTTCCCATCCAAGCAGTAGCTCTTCAATGGCCTGCCCTACCCTTGGTCAGACTGCAAAGAATAGATTCTTTTCTCCAAACTCCCCTAGTTAGTCTTCTGCAGTTCCTGGCAACTAAGAGTCCCTTCGGTCCCATCTCCCCCTGCTGACCTCAAGCCCCTCTTGCATCGGAAGACGCGTGCCTCGCATTCCAATCTTCCCGCCTCCTTCCCCACCCAGGCCCAGGCCCAGGCTCTGCACTCCCACGGTGGCTTCTCCCCACCTGGCACCAAGATGCTCCTGAGGGGCTGTACCTCCACGCCCTGCACGGGATATTGTAGGGGGCAGTTGGCAGGGGCAATGAGCAGTTGGTCAGCAGCAGACTGGCTTCTGTCAGTGGAGGAGGGGAAGAACAGGGAGAGTCAGGAGGAGAGGGGCTCTCCCTCCTGGTCCCTCCACCCACCCCCAAGGCCGCCTACTGCTCTCCACCAGCACAGTCACTTTCCTCTTGGTACCTTGAAAGGAAGGCCTGGAACTCCTGCTCCCTTGAGGCCGAGGCAGTCTTCAGCTCCTCGGGGTCAAAGGCCTCGGTGAAGTCTGTGGCATGGACCTGCGTCTGGAAGGGGAGGTGAAGGATCCCAGCGCTGGACTCACAACTGCAATTGTTTGCAGACAGCAGCCTGGACAGGGGGTGGGGGGGGGGGGGAAGGCAGGGCGGGGGTGTCATCAGAGCCCAGCCAAACAGCTCCATCCACCCCACAAAACATTTACACAGTGCCCTTCAACCCTTCCCAGCCACTATCTGTCCTCCCAAACACTGCTCTGCAAACAGTCCCTAGGTGGAGGGACCCTAAATAGGATGAACTATTCCTAAATCAGGATTCCCCAGAGGTGCAGGACAGGGCCAAACTGCTAAGATGTCAGAATTTTCTACCCACTATTCAGGACCCCATCGGGGCTTCCCTTTATGTGGACATCATAACGAGTTTCCGGGTCATCCCCTGACTGCACATCCTCCCTTCCCCATCACATGACAAGGTTCAGGGAGGGCAGATCCCGCCCCCCCCCCCACCAAGACCAAAACTTAATAGCCCCCTCCACCTCCCACCTCACCCACTCGACCAGCCAACCAGCTGGGGAAACCCAGGCACCAGAACGCAGCAGCGGAGAGAACAAAAGAGTCCCCCCTCCCCCCCCTCAGTGAGTGGCGCACTGTGGCCACCGCTCCTGGCACTCACCCCACCACTTGCTCCTTGATCCTGACGGGGATGTGGGCATAGCGGGGCTCAGGGGCCAGGCCCAGCAGCTCTGGCCTGGGGGGACCCTGCAGGGGCGCCCACAGCGGGAGGAGTATCGGGCGGTCCGAGGTATTCCGGGTCCGAGCGTACAGGAGCCCCAGCGAGGCGCCCACGAGCAGCAGAACAAGCACACAGAGGGCCCTGCGGCCCAGCCGCATCCTGGGTGGACAGGAGGGGTGGCAGGGTGAGAAGGTGGGGCGCAGAGGCGTGGGCAGACCTGACACCCACGCCCCGCTGCCCAGGGCGCTCTCCGCATTTTGCGCGCTAGGGTTTGAACCGCGAATCATCCCCTCACTCCCCCGGCCTGTGTCTCTCAGCCTCCTTCTCGCCCTCTCCCGCATCTGTCTCCTCTGACACCCGAGGCCCAGCATCGTGATGCGAGGGACCGTTGGATGCGGAGGTTTCCACGCGGCCGCGCATCAGGAGAAGAGCCCCGCTTTGTTAGGGCAGCGGGGGGCCCCAAGCTGGTGGCCGCCACCTCCACCCCCACCCGAGCCCGCGCATCCCCCACTCTCCGGGCACCTGCCCCGGGTGTGCTAGCTACAAAGGGCGGCTCACATCTTGCTTGTCACGAAAATGCAGAATCACGCCCGCGCCACGGGGTGCCCCGGCGGAGGTGACCGGGTGACCGGCCTCGGGGGAACCGAGTGGACGCGGGGGTGCCTCCTCCCACCTTCGGCTCGGCCCGCGCCGACCGGGCACTGACCTGTCTAACGCTCTGAGGCCGCGGCAGGATCTCGGTCCGGGCTGCACCAGGCTCTGAGCGGCGGCCTGGGGGTCCTCATGGGGCTGCAGGCGGCCGGATGGGAGAGCCGGGGTGAGCCTGAGGGCGCGGGGGTCCTCCTGCCTCCCCGGCGCGCCGGAGCCCGCTCGCCCGCCCGCCGCCGCGCTCCCTGTGCTCTGCAGATTACGGCGCTGGGGTGGGTCTGGGCGTTTCCTGCCAGGGCGGCGGGCGGCGCTGAGGAACTGCTATGGGGCGCGGAGATACCAACCCCCGGGAACAAAGCCAGGTCTCCCCCGGCTCCCCGGCTCCGAAGGGCTCGGGCCGCCGCCCGGCGCTTCAGATCGCGGCTCCGCGCGGCTCCGCTCCGGGCTCGGTGCGGCGAAGGCTGCAGCTCCTGCGCGGGGGAGGCGGGCGCCTTCTGGTGGGAGCCGAGGACATTGCGGGGGCAGGGGGGGGTGGGGGTGGGGGAAGAAGCCGGCGCTCAGAGGTCCCTCTCCCTACACTCCCCACCCCAACCCACCCAGCCCTTCGCCTCTTGCGGTTGGGGGCATCTCAACCGTCAGCACCCAACCCTGTTCTCTGCCCTGTTAGGGGCCTCTTTCTCATCATTGATTGGTGTTAATTTTCATCACGAGCTTTGACATCTTCGTTTGCTACTTTGTCTTTTGTGAGAGTTTCTTTCTTTGTGTGTGTGTGTGTGTGTGTGTGTGTGTGTGTGTGTGTGTGTGTTGGTTAGGGGTCCTTGTATTAATAGATGACAGAAACCACTCTAGGGGTTTTTGCTGGGTATGAGGTAGCTTCCAGAGTGGTTTGGGGGCTGGTTTTTCCGTGGGTGATAGTACCTTCTATAGGCTTTTGGAAGTACTTGGGGGCATTTTTGTTGGTCACAATGACTGGCAAAGCTACTGGCAATTGATGGGCTAAATGTCCTACCATGAATAGCACAAGCCTATGTAAGAAAGACTTGTTCTTCTGATAGATAAGACAAAGGTCTCAAGAGTTTGGGCCATGCGATTTTCAACCATTTTTTAAAAATATTTTTTAGGGGGGTGGAGGCATACGTGGGGAGGGGTTTGGGATGGGAATTGGGGGATGAGGACAATTATGTGATACCATAATCAATAAAAACATATATGTTGATTTCAGAGAGAAAGGGAGAGGAAAATAGAGATAAAAACATCAATAATGAAAGAGAATCATTAATTGACTGCCTTCTGCACACCCACCTAACCCGCCCCCCCCACCCACACTAGGGATCCAGCCAAGGAATCCAACCTTGATCTCCTGGTTCAAAGGTTGATGCTCAACCACTGAGCCAGAGCCAGACGGGCTGGGCATTTTCAACCCTTTTTTTTTTTTTTTTTTTTTTTAATTAGAAAAAGCAGGCAAGGATTTATTGAAAAACTGGCCAGGACAGCTGCGGGAGCACCACACGCAGGTGGGCCCCACATGACCACACTGAGTCAGGTGTAGGCAATCTTTTTTAAAGCTTCAAACCACTGGAATTTCCCTTTGTTCTAAATTCTAAAGCCTGGGAACATGGAATGTGGCCCTATCTTGCCCATAATACAAAATCAGAACTCAGAGGTTAATCTCTAAAGGTTATCTATAGTTTCTACCCCTGAAGCTACTGAGTCAGTGGGAGTCAATCTCCTATTGTTTAAGCAAGTAATCGTAGGTCGAAGTCAGATAGCAAGGTTAAATTCAAACAGCAGTTTTTACCCAAGTATGATTGCTACCATATTTCATTCCACACTGGTTTTTATGTGCATGAGTGAAATCATTGAAGTTACGCCCAGACTTCGTGATCCCCAAGGACCACCAGGGAGCCGAGTCCAATGCAATAAACAAAAGAGCCTTTTCCATACTAGCATGGGCTCTGTCCCACTCACGCCGAAAGCATGGTGGAAGAGAGAGCGAATTTCACCAAGCCCTGGGGTTTTACTCCAGTGGTGATGTCACTGCTTTGGCTGACCCTGATTGGTTGGGTGAGGGCCAGGGTCCAGTTACAAAATGGAGGACAACTCTGCCCTGCCCCACAGTGGAGTCAGGAACCCATCCTCGCCTCACTCTGCCCTCTCAATTGACTCATCCTACTTCCTTGCTCTCCAGTTCCCTAGCATATTTAGCCTTACTTAGCCCCGGACTTTCTCACTGGTTAGCAAAAATGTTCTTACAATTACCAAGATCCCTAGTACCACAGTTCCCATCAGTACTGTCCTCTCTGAAGTACAGTTCCCCTCCTGCAGGCATCAAGTCTCCTCCTGGCCTGCATGGCGCCCAAGCTAGGGATCTCACGGGTGAGGCCACTGGTTGCCAGGTCTGGATGCCGTCTACTTCAACAGCCGTGGGCGTGCTCAGGAAATCAGTGTAGCGTCCCTTTCAGGTTGGGGTGAGTCCTTGGGCAGTGAACTTCTTTACCCACACAGAGTCTCTGGGCTGGAAGGGGTGTATAGAGTCTGCGGTGGGCACTGGCATCAATTTTTTTTTTTTTTTAAATCTCATATCACACTTAAACTAATTATTAAAATTCTACAACACACCAAAAATATATTTTTTGCTGACAAAAAAAGTAAGTATAGTTTTGATTTGACTCATTTACACCAGACAGCTGTTATTGTGTTGGCAGTTGGCAGTTTAAAAATTAGACAATCTAAGGGAAAAAGAGGTCAGTGCCTCAAGTATTGCATGTTGAAAAATTTTTTGCGGACCTGTTGAAATCATTTGCCTGGGCTATCTTTACTAAATGCTACTTTTGCTAAATGTTAAAATGTTGCACAATATTTTTTCAGACCAACTATTATACAACAGTATAAGCTTCACAGGAACCACTCTGATAAGTGTAGCCAATTGCAGGAATGAAATCAACATGTCATTGGCCAAATAGTGAATATAAGCAATGGCTAAGCCTCCCCTTTCCAGAGGCAGAGCTTTGGCTCTGCAGCCTGTCTTTTTTACTTGCTACAAGTAGTAAATAAGAACTACCTTGCAACAGCTGGTTCTTCTTTTTGAATAGAGCACGCCAAGCAGCAAAACTGAGTTTGGTAACAAGTTTGGTAGCTCAGATGGGGCACATTTTCTCTTCTTCTTTCATTTTGGGTGGCACTCTCTTAAAATAACTCCTTCTTGGCCTGATGGGGATGCTTGCCAAGAAGTCTGCAGCATCACTGAGACCGATTCGGTTCAGTGGATAGAGCGTCAGGCTGCAGACTGAAGGGTCCCAGGTTCTATTCCAGTCAAGGGCATGTACATTGGTTGCGGTCATATACCCGGTGGGGGGTGTGCAGGAGGCAGATGGTCATGTTTCTCTCTCATCAATGTTTCTGGCTCTCTGTCCTTCTTCCTTCCTCTCTGTAAAAAATCAATATTATATATTATATATTATATATTATATATTATATATTATATATTATATATTATATATTATATATTATATATTATATATTATATATTATATATTATATATTATATATTATATATATATAATATATAACATATTATATATTATATATATATGTTTTGTTTTGTTTTGTTTTTAAAGAAGAAGACTCTGGGGAGGGAGGGTATGTATGGGAGGGGGGCAATGGTAAGATATGTACACAGATAATAATTTAATAAGAAATAAAATAAAATTAAATTAAATTAAAAAAAATAAATAAAAAAAAGAAGAAGCCTGCAGCAGCACTTCTCACCTGTCTCCACTGGACCAAGGGTCTGTCCTATGGGAGATTCCCACGTCTGGCCTGCCTCCGCAGCCAAGTGGACCTGTCTCACTCAACGCTTTGGAAGAGAGAAGGTAGGTCAGGCCCCTGAATGAGTGTTCCTATTCCCATTTGGGGTATAGGGTCGTTGGAAAGAGAGCTTCAGTTCTGGTGTGTGTTTGGTTTCTGGTTGGTTGGGCAGGATTCAGGGCCTGCATCAGATCTAACTCTGAAGGGATGAGAAATGCCTGTGGGGCAATCCACGACATCCTTGTGTAACAATCTCTGGAATGGTTGTCTGTTTGTCCTGCAGGAGTTGGATTTTGTTCTTTGTATGGACCTTTGTGTTTGCCTTATTTGCCTTATATGTAAATGTGTTGGCTGTGGGAAACTCAAATTTGATCCCTGAATGGAGCCCGTTGAGGGTACATTCTTCAGAATTGGATAAAAAGAACCCTGTTTATTTGACTTAAAGAAATTAAAGTGCTTATATAAATTAAGAAATATAGTGCTCGACTGGTGTGGCTCAGCAATTGAGCATCAACCTATGAACCAGGAGATCACAGTTTGATTCCTGGTCGGGGCACATGCCTGGGTTTCGGGCGCGATCCCTAGTAGGGGGTGTGCAGGAAACAGCCGATCAATGATTCTCTCTCGAAGCGTGAGTGTGAGGCTGAGGTGGAGAGCAATGCTGAGGACCTGAAGAGAAACTCACTGACAGAGAAGGACATTTTGAAGGTTTTGTTGACTGAAAAGGGTTCTCTGGAATCCCCCTCCAGGGGTCTGTGGAATCCCCCTCAGATCTTTCTTGAAGATTCGAAGAGAATTAAATTAGAGCCATGGGGACACGGAAGGTTACCGCACCTCTGATCTTTGCCATCACTGTTGCTACAATAGGCTCTTTCCAGTTTGGCTACCACACTGGAGTCATCAATGCCCCGGAGATGATCATAAGAGACTTTATCAATTACACTTTGGAAGAGCAGTTAGAAAACCTTCCCAGTGAAGTGTTGCTGACATCCCTCTGGTCCTTGTCTGTGGCTATCTTCTCCGTCGGTGGTATGATTGGATCCTTTTCCGTTGGACTCTTTGTCAACCGCTTTGGCAGGCGCAATTCAATGCTTATTGTCAATCTCTTGGCTATCACTGGTAGCTGCCTTATGGGATTCTGCAAAATAGCGGAGTCAGTTGCAATGCTGATCCTGGGCCGGTTGATAATTGGCCTCTTCTGCGGACTCTGCACAGGTTTTGTGCCCATGTACATTGGAGAGATATCTCCTACTACCCTGCGGGGAGCCTTTGGCACTCTGAACCAGCTGGGCATCGTTATCGGGATTCTGGTAGCCCAGTTCTTTGGTCTGAAAATCATCTTGGGAACTGAAGATCTTTGGCCAGTGCTGTTGGGCTTCACCATCCTTCCATCTTTCCTTCAAATCATAGCCCTTCCATTTTGCCCAGAAAGTCCTAGATTCTTGCTGATTAACAGAAAGGAAGAGGACAGTGCTAGAAAGATCCTCCAGCAGCTGTGGGGCACCCAAGATGTGACTCAGGACATCCAGGAGATGAAAGATGAGAGTGTTAGGATGTCACAAGAAAAGCAAGCCACTGTGCTGGAACTCTTCAGATCACCGAGCTACCAACGGCCCATCATGATTTCCATCATGCTCCAGCTCTCTCAGCAACTTTCTGGAATCAATGCTGTGTTCTATTACTCAACAGGAATCTTCAAAGATGCTGGTGTTCGGGAGCCGATCTATGCCACCATTGGTGCCGGTGTGGTTAATACCATCTTCACTGTAGTGTCTCTGATTCTGGTGGAAAGGGCAGGAAGGAGGACTCTACATATGATTGGCCTTGGAGGAATGGCTTGTTGTTCTGTCCTTATGACTATTTCCATGTTATTAAAGGATTCGTCCAGCTGGATGAGCTTTGTGTGCATTGGGGCTATCTTGGTGTTCGTGGCCTTCTTTGAGATTGGCCCAGGCCCCATTCCCTGGTTTATTGTGACCGAACTCTTCAGCCAGGGACCCCGCCCGTCTGCAATGGTGGTGGCTGGCTGTTCCAACTGGACCTCCAACTTTTTGGTCGGACTGCTCTTCCCGTCAGCTGCATTCTATTTAGGACCCTACGTGTTTATTATCTTCACCAGCTTCCTCGTGATCTTCTTGGTCTTCACCTTCTTTAAAGTCCCTGAGACCCGCGGCAGGACTTTTGAGGACATTACACGAGGCTTTGAAGGGCAGGCACACATGGCTGGCAGAGCTGAGAAAGCCTCCGTTGAGATGAACAGCATGCAGCCCGACCAGGACACCACCAACGTCTAAGCCGTGCCTCCTTCCCACCTCCCTCCCAACATGAAAGTAACCTCTCCCTGAATGAGGAGAGACCTCATCAGGTTGTGACCCGGGACTGTTTCTGAATGCTGCTACTTGATTCTTTTCTCGTCCCCACACTCCATGAGCACTCAGAGGACCCCAGTGCTGGGGTTAGTTGTCGCTTCAGTGGCTTTTTAAACATTTCATTTCTTGGGCGTTCTCTTCTGTTTGGAAGAGACCAAGTGAACCTACCTTCATGTCAAGAGGGATTGGCTACTTGGCATTTGACAACTTTGCCAGCTCTCCCTCCTTTAAGTTCTAATATTGCTCCATGAGGGAATTGGGGAGAAAGTGTTCCCCAACCTCAGACTCACCAGGAAACAGATAGACTTGAGAGTGTGGAGGCAGAGAAGAATTACAAGAGCACCTTCCTCACTTCCATACAGCTCTGCTGAGCAAATTAATTTGAGTTTTATTTATTTTACCTTCTGGTTTTATTGCATAAATATTTATTTTTTTAAGTGTAATTTTACCAAATAATGAAAACATAAGGAAATTGAGGTTAGAGGGGAGGTACTTAAAGAGTTTATAGGGTGGAAGATTTGATACTGAAGAAGTTTATAGTTTAATAAGGGAAGATTTACCCAGAAATGTAATGCGTTGTTGGAAGGTCTATGATGAGGTGTGTGAGGTTTGCAGATTGCCTCTGAACAATTTCTGTCCTTCAGATGGAAATTCTCAAGTTCAGTTTCTCAGAAAAGCCATGTGCCTATGTAAAGAAGCTACTGGTTTCCTTTGGAACTTTTTTCTTTGTTTAAGATTATATGTAGTATTACTTGAAATCTAGGATTATTACTAAGGTGGGCATTGTAGTTAATGGTGGTTGATGGGTTCTGATTTTGGATGGAGTCCAGAGAAGGGAAGGCTGTTTGTAGAAATCAATCGTCTTCCTCTCATAGTGGACTCACTTTTTTTTTTTTTTTTTAAGTGCTTCTACCATTTATCTGGTGGGAGAGCAACCTAAAAATGGGTTCTTGGTAAAGGTTTGGTTTTTCTGTATTTTGAGAACAAGGAATTTTTAGATGTTTAGATTTAGAATTTAGATGTTTGAGAATTAGGAATTTTTAGATGTTTAGATTCTTTTAAATTATTATTTTGTTTTAAGCCATAGCTTTAAAAGAATTCAGAAGAGAGTGTTCAAAGCTAACTTGGAATTGGTAACCTCAGCATTGGGAGAGGATTTTTCCTGAATGACTGTTACCTATAATAGTTGAAATATGTTACTGCATTAGGGTCAGCCCATGCCTGTTTTTGTCTTGTTTCCATGTCAAGTTGCTCTTGTTATCATGTTGCCATAGTATTATGTCAGGTGCCCTAAGGGCACCTGAGTCTTTCCCACAGACCACGTTTGAGATGGTATGAGGAAATGTGCAGTGTTGCCACACTTGAGAGAGTATGAATGTATGTGCGCTGCCACTTTGCTCCGGGTGGAAGCTGTTTATTGGTAACTTGTTTCCTCTGTGTTTCTCCAGCCCCCTTTTGGATGGAATGTGTTCAAGTTTTTCCCTGGGTACATAAGTAGCACTGGCTCTGCTGGGTGGGATTCGCATCTGTGGCTTTCTTCCTAACGCAGAGAACTCCGCCTCACTCTAGACGCGGACACTGGGAGCAGGAGAGTGTAAAATGAGGGCATGTGGCCTCCTAAGGGAGCTAGAAGGAAGTCATGGTGGGGAGGAGGCATTCTTTTCAAGGGGATGAGATATACACTAAGACTTGTAAATCTGGAAAGTTTCAAAGAGTTAGATGAGATGAAGGTATTTACACTTGCCATAGGTCACAGACACCTCCACTATCTAGTTCCCTGTGTTTTTATAAATGGTGACACCCACCCTCTATTCCCTTTTCCATATGTTGCTTGACCTCCTGACCTCCCATCCCCTCCTTGGTGCTTATACATTTGAGGCCCTTCAGCCAAATCCTTGCCTATGACAATATTTAGTTCTCGGTTCTTACCATTCCCTCTGGTCTGTGAGCCTTTGGATAAAACTCAGAGCTGTGGTGTGGGGCTTTCCTCCAACTGCACCTCCACTTGTGGCTCCTCAAAACCACGGGTGGCAGTACAGTTTTCCCATTTCTCACTGACCAGACTGTGAGTATTTCCAAATAGGTTTTTTATTATTAATGTTACTGTGGTTCTTCATTTTGAAATAAAAATTCTGAATGTAAAAAAAAAAAAAAAAGATTCTCTTTCATCATTGATGTGTTGTTGTTGTTGTTTTTTTTCTCTCTCTCCTCTTCCTTTCTCTCTGAAATCAATTTTTAAAAAGATATGACTGCTGCCGAAACCGGTTTGGCTCAGTGGATAGAGCATTGGTCTGCGGACTGAAAGGTCCCAGGTTCGATTCCGGTCAAGGGCATGTATATTGGTTGCGGGCACATCCCCGGTAGGGGGTGTGCAGGAGGCAGCTGGTTGATGTTTGTCTCTCATCAATGTTTCTAGCTTTCTGTCCCTCTCCTTTCCTTTCTGTAAAAAATCAATAATATATATATATATATATATATATATATATATATATATATTTAAAAAAAGATATGACTCATTTGTTATTTCTAAAGAAGTAATTTACTGGTACCCTGTCCATTAATAAAGAGCATATATCTGCAAGGATGGTTTTGAGATCACTGGCTCTGTGTAGGTGCAGTCATGCATTTTCTTGTGTCAGAGCCCAAGCAAGTAGCTCAACTTCTGAGCAGCAGCTCATTAGCTTCCCTCCTCTCTTCTGGGAGTGGGGCAGGTCAAAGTGAGAAAGATTAAAAAAAAAAAAAGTGAGGAAGATTGCTCTCTTTATCCATAGGTAAGATGAGGCGCTTCTAAGCTGTGCCCCCTCTTTGGAGAGTGGCCCCCGCTCCGCTGGGCACAGGCCCTATGGTTGTGGGGAGTCTTCTGACTGGCAGTGGAATGGCCTGACCTGGGTGGAAGCAGCAGGGTGGAGCAGCCCAGCACTCTGCCATTGACATTGAGGAACGAAATGCTTTACTGCTAAGGTGTGAGCTGGAAGGGAGTCAGTGCAGGGAGGCCACCCCACCAGAACCTTCCTTTTAGCAGGCTGGGTCTGAATTGTGGCATGTGAGTCAAGCTGTTAAACCAGTCATGCTGGGCTGTCCTTTGCCTCTCACAGTCCTTCCTGCGTGAGATACAGGGGAGGCCTTCTCAGCCCATCTTCCCTAGGAAAGTCCCGGAGAGCCGGAAGTCAGGGCTGGGAGGAGCCAGGATGTGTAAGTGCAGTGAGAGGTGCCACTGCTCAGCGTGACAAAACGGTGCCTTTGGTGAACAGCCCCTGTGGCTTCGCTGACCCTGACTTCAACCTCCTGTTTCATTCTGATTTGAATAACAGAAGCCTACGGCTGTTTCAGTCTTCACTTTCAGTCTTTAAAAAAATTTTTTAAAAATATATTTTATTGATTTTTCACAGAGAGGAAGGGAGAGGGATAGAGAGTAGAAACATTGATGAGAGAGAAACATCTACCAGCTGCCTCCTGCACACCCCCTCCCGGGGATGTGCCCACAACCAAGGTACATGCCCTTGACTGGAATCGAACCTAGCACCTTTCAGTCTGCAGGCCAATGCTCTATCCACTGAGCCAAACCGGTTTCGGCTTCACTTTCAGTCGTGAGTTTCTGTTTCCAAACTGGGGACAAGTGGTGGAGGAGCCACAGGCTGTGAAGGACGGAAGCTGCGTTATGTAGACCTCTGGTGATCCGCTCTCGTAAGGCTCGGCCCAGTTCATAATGGGCAGGGTTTAGGGGGCAAAGAGGTTGCAAGTACATGTGTTCTCCCTGCCGCCACGAGTGGCTTTCCTGCAGGGCCCTGTCCCAGGAGAGCAGATGCAGAGGGCCCTGTCAGGACTTCCTCCCCATCCGCCCTCCCTCCCAGGCAGGTGCAGCTCTTTACTTGGCCCCATGGCAAACCATGGCTCACCGGCCAGATATTGTGTAGAATGGTCATATCTGGCATCCCTTTCCCCTCTGGGATTTCTGTGCTTCCCCACGAGGCTCACCCTTTTTGCACGGCCACTTCCTGCTCAGATCCTACCTGTCCTTCAAAGTCCTAGATACATCTAGCCGCTCAATAAGTCATTTCTGAATAAAAACCATGGCTTAGTGTGGGAACCCCTTTCACGTCCCACGTGGTCCAGGGTTCAGGTTCAGGGTTTGGGTTCTGGAGAAGGCTGCACACAAATGAAAGAGACCAGAAAAGTGTTAATTTGGGAATATCGGGGGCCAGGCGGGAGCCCACCTCTAGCGGGAGGAGGACTACCCCCCCTCTGGCTTTGCTATCCCTTTTATTAAAGTTATGGGATACACCCACATCCTTTAGGCAGGAAATTCCAATAATAGCCAATCAGCAAGAATTGATGTAAGACTAACAGGTGGAGGCTGCTTCAGCTACCAATGTCTCAACTATGATAAACAATGAGTGATTAGCTCCGACCTTTCAGAGCAATTAAGGTTGACCAGACTTCCGGATTCCCTGTCCACATCTTTCTATTAGTGAGATAATGATCGGTTTCTGGCATCTCCCCTATTTCTTTCTTTTTTTTTTTTTAATATATTTTATTGATTTTTTTACAGAGAGGAAGGGAGAGAGATAGAGTTAGAAACATCGATGAGAGAGAGTTATCGATCAGCTGCCTCTTGCACACCCCCTACTGGGGATATGCCCACAACCAAGGTACATGCCCTTGACTGGAATCGAACCCGGGACCTTTCAGTCCCCAAGCCGACGCTCTATCCATTGAGCCAAACCGGTTTCGGCTCCCCCATTTCATTTCTTTAAAAAAATCTTGCATCTGCAGACCAGAAATAAACATATAAGAACAAAAAATGTTTGAGTCCCAATTTCAATGTCCAACAGTTCTAAGTCCCAGTTTCAATGTCAAACAGTTCCTTATGTGTACATGTCAGCAATGATATCTGGATGGTGGACAAATGGTGGTAATGCAGGTCTGACCCTCTCTGGTTTGGCCTGGGCAACCTGCAGCAACACACAGCTGCTGACCGCTAGTATGGCCAGGCATCTTCAGCGTCTTCCATCTCTGCACTATTTCTCCTCTTGTCCTCATGGCTAGAGCATTCCTGACAACTCCTCTCTCTTGCAGGAATCCACATGGTCTTGGAGTTGTTTTCTGAAAATATACAAACATATTCTTAACCACAAGTTAATAGAGAACTCTTTTCTATAGATTTTACTTATAGAAAATTTATCCTTTTTATTTTTGCCCAAATGATTTTCCTTATTTTGACAAAGAGGTTGTGTTTTTCATGGGTGTCTTGCTGTTAGCATTACAAATGAAAATAATTTTCAAAGTAAAAGTTTTTTCTAGATGTATTTTCTACAGAATATTTTTCCTTACATAATATTACCTTATCACCCCCCCCCCTTTTTCTGAATTAATGGAGGCTTTTCAAAATTTTTATAATGCAGTCTTGATAACTTTAAATTTTAATTTTTTACATAAAAATATGACTGCTTTAGGTTCATTGCATGTTAAGCAATTTTACCATGAGATGAACTACCAATAGAAATTTTAGTTAATATTTTAGGAAAAGCTTTTTGTCCAGTAGAATTAAATTTTCTTGAATATTCATTTATTTTAATTAGCCAATTTAAATTAATCTGAAAACTTGACTTCTATTTGACTGTCAAATTTAATACTCTAACAACAATCTTAGTTTACGTGGTAAATATTAGTGGAAAGGATTATTTGCATTCTTGAGTAAGCTCTGAGCATTCCTGGTGCTAGGCTGGATTTACATATAGGGCAGCTGCTGTCTGCCAAGTCTCTGTCTGTTGCCTGGGTTCCAGTCTGACCTGGACGTGGGAAGCAAAGCAGCCATGGGCTCAGGAAACCTCCCTCAGAAGGTGTGAGGGTTTGGAGGGGAGCAATGAAGGAGGGGGGGAATGAGGAACATTTGTAATAATATGAGCAATAAAGATTTATTAAAAAAAAAAAAAAAAAAAGGTGTGAGGGTTCAAGTCCCTGCAATGTCGGGGAGGTGAGGGTCTGTGCCCCACCTCTGTTGTCCCCCAAGTTCTCTCCTGATGGTCCCTCTGCAACTGTGCCTGTCTTAGGTTGTTCCTCCCCTGAGGAATCTTACCCGTCTCTGGCTAACCAGCCATTCTCCAGGGCCAAGCAGGGTGATGTGAGGTTCAGTTCTGTCTCCTTGGTAGCCTATGCCCCCGTGGCCTCCACACCCAGTTCCTGCCTTGGGATCCCCTCGTCTGCTGGCAGGGCCCCGGCACTGATCACATATCTTGGGGAACCCAGGTTTCTTCTCCAGGAAGGGCCCAGCTCACACCATTAGGCGAGAGACAGATCCATGGTACCAGCCACCACGAGGCTTCAACCTCAGCATGAACAGAAATCTCAGGCCACAGCTGTGGAGGGTCCCTCTTGGCAAAAAGGGCAAGAAGGGCCAATATAGAATACTCAGGTGCCTTCCCAGTGCCTTAATTCCTTTCATGTCCTTTTTAAAATTGCTACCAAACATTCAAGTAATTAGTTTGTAAGTTTGTTTGGGATAATTGTACAATATGCTGTTATAAAATATCAAAAATTATAATTACATTGTAGAATAATATCATGTAAGGATATTCTTTGCTCTAGGCCATGGCAATTCAATTTCAAACTGGATGTCAATTATTTAGTTACTTCATTTTGCCCTTCTTAGAGTACAAAACCTTCATAACATTTAAAATATATTTATTAATTTTTTAAAATATATATATTTTATTGATTTTTTACAGAGAGGAGGAGAGAGGGATAGAGAGCTAGAAAGGTCGATGAAAGAGAAACATCGACCAGCTGCCTCTTGCACACCCCCTACTGGGGATGTGCCCGCAACCAATGTACATGCCCTTGACCAGAATCGAACCCGAGACCTTTCAGTCTGCAGACCGATGCTCTACCACTGAGCCAAACCGGTTTCGGCTATATTTATTAATTTTTATTTGATAAGGCTTTCCATGCAATTTCAAGTATGTTAGATCTGTTTTTAAAAGATTTCCTTTAAGAAGAGAGAATAAATTTCTTGTATTACTTCAGGCCCCTTGTAGTTTTCCAAGAATTGTCCATTAAAACCTTGAAATTTTAACATGGAAAAAAACATCAAAAATATATATATATGATTTAAAGATTATAATACTTTTTTTTCCTCATTTGTAATTTTAATCAAAGCATTGCTAATTCGTGGTTGTTGTTTGTAACTCTCATAAAAGCACCAAATTTTAATCATGTAAGTCAATTCGTTTTTTTTGGGAAAGCAACACCATCAGGAAGTCCCCTTCAGAATAAAACAATGATGTTCATTCTTCCAAACAACCAAATGCAAAGTCTACAAAAACAAAAACGAAAACAGCCCACACAGGAAAAAAAGTAAAAAATTTAAAAAATCACATTCTAGGGTTCAGTGCATGTAGCAGCCTTTGCTATGCTAGCTAACCATCCTTCAGCTGACTTTCAAAAAACAACACACCCTAGGTCATCAAAATATACATTTGACATTTGCCTTTTTAAATTAAAAAATAATTTAAAAAGAACTTGAAGGAATTCACAATCAAATTGCCTGACTCGTGTTGATGGCCTGGACAGCGTGTGATGGTCAGGAAGGCTATTTGTAGCACATGTGATGAGGGGATCTTGATCTTCAAGGTTTAGCTTTCTCCAAACAGTGTAAAATACCCACAATTCCAGGTATGAAGGACACAGACGATCTCCTTGGAGAATTCCACAGAACAATACAGGTGTCCAAGCTGTTCTTCGTAGAGTGACAGGGCTCCTGTCAGATTGACACAGTTCCCCTGTGTAAAATACTTCCCATCCTGTTTCAGCACTTTCATGGAGAGATCAAGAATCATTTTGAGAAACTCCCAGGTGGAATCTTCTTCCGGAGAGGTGGAGATTGGAACAGCTGTCAAATCATTAATCACATAATCAAACTCTCTCCCTTCTTCTTCTTTTCTTTTCTTTCTTTCTTTCTTTCTTTCTTTCTTTCTTTCTTTCTTTCTTTCTTTCTTTCTTTCTTTCTTTCTTTTTTTTTAACTCTCTCCCTTCTTTGGCGTACCTCTCCAGTACCGAAATACAGTCCTCTACTAGAACCTGATAGCAGTCTCCTTTAAGATTGTCTAAGACATCACCACATGTTTTTCGCATGTATTTCTTACATCCATCAATCACCATTTGGTCAATCTCTACCATAGTGACCATCTTTGGTTTCAGTTTGACTATTTCACATAAAATGCCCCCATCTCCACCTCCCAGGATCAGCACGTCTTTGCCAGTGTAATCTTCTTTGCCTCTGCCCATCATGGCCCGGGTATACGCCAAATCACTCTCCGCCAGATTAACATCCCCACTCAGGATGAGAGTATTTCCAAACTGCTTCGAGTGCAGAATTTTAATATTCTGATAAGGTGAGTCTTCGTCATACACCACTTCATCTATGTCGTACTCAACCAGGCGGCCATCAGCAGTGGGCCAGTACCTGTCAATGGTCCCTGCTCAAACTATGGGTGGTAATCGCTTTACCCTCCCGGTAGTGTCCTGACTCAGTTCTTTCATTCTTTCTTCTACTTTGTTCAAAAGACTGTCAACTTCTTTGCCTTCTGCATTGCCGTCGTAACTCTGAAGGTCCAGCAGCACCAATCCATGGGGGTAGATTCTCAGATTGGCAAAGCTGCCGTTTTTGTTTATGTAGGTCGCCAAGTAGCCGTGGTCCTGCCAGGTGTGCACCGACTCGGTCATCCCCTGCTCCTGGAAAATGGACTGGAGGCCTTTTAGGATGGTCTCGCTGTCGGCTTTGGCGCCGAGCTTGAAGTGGAGCGAGCTGCTGCCACAGTGCGGGGGGGCCCTGGGCCATGCCTGGGGGCGGCCGCGGGAGACGGGGGTCCGCGATGGCTGAGCCGGCGGCTCGGGGCTGCGGCGCCTGGAGGCCGGGGATCGGGGCTAAAGATTATAATACTTTTTATAATTATCTTAAGATACCAATTAGATTTTAAATTAGTTTTTGCATAGAAAACTAGTTGTTGGGGAGCATTATCTCAATTCGTTGAGGTTCTGCTTCCCAGCATATGCTGGCAATTTAGCTCAAATAAACTCACAAAAATTCTTAAAAAAAAAAAAAAAAAAAAAAGGAAGAAAAAGAAAACTAGTTGTTGGCACCGTTGTCCTTAGGGAGGCTGTCACTCTGGCCCACCCTGCTTATTGGACCCCCACCAGGATGGGAGTTTCTGAGTGGCAGGGCCCCAGTCTCCTTGACTTTTCCCTGCTTCTGCCTCACCTCTTATGGCAGGTCTCCTGTTGAATGGTGCTCTCCTTATGGCTTCTGTTCTCAGGAATCCAAGAACTTAGGGGACATTCATAAATCAGGCAGCCAGAGAATTTCACTCCTCCAACTCAAAGACGTACCCTGTCATGTTCCACAGGTAGCAGTCCCAGAAGTATGACTTGTCTCTATTCCCTCAAGAATGAGAAATAAAAAATCCGGCAGAGGCGAGGAGATGGGGGCTGGCTGGTGTGGTGACTCAGTTGTTTGGATTGTTGTCACCCTTACACCAACAGGTGGGGGGTTCAATTTCTAGTAAGGGTCCATACCCAGGTTGCAGGTTAGATCATCAGTTGGGCTACATGTAGTAGGCAACCCAATCGATATTTCTCACATCAATGCTTCTCTTCCCACCCCACCCCCCTCATTCCTCTGTTTAAAATCAGTAATAAAAAAAAAATTAAAACCTTTAAAAAAGCCGAAACCGGTTTGGCTCAGTGGTAGAGCATCGGTCTGTGGACTGAAAGGTCCCAGGTTCGATTCCGGTCAAGGGCATGCACATTGGTTGCGGGCACATCCCCAGTAGGGGGTGTGCAAGAGGCAGCTGGTTGATGTTTCTCTCTCATCGACATTTCTAGCTCTCTATCCCTCTCCCTTTCTCTCTGTGGAAAATCAATAAAATATATTTTAATAAAAATAAAAAAAAAACCTTTTAAAAAATCTAAGGGGGGAATTGTTAGGTTGGACAAAGGTCTCAAGGTGTAGGCCATTCTTACTATATGCTATCCTTGCTAAATATTAAAATACTAGCGGCCCAGTGCACGAAATTTGTGCACAGATAGGCTACTAGCCAGGGCCTTCCTACATTCCGAACCGCCTCCTGGTAGTCAGTGCACATCAAAGTGAGCAATTGAACTCCTGGTTGGTCAAACTTTCGAGGGGACACTTTGCAAATTAGGCTTTTATATATATATAGCTAGCATATCCTGCTGGGACCTGAACACCTGGGTGTTCACCATCACGCCTCCCGCACTGCCCTCCCCACTGCTTCCCTTTTGACACCTCAAACCCAGTGTCCCAATGGAGATGTGTGCCCAAGCTGCCATCTAGCTCTCCAATGCCAGTGTCACCTACAGCTCTACTTGAAGGATAAAGGGGTAGGTAAGTAAGGAGATCTCTGTACCACAACTCATACAAAGCAAACTGCCTGCAAATTGACAGTGGTAAAGCACCAAGGAAGCAACTGGCTGCAAAAGCGTGTTTCCTCTGCTGGAGGGTGAAGAAAACTCACTGCTACAGGTCCAGTACAATGGCACTCTGGGAAATGAGACGTTATTAGGGGTCCACTGAACGTCTGATTCACAAAATTCCCTTCCAGCGTCTGGGGCGAAATCAGATCTGTGCTTTCAGAGGGCAATTATTGGCACCTTGAAAGAAGCAAGTGAGGCCTGTCTGGTTTTTTAAGACACCAACCTGTGTGCTATCCACACAAAACGTGTAACAGACACCTCGCTAGCACTCGGCAGACGTGTAGAAAGTGTTTAAGAATTCATGTAAAGGAAAACATTTAATTCTTTTATTCTGTGTGTGTGTGTGTGGTTTTTTTTTTCTAATCCTCATCCAAGGACATGTTTGTTGATTTTTAGATAGAGAAGAAGGGAGGGAGAGAGGGAGGGAAAGAGGGAGAGAGAGGGAGGAAGAGAGAGAGGAGAACGTAGATGTGAAAGAGATATCCATCAGTTGCCTCCTTCATGAGCCCTGACGGGGACCAGGGACCTAACACACATCCTCAGTGTGTGCCCTGAAGGAAAACAAACCTGCAACCTTTCGGCGTCCTGGATGATGCTCCTACCAACTTAGCTACACTGCCCAGGGCTTTTGTATGCTTTACTTTAAAAAAAAAAAAGTTTAATTTTTGTGTTGAGATAAATTATCTTCACTATTTCAGCTAACTTCATAAAAGAGTGTTTATACTGTACAATATTTATGATGAAATTATATATTTAGTATGAAATTATATAATCTGTGTTAAAAGTCCTTCCATAGAGAGGAATTTCATTTGCATTAGTCTTTTCCATTGAAAATAAAATCATTAAAAAAAGAATAATCTTACTGCCCAATAACTTCATTATGTCATTGTGAAGCCCAACAGGTTCACAATTTGGGATTTCAAAAAAAGTAATGCACTCTGATTTCCATATTAATTGCAATATAGGAATGTAGCCCTTTATAATGAGATAGCATAATTCATAGGTGCTTTTCAACAATTAAGTTTTTCTAACTCTAACTCTTTAAACAGTATGCAAAGATTTCCACAGTCATACGGGGGGACTTCAGAGGGTATGTTAGGGTTCTTTAACATTATGTATGTTCTTTAACATTGAGCCAAGAGCTAAATCTACTATTTTTTTTTAAAACGTATCTGAGGTTACGATGCATTTCAACTTATTTCAGGAATGTTTAAAAACAAAGAAAGAAATGATGAATTGCCCAGTAGATATTATTTTTTTTTTCTTTGCAGGGTGGTAGTGTGGTGGTGGTGGTAGGGGAGCTCTCTTTAAAACATATTTCAGGGGGGGGGGGGAAATCCTATATAATATCCTATATAATAAAAGCCTAATATGCTAAGTGTCCGGTTATCTGGTTGGCCTTTCAACCAATCAAAGTGTAATATGTTAAGGCTGCTCAACTGTTCACTATGATGTGCACTGACCACCAGGGGGAAGACGCTCTGGCCGGTAGGTGAGCTTGCTTCTGGGGCCCTCCTACAGTCCCCACCTGGCCAGCCTCGCACATCCCTCCCTGGCCCTGATCATGCACCAGTAGGGTCCCTTGGCCTGGCCTGCACCCTCTTGCAATCCAAGGACCTCTCAGGGGATGTCAAAGAGCTGGTTTCAGCCTAATCCCACAGGCCAAGCCGAAGGACCCCTCTGGTGCATGAATTTGTGCACCAGGTTTCTTGTGTATGTGTGTGTGTGTATGTATGTATATATATATATATATATATATATATATATATATATATATATATATATATATATATTTTAAAAGGTACGGAGGTTAAACAAATCTTGCTAATTTAGCTATATAAGAAAAACAATATGGTTCATGCTCAATTGCTTGTGCTACTCCTTGTTAATGTGTATGGGTTTTGCCACAGGTGGAATTATTCATTGATGCATCTGGTCATCCAAAATATATTGAACACCTGTTATGTATTCATGTCCAGTTCCTGGAGTTGCAGAAGGAAAGAAAGCCAACAAAGTTACTTCTCTCCTGAAGATTATATTCTAGTAGTGAGGTAAAAGAAGTGAAATACATATTTATGTTAGGTGGTGATATATGCTATAGAGAAAATAAAGAGGAGTATAGGGGTGAGGGCTACTAGTGGTAGCCCAAAATTAAATTACTTTAAACTTTGAAGCAGAATTTGAAACACACCTGTCAGAGCCACTATCTGGAGAAGAATACAAACGGTGTATCATATAACCCAATTACAATCAATGAATTCATCAATAATTGTTATTGAGGAGTCCTCAAAAACAATTATAATACTAAAGACAGCAAAAGTTGCCGAAGCCGGTTTGGCTCAGTGGTAGAGTGTCGGTCTGTGGACTGAAAGATCCCGGGTTCGATTCCGGTCAAGGGCATGTACATGGGTTGTGGGCACATCCCCGGTAGGGGGTGTGCAGGAGGCAGCTGGCCGATGTTTCTCTCTCATCGACGTTTCTAGCTCTCTATCTCTCTCCCTTCCTCTCTGTAAAAAATCAATAAAATATATATATTTTTTAAAAAAATAATAGCCGAAACCGGTTTGGCTCAATGGATAGAGCATTGGCTTGGGGACTGAAGGGTCCCGGGTTCGATTCCAGTCAAGGGCATGTACCTTGGTTGCGGGCATATCCCCAGTGGGGTGTGTGCAAGAGGCAGCTGATCGATGAGTCTCTCTCTCATTGATGTTTCTAACTCTCTATCTCTCTCCCTTCCTCTCTGTAAAAAATCAATAAAATATATTTAAATAATAATAATAATAATAATAATAATAACAGCAAAAGTTATTTGTTGAAAATGTATTGAAAATATAGATACTAAAAAAAAGAAAATATAGATACTGCATTAAACATTTTATACATAGTATTTTTGTTACAATATATTTTTAGGTATATTTTATGTTTTACAGTTTAGAGATTGTAGTAGATTAAATAATGGCTTTATATGACTTGCAGTTCCTTCCGTCAGAAGTGGAACCTAGCCTTGGCTGGTGGCTCAGTTGGCTGGTGCATACATCAAAAGGTTATATTTGATCCCCAGTTTGGCATGTACAGGAGGCAACCGATGTTTCTCTCACCTCTCTCTCTCTCTCTCTCTCTCTCTCTCTCTCTCTCTCTCTCTCTCTCTCTCTCTCTTTCTCTCTCCGTTCCTCTCTCTCTAAAAATCAATAAAAGTATATCCTTGGGTGAGGGTTAAAAAAAAAGAAGTGGGACCTATTTCACAATTGGTGCCTCGGACCATTGAGTGACAATGTGTTTCCTGGTAGCAGTTGTTGTTCCAGGATATTAATGGCTCCAGGATGCTTGTGGCTGGGCCTTGAGCTTAATTAGGCAACTGGTTTAGCAACTTCATAGCAGCCCAGAGGTATAGTCCCTTTCGTATGATGTGAGTTTCCCTATGGCTCACTGACAGCAGTTCTGCAATAACTTCACCTCTAGGACTTGCTCCTACTTTTGTGACCATGGATGGACCATAAAAAGACACAATAAACAAACCAAGAAGCAGGCCCTCACTAGACACCAAATCTTACGGAACCTTGATCTTGGACTTTCAGCCTCCAGAACGGTAAAAAATAAAGTTTGGCTGACAAGTCCAAAGTCTGCTGAGCAGACTACCCAGGGAAGAGTTGATATTAATCTTGAGTCCCCAGGCACTAACTCATTAAAAAAAAAAAATTCTCTTCCTGTTATTGGTAGTTCTGAACATTCGGTTTTATTTATTTTTTCAATACAGAAATCAGGTATTGGCAGTGTTTCCATTTCCTTTTGTGTATGAATTTTTAAAATATAAATGTGGGACATAAAGCGTTAATACAAGGCAAAATGTTTCGGTGAACAACTTTCAGCAGTTCAACTTTATAACAATTATAAATAAACCTGTTGGCACTGGCTAGGTAGATCATTTGTTTAGAGCATTGTCCCAATACACTAGGGTTCAATCCCTGATCAGGGCTCATATAAGAATCAACCAATGAATGCATAAATAAATTGATGTTTCTCTCTCTCCCTTCCTCTCAAAAATCAATAAATAATAGATAACTAAGTAAACCTGTTAAATTTTTCTGGGCAATGCCAGCATTTGGATTTTTTTTTTTTAAAGAAAGTAAATTTCTTGCCCAAACCATGTGGCTCAGTGATGGAGCATTGACTTGAGAACCAGGAGAGATCATAGTTCAATTCCAGCCAAGGGCACATGCCTGGGTTGTGGGCTCAATCCCCAGTAGGGGGCATGCAGGAGGCAGCTAATCAATGATTCTCTTTCATCATTGATTTTTCTATTTCTCTCCCTCACCCTTCCTCTCTGAAATCAATAATATATATATACATACATATATATATATACACATATATATGTATGTATATATATATATATTTTAAAGTAATTTTCTTGCTTTGTTTGTTGGAGTGATGGTCAATTTGCATAACCAGTTTCTTAACTGGTTTGGCTCAGTGGATGGAGCATTGGCCTGAGAACTGAAGGGTCCGGGGTTTGATTTCGATTGGGGGCATATGCCTTGGTTGTGGGCATGTCCCTAGTGGAGGGTGTGCAGGAGGCAGCTGATCAATGTTTCTCTCTCATCAATGTTTCTAACTATCCCTCTCCCTTCCTCTCTGTGAAAAATCAATAAAATAGATCTTTTAAAAAAATAAATTTCTTAATGATCGTGACAAACAATGTAGCACAATATGTTTCAGATCAACTGTATACAGCATGGTTGGGGAGCCACTGTGCTCACCAGCTGTGAGCCTGGCTTCTGGCTAATCGGTACTGCCCCTGTGGGAGTGCATTGACCACCAGGAGGCAGCTTCTGAGTTGAGCATCTGCCCCCTGGTGGTCAGTGTGTGTCATAGTGACTGGTCTTTCCACTGTTTGGTCAATTTGCATATTAGGATTTTATTATATAGGATTTTCAGGCTATAAAAAATTATCAATTTAAAATTAACCTACTATATTTGGTCAAACATTTAATTAACTCTCCTCTAATGCCAAACCAATTGATATTGCAGGCCTTAAATGGCCCCTTGGGGTCTGGAAATTCCCAACCCCTGGTACATAGGATAAGCTTAACAGGAACCCAACTTGATGAGTGTAGTCAACTGCAAAGAAGGAAATCAACATGTAATTGACCAAATCCTATCTAATAAAGAGGTAATATGCAAATTGACCATCACTCCAACACACAAGAAAGCTGCCATTTGCTTTCCTCCATTTCTTTCATTTGTGACCTGTTTCTTTGTCTCCACATTTTGGCTGCTTCCCTGAGTTAATGGAGTGTCTCTGTGTGCCAGGTGTCCTATAGGGTCCAGTGGCTCAGCCTCCCCAGTTACCTCAGGTGGACACTCTTGGTGCAGCTCTTTGTGGGCTGTGTGTGCAGTCTTGTTGTAGTTAAGCCTTGTTGTTGGTATCGCTGGGAGGGATTGACCTCCAGGCCAATTGGCTGTGAGAATCAGCTGTGTCTATACTGGGAGAACTTTTGTGCTTGAGACACCCTTATGAGACAAGACCTACTTCAGGGGGGCTTTGGTGCTCACTGAGTCTGCCCCCTGAGTGTGTCCCTTATGGATCTGGGGAGTTGTAATCTGGATGGTCCTACTCTGACCCCTGGGTACTCTGACTCTTGGATCTCCAAGGAGGTGCTAATTTAGCCTCTGCCTGAGGCCACCCAGCAGGAGCTATGGAGAGATCTGAAGATTCCTCTTCTTTGTTTGGGTTTTGGAGGAGCCCAGATGATGTCCAGCTGTGAAGCAGTGCAAGTTGCTGTGGGGCCGTGGGCCTTCTTTTGGATGTTCTGGGTCTCACTGACTCAGCTGCAGTTTGTTAGGCAAGTTTAGATTTCAAAGGACCAGGCTATTCATGTGCAAAAGCCTCTGCGCTCAGCTTGGGTGGGGTGGAGTCTCAGGGCAGAGAAAACAGCAATGGCTTCCCATCAACCCTGCCCTAAGAGACCCCTGGGTCTCAGTGTCTCCTAGTAATCGCTGCAAGCAGCTCTGAGAGAAAGCCGCCCTTGAGTTCCACCCAAAGCCAGATAGTCCAGTTTCTCCCTGAATTAGTCTGGATCCCCAGAGTCTCTCCCAGAGCTGGAGTTCAGAGCAGTTGGGAGCTTTTGTCTTCCTCTGGATTGAAAAAGCCAGCTGTGTACTCAGTTGCCAGCCTTCTCCATGAGTGCCTCCATACCTCTGCCTTTACTTCTACAGCTCCTCTGAGTCTCAGTGTGCTTTTCTCTTCCATTCTAGTTGTAGAATTTCCACTTAGCCAGCCTTCCTGTGTTTCTATATGATGTCTGTTTTGACTTTTAGTTGTAGTTTTAAAGTTGTGTGTGAAGCGGTAATTTCAGGTGTTTACCTATGCCGCCATCTTGGTTTCTCCTGAGCTTATTTTGTTTTTGTTTTCTCATGAGTTGTCTTTTAAACATATATTTGGCATATAGTATCTATTATTTTTTCTGTTCAGAGTGAAGAGGGTATTTTCTCTTGAGTTCATGCAATTTTTTTGATGGGAAGTGACCTATAAAATTTGTTTACGTATAAACATTTTAACAGAAAATGGTTTATATTGTACTAACAAACACACACTGCTTCCCCCCCACCACACACACACATTACACATATTCTGAAGGTCTTTTTATAAAACCACATAACAATATGTCTCATTTTAAAATTTTGACTGCATATTAATTACTAGAGGCCTGATGCATGGACTCGTGCACTGGTTGGGTCCCTCTGCCTGGCCTGCACCCTCTCCCAATCCGGGACCCTTCGGGGGATGTTGGAGGCTTGGTGCATGGATTCAGCCTGACCCCCACAGGCCAGGCTCTGGGACCCTACAGGTGTAAGAGCCTGTGCACCAGGCCTCTAATATGCATGCAAGATCTTTGGTTAATCCCTTCCCTTCCCTCTGAGACTCATCAGTCTGTTCATGTTTCCACAACTTGCATTGAGCGTCTGCCCCCTGGTGGTCAGTATGAGTCATAGATACTGGTCGAATGGTTGAATGGTCACTTAGGCTTTTATATATGTATAGATATTTTTTGGTTATATTGTAAGTTATTTAAACAGTCCTGATTGATATCTTGTTTCCTTTAAAAAACATTGCTGTAAAAAACATATCTGGTGAACTTTTGTAAATATGTTTGTTCTATTTAAACCAAATGCCAATTATGATACCTGAGAGCGCTCTTTAATTCAGATTTTTGGCTTTGGTTACAACAAAAAACCGGTTCAGCCCAGCTGGTGTTGCTGAGTGGTTAAGCACTGATTCACGAACCCGGAGGACACATGCCCAGGATGCAGGCTCAATCCCCAGTAGGGTTTCTATTTCTTTCTTCCTCTCCCTTCCTCTTCCTGAAATCAATAAAAACATATTTTTTAAAATCCATTAAGAAAAAATGAGCCAGTTCAAAAGTGTCCGTCTAAAGAGGCAACCAGCCAAAACCGGTTTGGCTCGGCCTGTCCACAGACTGAAGGGTCCCAGGTTCAATTCCGGTCAAGGCATGTATCTTGGTTGCGGGTGTGTGCAGGAGGCAGCTGATCAATGTTTCTCTCTCATCGATGTTTCTAATACTCTATCCCTTTCCCTTCCTCTCTGTAAAAAATCAATAAAATATATTTTAAAAAAATAAAGAGGCAACCAAAAAAACTGTGAACCACTTTTTGCTTGCCCATACACACATTTATTGTTGTTCAAGGAGGTAATAAACAATCAGTAATTGATCAATTAAGGAACAATGAGAGCTGACAAAAGCCCTCTACTACATTATTACCAGGATTTGGCTAAGTCTTTCCTGGCTTTTAGCCACTGTTTGGTCCCAACTGATGCACCACCCAAACTGGGGGTTCCAGTTGGTGTTGAATTGGTGCCTTGGGCCATTGGGTGACAATGTGTTTCCTGGTAGCACTTGTTGTTCCAGGATGTTAATGGCTCCAGGATGCTGATGGCTGGGCCTTGCGTGGAATTAACAATAGGTTTAGCCGCTTAATATCAGCTCTGAGAACCAAGGCACAAGATGTGTACAGATTTCACTTCCCTAATGGCCAACCGGCTCTATTTTAAGTGACTCTTAAAAATGTGTTTTTTTTTTCATTTTATTATTTCCATCATTACTAGCTTGGCTTATCTTTGAGTATAGTAGCCTAGCAGACTTGTTAAATCTCATCCCTTAACTGTATATATTTTTTAAAAGTTTAAGGTAATATGTTTACATACAAATTGCTCCTTTTTCCTCTTTCCAACACATCACAACAAATAATTCAGAGTGATAGAATATATCACATTACTCTGACTTTATATATCTTATCATCCTATATTTATAAATTACATTTATTACTATATCCCTAGCAATAGGATTTTTAAATGAAAGGGCTCTGACAAATTAAACTTGGATAGTGCCAATTGCCTCCTGAAAAGTTATATCAATTTACATTCCTTCCAAGTACTATATTACCATTTTTGAAGCTGCCTAGTATTGCATCATGTGGAGGTACCATAACTAAAATTCTTCTAAAAGTGACACTGGGGAAGGGCAGGTAACAAGAATAGAGCCACAGTTGTCTAATAATTATTCATCTGTAGATAAGTAGTTTTCTTACAGACCCTGGGAAATTGGAGGATGAAACAAGGCTGTAAAAAGATAAGATGCCTCGCCCGGTCGGTGTGGCTCAGTGGTTGAGTGTCCACCTGTGAACCTGGAGGTCACGGGTTCGATTCCTGGTCAGAGTATATGCCTGGGTTTTGGGCTAGATCCCCAGTGTGGGGCAGCCGATCAATGATTCTCTCTCATCATTGATGTTTCTATTTCTCTCTCTCCCTCTCCCTTTCTGTCTTAAATAAACTCAACAAAAATATTTTTTAAAAACTTTAAAAAAAAAAAAAAAAAAAAAAAAAAAAGATAAGACACTTTGATGGGTCCATTACTCAGAAAAGAAATACATTTTGAGAACACACCAAGGACAGGACAAGCTTTGATTTGGTTGCTGCGCCTGAACCCTGACCCCGTCTGGGAGTTTTTCTCAGCAATGTTGACCATTCTCTGGACCCAGGAACGGGCTGAGGTGTTTGTAACATCAGAGATCAGCCACTTGTTACCGGACTTTGAGCTCCTGAAGGCTGCACTGCAGACCTTCCCTCCCCTTTCCCTGTTACTCTTGCAGCTCGCAGCTGCACTTGGCTATCTTCTCCCTCGTGTGTATAACCAATAGCTGGTGAGGGGGGTCAGAGCAGAATTTCCAGGGTGTCCGACTGCTCTCCCCACACTCCTGGTGTTATTGGAATCAACACTCATATATGATTCAACCCTATCTCTGCTGAATGTGGCTCAAATAGTGACAGGCAGCCTCAGACCCATTGGGTCCCGTTTCAAAAGAACCTGGCACACGGAGTGTTAGCTATTATGATTGCTGTTCATTTTCACTTTTTTGGAGCTAATATTATATTTTCTTATTGATACTAGAGGCCCCGTGCATGAAATTCATGCATGGGGGCAACGGGGGGAAGGCGGGGGGGGGGGGGGGAGATAACACTGTCCCTCAGCCCAGCCTATACCCTCTCCAATCTGAGACTCCCCAAGGGATGTCTGACTGCCTGTTTAGATACGATCCCACCGGGTCTAACAATCCAGGAATGCTTGTTCCCAACTGCTCGCCTGCCTGCCTTCCTGATTGCCCTTATCTGCTTCTACCTGCCAGCCTGATCACCCTCTAACCACTCCCATGCTAGCCTTTTTTTTAAAAAAAAAATATATATTTTATTGATTTTTCACAGAAAGGAAGAGAGAGGGATAGATAGTTAGAAACATCGATGAGAGAGAATCATCGACCAGCTGCCTCCTGCACACCCCCTACTGGAGATGTGCCTGCAACCAATGTACATGCCCTTGACTGGAATCGAACCTGCGACCGTTCAGTCTGCAGGCTGACACTCTATCCACTGAGCCAAACAGGTTTTGGCCCATGCCAGCCCTTTTGATGTCTAACTGCTCCCCTGCCAGCCTGTTTGCCTCCAACTTCCCTCTTCTGCCGGCCTGGTCACCCCTAACTGCCCTCCCATGCTGGCCGTCTTGTGGTGGCCATCTTGTGTCCACATAAAACAGGATCTTTGACCACATGGGGGCAGTTATCTTGTGTGTTGGAGTGATGGTCAGTCTGCATATTACTCTTTTATTAGATAGGATAGAGGCCTGGTGCATGGGGCGGGGCCGGCTGGTTTGCCCTGAAGGGTATCCCGGATCAGGGTGGGGGTTCCTTTGGGGTGTGGGGCAGCCTAGGCGAGGGGCCTGTGGTGGTTTGCAGGCTGGCCACGCCCCCTGTGACCCAAGCAGAGGCCCTGGTATCTGGGATTTATTTACCTTCTATAACTGAAACTTTGTAGCCTGCAGCAGAGCCAAGCCCCCTGCTAGCTCTGTGGCCATTAGCCATTTCTGTTGGGTTTTATGTATCTTCTATAAATGAAACTTTGTAGCCTTGAGTAGAGGCCTAGGCCAGCCAGGGTGTGTGGAAAGCTTGGCTTCCTCTATTGAAATCCAAGCCTTTCAACTGCTCTTCGTGACTGCAGCCATCTTGGTTATGGTTAATTTGCATACTCGCTCTGATTGGCTAGTAGGCATGGCTGGTGGGCATGGGTGGTGGGCACGACTTGAGCTGAGTGATGGTTAATTTGCATATTACTGTTTTATTAGGCAGGATTTTCTTGGCACTTTTGCCATTTTCATTTTTATTTTTATTTTTTAAAAAATATTTTATTTATTTTTCACAAAGAGGAAGGGAGAGAGATAGAGAGCTAGAAACATTGATGAGAGAGTCATCGATCAGCTGCCTCCTGCACACCCCCCACTGGAGATGTGGCCACAACCAAATTACATGCCCTTGACCGGAATCGAACCTGGGACCCTTGAGTCCACAGGCTGATGCTCTATCCACCGAACCAAACTGGTTTTGGCTTCATTTTTATTTTAAAGAAATATATATAAAGAAACACACACACTATAGTTTAAAGAAAAATTATAAAATTAACTCCTGGATACCTATCATTTGATTTAAGAAATAAAACATTTCTGCCAAAGCCGGTTTGGCTCAGAGGTAGAGCATCAGTCTGCAGACTGAGGGGTCCCAGCTTCGATTCCGGTCAAAGGCATGTGCGTTGGTTGTGGGCACATCCCAGGTTGGGGGTGTGCAGGAGGCGGCTGGTCGATGTTTCTCTCTCATCGACGTTTCTGGCTCTCTATCTCTCTCCCTTCCTCTCTGTAAAAAAAAAAAAAAAAATCAATAAAATAGAATAAAAAAAGAAATAAAACATTCCTTGTTCCTTTAAACCTGGCCCCTGAGAGGAATCAAGATGGTGGAACCAGCTGCATTAGGCATCGTTTTCTTTCCTGCTCGACACTGCAATAAATAATTCCAGTTTCACTTAAGAATGTGCCCAATAAAACAGTAAAAACTATTAATTTTGTTCATTCTCAACCCTAAACTGTACATATTTCTAAAATTCTGTGTGATGAAATTTAGCACAATTAGGGCAAACAAAGCACTCCGCTACAAAGTATGGTCATTTGGGAGAAAAGCATACGCACTATTTAGATGCAACACAAACTGGTCTTTTATTTAATCTTTTTCCAATAGATTTCAGAGAGGAAGGGAGAGAGAAAGAAAGCTAGAAACATTAATGATGAGAGAGATCATCGATCAGCTGCCTCCTCCACGCTCCCACTGGAGACTGAGCATGCAACCCACACATGTGAACCATGACCTCCTGGTTCGTAGGTCAAAGCTCAACCACTGAGCCATGCCCGCTGGGCTAGTCTTTTATTTATAATATTTATTTATTTATTTATTTATTTATTTATTTATTTTTAATGGAACACCATTTTAGCCTCAAAGCACAATGCACTGCACCATTTTTTAATTTTTTTTTTAAATTCAGATTTGGGTATTTGGTAGGCATTAAAAAAAAAAAAACACTTTTTTTTTTTTTTTTTTTTTTTTTAGAGAGAAAGAGGAAAGAAGAGGGAGGGAGAGAAACATCCATGTGAGAAAAACATCAATCTGCTGTCTCCTGCACGCCTCCTACTGGGGATGGAGCCCACAATGTAGGCATAGGCATTATCCTGACTAGGAATCAAACTGGCAACCTTTCAGTGCATGGGATGGTGCCCCACCAACTGAGCCACACAGGCCAGGGCTGTTAGGCTTTTTTTTTAATTGATTTTTTACAGAGAGGAAGAGAGAGGGATAGAGAGAAACATTGATGAGAGAGAATCATTGATCAGCTGCCTCTTGCTGTCCGCAGGCCGATGCTCTATCCACTGAGCCAAATCAGTTTCGGCATGTTAGGCTTTTTTTTTTTTTTTTTAATATACTTTATTGATTTTTTAAAATATATTTTATAGATTTTTTACAGAGAGGAATTGAGAGGGACAGAGAGTTAGAAACATTGATGAAAGAGAAACATCGATCAACTGCCTCCTGTACATCCCCCACTGGGGATGTGCCTGCAACCAAGGTACATGCCCTTGACCGGAATCGAACCTGGGACCTTTCAGTCTTCAGGCTGACGCTGTATCCACTGAGCCAAACCAGTTTGACCATGTTAGGCATTTTTACAAACATGAATAAAGTGAGTCTGTTACTTTAAGGAAAATGCATCGACAGTATTTATTTCCAGTGTCAAAATGGGAACTTTCAAGCCAAAACATTATAGAATTTTGGAAAACTGTACCTGTCACCTGAGCTTGACAGCTTCCTGATACTGAAAGACTTTTCCGATTAGATTGGTGATGGCATTAATGAATATTAATTAATGGGAAATGAGATGTATCAACATTTGGAAGATCTGCGTAACTCAGTGAACCAATGTTTTCCAAATGACCAACTCATGACATTACAAAATTGTAGTGTTTGGGTAAAAGATCTGTTGGAGTAGGCAGCTAGGCAGACAGGAGCTGAGAAAGGCAGCTGGGTGGAGGGAGTGTGTGTGAAAGGTTGCAGACTAAAAATAGACGGTGACGCTGGCAGGCCCTGCATAGGAGGGAAGATTGGGAGCTCTCCATGATGTGTCTGACCTGAGGCATAACACCTACGAGAAGGAGCCTTACAAAGTGAAGATTTTAAATATATTTTATTTTACTATGTATTTTTAAATATATATTTTATTGATTTTTTATAGAGAGGAAGGGAGAGGGATAGAGAGTCAGGAACATCGATTCAGCTGCCTCCTGCACACTCCCCACAGGGTGTGTGCCAGCAATCAAGGTACATGCCCCTGACTGGAATTGAAGCCGGGACCCCCAAGTCCGCAGGCCTACACTCCATCCACTGAGCCAAACCGGTTAGGGCGTTTTTTTTTTTTTTATTGTTTTTTTTTGAGACATGAGGGCGGGGTGGGTGACTCGCTCCTTGCCAGGGGCATTCCAGCCTAGGGGTATAAATCCCCTGAACTTCCAAACGCTGGGCTCTTGGTTCGGTTTCAGCTGAGTTACCCGCTCCGGTTCCAAGTGCATTTCTTCACTTCAAAACCATTCTCGCCTGCATTTGTCTTCTCTTGTTCGAATCCATTCCTACAAGCACAACAAGAACTGGGGGCACAGAGCACTGCCGCTAGCCAGGGGCTATCTCCAGCCAGAGATCAGCCCGACCACCGCGGACAGAAGAACCCTCTGCAGCGTGGAGCGGAGACCGTGCGGCGGAAGAGGAAGCTGGAGGGATTTTCTTTGTATCTGTTGAGATGATCACAGGTGTTTAATTATTCTTAAATTTTAAGTTCAATTCTTTTACCACTTTAATGATCTCAACCATTTTTATATGTGTTAGTTCAGTAGTGTTAAGTATATTTTCATTGTGCAATGGATCTGCAGAACTTTTTCATCTTGCAAAACTGAAGCTCTACAATTATTAAATAACTTCCCCAATGTTTAATTTTTTTAAATATAGTGAATTAAATTAATTCATTTTCTAAGTTTTTTTCCTTTGTCATTTCATATAGTTTTTAAAAATATATTTATTTTTGTGACAATCCATGGCCCACAAGGTATTTTTTTTAATAATTGCTATATTTAGTATCCCAATATTTTTATAGCAGAGTAAGCAGCTAGGAAGATATGAGCTGGGAGAGGCAGCGGGGGTTGGAGGGAGTATGTATGAGCGGTGACAGACTAAGAATAGACAACGGTGTTGGCAGGCCACTGTCCCTCATGAGCTCATTCCTATCCACATATGACAAATACCATTCCTTTCTTATTTGTATTATTGAAGGGATTATTTTAGTGCATAAACTATACAAAATATTAGTTCATTTATTTTTAAAGTTATTTTCTTTTTTTTAAAAAATCCTTACCAGAGGACTATTCACCCTCTCCCCAATTCATTTCTAGAGCCATGAGAAGGGGGGAAGAAGAGGGAGAGACATACATACATCAATTCACATTGATTGGTGGCCTCCTGCACGTGTCCCTACAAGGGCTGGGGAACCTGTAACCAAGGTACTTGCACTTGACTGGGAATCGAACCCTCAACCCTCCAGTCCATGGGCCAATGCTCTAACCACTGAAAAAACCATCCAGGGCTACAGTTACTTTCATACATGACATTGGCCCATAATTTTTTATTTTTTGTACTGTTCTTTTTGTTTGTTGGTTGGTTTTGGTATCAAATTATTTAACTTCATAAAATGCCTTGAGGAGTTTACCTTTTTCTGTGTTCTGAACAGTTTGCTAAGATAGAGATTAATCTAATCTTCAGAGATTCGATATAACTCTGTAAAAATCACCTACTATGGGGATGACTCTTACTACTGATTTCATTTATTTAGTGATTATCTGACTTTTTAGGTTCACTACATCATGAAATTTCAATAAATTATAATTTCATAGGCCATTAATCAGTTGTCTAAGTTTTCAAATGTATTAGCATAAAGTTATCTGTGGTGTTTTCTTATTTTTAAATACGGTCTATTTTTTTGTAAATATATCCTTCTCTTCATTCTAATTATTGACTTTTAGCTTTTTTCTTTTTGTTGGTCTGTCTTACCAGGGGTTTGTCTATTTTATTAGTTCAAGAACCACTGTTGGTTTTGTTTATCTCTCTATTGTCTATTTACTATTTCATTAACATCATTATTTTCTTTATGTTTTTGTTCTTTTTCTTTATAAATTTATATAGTTCTTTTTTAAACTGGAAAAATTTTGTGCTTCATTTTTTGAATAGGTGTTACAGACATATAGATCAAATATAGAAATGTTTAAAAAGATATACAGAGAAAAGTCTTCTTAAAACCTACTGTCCACATAGGACAAGTAACCATTATTTTCTTCTTCTGTAATCTTACAGAGATATTTTAGTGCATACACAAGTATGCATCTATGATCTCTTTCGATACCATTATGTAAAGAACTTCCTCATTTTTATTTTTAATTAAGATGAAAATCACATAATACAAAATTAGCCTTTTAAAATGTAAAATTCAGTGGCATTTAGTACAATCACAATGGGTGCAAATACCACCCCTATCAAGTTATAAAATATTTTCCCAAAAAACATTTTCATCACCCCAAAGGAAACCTTGTACCCTTTAAGTGGTTACTCATTATTCTTCCTTTTCCCCAGCCCTGGCAACCAACAGTGCACTTCCTGTCCCTATAGATTTGCCTATTCTGAGTATTTCAAAAATGAATCATAAGGTAGATGACGTACATCTTTTCCCACTTCCACTTAGCATAATGGTTTCTAGATTCATCCTTATTTAGCATGTATCAGTACTTCTTTTTTGTGTGTGTGAGTGCGTGTGTGTGTGTGTGTGTGTGTGTGTGTGTGTGTCTGAATAATGCATTACATACATATACCACGTTTTGTTTAGCCATTCATCCATTGATTGACATTTGGCTTGTCTCCACCTTTTGCTTTTGTGAGTACTGCAACTATAAGATAAGACAAGAGTCTCAAGGTCTGGCGTCCTAAATGTTACTACTAAATGTTATTCTTGCTAAATGTTAGAATGTAGTACAGCATTTTGCAGACCATCTGTAAGCAGGATGAGCTTGACAGAAACTCAACCTGATAAGTGTAGCCAACTGCAAAATAAGAAATCCAGGTGCAATTGACCAAATAGTGTATGTCAGCAATGGCTAAGCCTCCCTTTGGGGAGACAGAGTTTTGGATATTAATCCCCTGCCTCATTTACTTGCTGCAAATAAATAAAACTACTTCATGCCCTGGCTGGGTAGTTCAGTGGGTTAGAGGATCGTACAATGTGCCAAGGTTGTGTGTGTGATTCCCTCTCAGGGCACATATCCAGGTTGCAGGTCCCATCCCTGTGCTAGGCTCAAGGCAAACAGATCAATGTTTCTCTCTCACATAGATGTTTCTCTTTCTCTCTCTGTCCCTCCCCTTTCCCTCTCTGGGGGAAAAAGGAGACATATGTAATACTTTAAACAATAAATAAATAAATAAATAAATAAATAAATAAATAAATAAACAAAATAGTGCTATTGGTGAAAGATGACGCTATCTAGATACTCCAAAGACACCAGCCATGAAAGAAATAATGAATAATCTGGATTTCATTAAAATTAAAAACTTCTGTGCCTGGCAAGCGTGGCTCAGTTGTTGGGCGAGGGCCTGGGTTTTGAGCTTGGTCCCCAGTGGGGGAACATGTGGAAGGGCAGCTGATCGATAATTCTCTTTCATCACTGATGTTTCTCTCTCTCCTTCTCCTTTCCTCTCTGAAGTCAATATATATATATATATATATATATATATATATATATATATTTAAAAACCTCTGTTATGTGCAAGACACTGTCATGAGAATGAGCGTATAAACCACACACTGGGAGAAAAATTTGAAAAAGACATCTGATAAAGGAATATTTTTCAAAATACATAAAGAATTCTTTAATTCAACTATAAGAAAACAAACTATTTAAAACTTGGAAAAAGACCTGAACAGACACCTCACCAAAGAAGATACATGGGTGACAACGACATGAAAAGATGCTTCACATCATATATCATTAAGGAATTGCAAATTAAAGCAATAAGATACTACTATGCCGCTATAAGAATGGGCAAAATCCAGAACACTGACCACACCGAATGCCAGTGTGGAACAACAGGAGTTCTCATTCGTTGCTGATGGGAAAGCAAAACGGTGCATCCACTTTGGAAGGCAGTTTGATAGATTAATACCAAACTAAACATACTCTTGCCATACATGCCAGCAATTGCACTTTTTTGTATTTACTCAAGTGAACTGAAAATTTCTCTGCACAAATAAACCTGCATGTGGATATTTTTATTTATTTTTAAATATTTTTTATTGATTTTTTCACAGAGAGGAAGAGAAAGGGACAGAGAGTTAGAAACATCGATGAGAGAGAATCATCGACCAGCTGCCTCTTGCACACCCCCCACTGGGGATGTGCCTGCAACCAAGGTACATGCCCTTGCCCGGAATCGAACCCGGGACCTCTCAGTCCGCAGGCCGACGCTCTATCCACTGAGCCAAACCAGTCCCGGCTGCATGTGGATATTTATAGGAGCTTCATTCATAATTACCAAAATCTCTGAAGTAACCAATATGTCCTTCAGTAGGTTAGTAAGATCATTTGTTGGGGTGACAGTGGTGTCTATATAATTTATTCCCCTGGGTTCCACGGGAAGAATCCTTTTATTTGAAAGGTTTGGTTGGTGTGTTTTAAAAAATATATATTTTATTGATTCTCTACAGAGAGGAAGGGAGAGGGATAGAGAGTTAGAGACATCGATGAGAGAAACATTGATCAGCTGCCTCCTGCACACCCCCCACTAGGGATATGCCCACAACCAAGGTACATGCCCTTGACTGGAATCGAACCAGGGACCCTTCAGTTCGCAGGCCAACACTCTATCCACTGAGCCAAACTGGGCAGGGCGAGACAGAGTTTTCAATTAAACTAAACACAATATCTTGGCCTCAGTTGTGATTTTGCTCCAGACCCAGGAAAGTGAAACACTCCTACAGAACAAATCCTTCTGAAGTTGGACAGAGCAACTCCATGGCTGACATCAGGACCAAATATAATAATCAATTAGCCCTACCCTAGCACCAACCAATCACCAATCTAACCCTATTAGTCATCATGATTAATGATATTTCCCCCTATGTAATCCATCCCCTGGAAGCTATCCGGGAGCCAGTCTTAGAACATGAACTAGCTACCTGTGACCCTGGGTGTGTTACCATATCCTATCTAATAAAAGAGTAATATGCAAATTGACCATCATTCCAACACAAAATTGCTGCCCCCATGCAGTCAAAGATGGCTGTCCCCATGTGGACACAAGATGGCCACCACAGATGGCCAGCAGGGGAGAGAAGTTGGGAGGGACCAGGCCTGCAAAGGAGGTTAGTGACAGGCTGGCAGAGGAGGGAAGTTAGGGGCTACCAGACCTGCAGGGAAGGGCAGTTGGGGGGGACCCAGGCCTGCAGGGGAGAGATGTTGGGGGGGGACAAAGCCTTCAGAGAAGGGCAGTTGGGGGCAAACAGGTTGGCAGGGAGCAGTTAGACATCAATCAGGGTGGCAGGGGAGTGGTTAGGGGGTGATCAGGCTGGCAGGCATAAGCGGTTAGGGGCAATCAGAAAGGCAGGCAGGCCAGCAGTTGGGAGCCAGCAGTTCTGGATTGTGAGAGGGATGTCTGACTGCCCGTTTAGGCCTGATCTTACTGGAATCAGGCTTAAACGGGCAATTGGACATCCCTCGAGGGGTCCCAGATTGGAGAGGGTGCAGGCTGGGCTGAGGGACACACACACCCATGCACAAATTTTGTGCACTGGGCCTCTAGTCTTTAATAAATCCTTACTTTCTTGGCTGCAAACTCTAGTTCATATCTTATTGGACTTTGATGCACTCAGGCCAATGGATCCCTTCAGTCTGCAAACATAGTTAGATAATCAGCACACTCTCCTTACAAACAATACAAGAAAACTAGAAAATTTAACTTTATTCATCAGCCTCCCAATGTACATATTATTGTTTTGGTATGCCCTAATTCTATCTTCTTCTTCTTCTTCTTTTTTTTTTTTTTTTTTTTAATATATTTTATTGATTTTTTTCACACAGAGGAAGAGAGAGGGATAGAGAGTTAGAAACATCGACCAGCTGCCTCTTGTACACCCCTACTGGGGATGTGCCTGCAACTAAGGTACATGACCTTGACCGGAATCGAACCCGGGACCTTTCAGTCCGCAGACCAACGCTCTATCCACTGAGCCAAACCGGTTTTGGCCCTAATTCTATATTAATAGTTAAACTTTAGAAGACACTAACTTAGTATTGTGTGTGTGTTTTCTTACAATCACGTAGAATTTTACCTATTCTCCACTTCATTCTTTGTGTTTTTTGTTTTGTTTTGTTTTTGTTTTTTTAGAACAACTCAGCAAAATAAAATTCCCATTTATTGTGGACAACATTATTTCACACATACATCAAACAGGCCAAAAATAAAATAAAATAAACAGCCATTTCATAGACAAAAAAAAGAAAAAAAAGAAACTTTTATCTTTGGCCTTTTTAACCATCTCAAAAAAACCAACTGCTTAGAGTACAGCTAAGTACATACACAAAGTTGCTGGAATGCTCGGAATAAGATTGTTGTTTTTGCTTTTTTTTTTTTTTTTTACAAGGTTTTTTTTTCTCCTTTGGATTATAATGAACACGGTCACACCACAAGGAAAGCCAGAAGCAGGACAGAGAATGCTCCAAAGGCTGGTTTGGTCATCCCAAGATCATTAAAAATGGCTGACCCCTAACAATATGTACAAAAATATAAAATGTAAATAAAAAATACAAACTTTCCTTTTTAAAATACTTTTAAGAAAAAAAAAAAAGCAGGAAGTTTTGGTTCTTTTTTCTCCCCTGTTGCAAATTCACGTTTTGGTTTTGGTTGGGCGGTGAAGAGAGCGTGTCACCTGCAGGTGGCGCTGCCTGCGGTGGGTGGGGGCAGGCGGGCGGGAGACTATTCGAAGGTGACCACGTTTAGGTTCTGAGACGGGAAGTGGAGGGTGAATAGGTCACGGAGGCCTTAACTTTTCCCTTTTTTGCTGTCTAGTCATCCTCATCTGTCTTCTGCTTCTTGGTGTCAACATCGTCATCCTCATCATCCTCAGCTGCCCGTTTGCCTGTAGCTGCCTCAGCCTCCTCATCTTCATCTTCATCCTCTTCCTCACCATCACCTTCCTCTTTCTCCTCCTCCTCCTCCCCTCCTTCTTCCTCTTCTTCATCTACCTCATTGTCAGCTTCCTGCTCCCCATTTTCCTCATTAGCATTTCCATTCGCAGGTGCATCTTCCACTTCACTCTTTGAAGGCAATCTGTTTCTATGGCTGCTTTTTTTTTTTTTTTTAATTGATTTTTTACAGAGAGAAAAGGTGAGGGATAGAGAGTTAGAAACATTGTCGAGAGAGAAACATCGGTCAGCTGCCTTCTGCACACCCTCTAGTGGGGACGTGCCCACAACCAAGGTACATGCCCTTGACCGGAATCAAACCTGGAACCTTTCAGTCTACAGGCCGACGCTCTATCCACTGACCCAAACCAGTTTGGCTGGCTTCTCTTAATTTAATTTAATTTTTATTGTGGTAAAATTGGCATGCAGTGAAATGTACAGGCCTTATATGTTGCAGGTGTATGAGTTTTGACAATGCATATACCATATAACCTTACTCTGGATGCTTTAAAGATATTCTGGGTGTTGTTGTTTTAATTGATTTTTTTTTTTTAAGAGAGATGAGAGGAGAGGGAGGGAGAGAAAAAAACTTCTATGTGAGAGCAAAACATTGATCAACTGCCTCCTGTATGCCCCTTTCTAGGGGATCAAGCTGGAAGCCCAGATATGTGCCCTGATTGGATTCAAACTGGCGACCTTTCAGTGCACAGGACAAGGCCCAACCAACTGAGCCACCCCCACCAGGGCAATACTGTACTGTTTTTCCATATAGAAATTTTAACATAACATAGCAATACCACTTTTACAATTAGCAAAATTAACAATGATATCTTTGCCGAAACTGGTTCGGCTCAGTGGTAGAGCGTTGGTCTGCGGACTGAAAGGTCCCAGGTTCGATTCCGGTCAAGGGAATGTACATTAGTTGCAGGCACATCCCCGGTAGGGGGTGTGCAGGAGGCAGCTGGTCGATGTTTCTCTCTCATCAACATTTCTGGCTGTCTATCTCTCTCCCTTCCTCTCTGTAAAAAATCAATAAAATATATTTAAAAAACAAACAACAACAAAAACAACACAATGATATCTTTTTCTTTATTCAGAAAATATTCATCAAACAACTACTATGCTACAGCAACCAGGGACAGAGCAATGGATTGGATGGACACAGTCCTCTGCCCTCATGGATCTCACAGTGTGAGGGGACCATAAACAAATATGTAATAAATCAGGTGGTGGAAAGTGCTCCAGGTGCTTAGTGACTACATTTAGACCCAGTCCTCCCTGTCCCCTTTATAACAGTAACCCAGCTTCCCTTTGGTAATAAAACAATAGCATATATATATATATATATATATATATAATTAATTTTTTACAGAGAGGAAGAGAGAGGGATAGAGAGTTAGAAACATCGATGAGAAAGAATCATCAACTAGCTGCCTCTTGCACACCCCCTGCTGGGGATGTGCCTGCAACCAAGGTACATGCCCTTGACCGGAATCGAATCTGGGATCTTTCAGTCTGCAGGCCGATGCTCTATCCACTGAGCCAAACCAGTTTTAGCTAAAACAATATCTTAATATCATATAATATCCAGCCAGTATCCACATTTTTTCATTGACTCATACAAGTTTTTATTTTAGTTTTTAATTACAGTTGACATTCAGTATTATTTTATATCAGTTTTATATCAGTTTCAGGTGCATAGCATAGTGGTTAGATAATTATATAATTTACAAAGTGATGCCCCAAGGACCCACCTGGCACCATACTTAGTTATTATACTACTAGAGACCTGGTGCATGAAGTTCGTGCACGGGGTTGGGGGAGTGGGATGTCCCTCAGCCCAGCCTGCACCCTCCCCAATCTGGTACCCCTTGAGGGATGTCCAGACTGCCCATTTAGACCCGATCCCACCGGGCAGTCAGACATCCCTCTCATAATCCAGGACTGCTGGCTCCCAACTGCTCGCCTGCCTGCCTTCCTGATTGCCCATAACTGCTCTGCCTGCCAGCCTGATCACCCCCTAACCACTCCCATGCCAGCCTGATTGATGTCTATCTGCTCCCCTGCCAGCCTGTTTGCTCCCAACTTCCCTCCTCTGCCGGCCTGGTCACCCCTAACTGCTCTCCCCTGCAGGGTCGATCGCCTCAACTGCCCTCCCTTGCAGATCTGGTGCCTCGCAACTGCCCTCCTCTACTGGCCATTTTGTGGTAGCCACTTTGTGTCCACATGGGGGCAGCCATATTGTGTGTTGGAGTGATGTTCAATCTACATATTACTCTTTCATTAGATGGACAGAGGCCTGGTGTACAGGTGGGGGCCAGCTGGTTTGCCCTGAAGGGTGTCCCCGATTAGGGTGGGGGTTTCCCTTGGGGCATGGGGCGGCCTGAGCCAGGGGCCTGTGGTGGTTTTCAGGCTGGCCACACCCCCTGGTGACCCAAGCGGAGGCCCTGGTATCTGGAATTTATTTACCTTCTACAAAGGAAACTTTGTGGCCTGGAGCAGAGCCAAACCTCCTGCTCACTCTGTGGCCAACAGCCATTTCTGTTTGGATTTGTTTACCTTCTATAATTGAAACTTTGTATCCTTGAGTGAAGGCCTAGGCTGGCAAGGGCAGGCAGAAAGCTTGGCTTTTTCCTGGGAAACTCAAGCCTTCCTCCTGCTCTCTGTGGCCAGTAGCCATCTTGGTTGGGTTTATTTGCATACTTGCTCTGATTGGCTGGTGGGCATGGCTTGTGGGCATGGCTTGTGGTGTAGCAGAGTGATGGTTAATTTGCATATTTCTCTTTTATTAGGTAGGATTGACTATATTCCATATGATAAACTTCACATCCCTGTAACTATTTTATAACTGCCAATTCATATTTCTTGATTCCTTCACCTTTATTTTACCCAGCTCCCCAAACCCCTTTCCTCTATCAACTGTCAGTGTGTTTTCTGCATCTATGACTCTTTCTATTTTGTTTGTTCCTTTATTTTGTTCTTTAGATTCCACATATAAATGAAATCATTTGTCTTTGTCTGCCTTATTTCAGTTAGCACAATGTCGTCTAGGTAGGTCATCCTAGTAAGCAAATAAGCAAATAGTAAGACTTCATTCTTTTTATGGCGAGTAATATTCCATTGTGTATATGTGCCACCACTTTTTTATCCTCTTGTCTATTGATGGCCACGTGGGTTGCTTTCATATCTTGTCTATTATCTTCCATAATGCTGCAATGAATATAGGAGTGAATATATATATTTTTTTAAATAGTGTTTTGGGTTTCTTCAGCTATATACCCAGAAGTAGAATTTCTGGGTTTATGAAAGTCAGGATCCAAAAAGTGATCTCGGCCTGGGAACGGGGGCTCACGGCGGGCTGGGGTTGGGGGGGGGGGCGGGGGGAGTCGGGGAGGGCACCCGGCTCGCGGTGGGGGCCTAGTTGTAGGAAGGGGTCCGAGCCGGACCCAGAAGTAACCGAGGAAACAGCGGGGCCCCTCCCTCCCCGGCCCCGCCTCCTCCCCGCTGCCTGCACGGAGTGTTTTTCAGGCCCCGCGCCAAGGGTCTGCATCTCTTTCTTACTCCCGAGGGTGAAGCCGGCCCAGGAGGTGAAGCTTCGCTTCATGGAGCAGCTGAACATCCTTTAGTCTCGGCAGCAGCGGGAGGCAGATCTGCGGGAGGACATCAGGCCCCCTTCACCGTAGGATGCTCTGCCTTACTTCATGCAGCCGCTGCTCCAGGCTCAGAGCCTCCCGCTCTGGAGCCTGCTGCCGCCTCTGCTCCAGCCGCTGCAGCATCCGAAGCGCATGGTCCTGGATCTTGTAGTCTCGGGCAGCTCTATTCGTCCAACGCTGAACCTCTTTCTCCAGGTCACTCTCCCCAGCGACACCCTCCAGCTCCAAGGCACATATCTGGTCATTCCCCGCGGACTGAAACTTCTGCGGCGGTATGGGGGAGAATACCTTGGGGTCTTGAAGAAAGACCTACACATTGCATTTGGATTGTGTGTTTCTTAGATTTCTTTTCATCTTTAACAGTTCTCACCTCCCCCCTTTTTTCTTGTAATGTATTTTTTGAAAAAACTGGGGCTTTAAGCCAATTTTATTCCTGATTACTACATCAGAATCACACCATATAATCCTACTCTGGATGCTTTAAAGATATGCTGTTTACTTATTTATTTACTTGTTTATTTTCCTTATTTTCTAGTACCCGTAGTTATATTTAAAGTCCTGTATTTTGCCCTGGCCAGTGTGGCTCACTCAGTTGACTGAGCATCCTTTGGGTTCCCCATTAGGGTACATGCCCCATTGGCAGGCTCAATTCCCAGTACGGGGAGTGCAGGAGGCAGTTGATCAGTATTTCTCAATGATGTTTCTTTCTCTTTCTCTTCTTATCCACCTCTCTCTCTCATATCAATAAAAGCATATAAAATAAAATAGTCTTGGCACTGGGTTGTGTTGCTGGTCCTGACGGAGCGGGTACGATGGGCCGCGGCCTGTGGTTGGGGATCGTGTCCATGTGTTTGAAGGAGCCGCTGTGGACTGGTTTGTTTCAGGGGTGGTTGCGGGCAGGAACGGACAGCCCCATGGAAGTTTCTGTGCAGGCCAGGGGCGTCGTTGCAGGTGAAGTGACTGTTTTCCCAGCAATGTCCGTCTGCCCTTCGTCGGTTGGGGCTTTCCCATGTGGTGACCCGGAGTTAGCCTCTGCACATTTTTTCATGTTTTGAACAGAACTGCCACTTCCTCCCAGTAAAGGATGCCCATCCTCCACCAGAAGTGAGCGTCTGACACAGCTCCTTGGATGCAAGACCCTGGCAGTGAGTATGTGAAGCTGTAAAAAACCGAAGCTGGCCGAAACCGGTCTGGCTCAATGGATAGAGTGTTGGCCTGCGGACTGAAAGGTCCCGGGTTCAATTCCCGTCCAGAGCATGTACGTACTTTGGTTGCGGGCACATCCCCAGTAGGGGGTGTGCAAGAGGCAGCTGATTGATAATTCTCATCGATGTTTCTAACTCTCTATCCCTCTCTCTTCCCCTCTGTAAAAAATCAATAAAATATATTTTTTAAAAAAAATGAAGCTGAAGGTTGTGCATGGAAAAGCAGGACCTGTTGCAGTGGGAAGGTTATTATGGAGAGATTTCCGTGGATGGAGGAGCAGCGGGAGTGTCAGGATGAGGCAGGCACAGGCCCTGCATCTGTGGTCGCCGATGCTTAGGAGCTGTCATGGAATATCCATTTCACCCCTGGCTTTCTAAGGGGTCATTGCTCCCTTGACTGCTGCTATTTGTTTGCAGAGCATGAGCATCAGAGAGGAAGGAAGAGAGATAAAGAGTTAGAAACATGGATAAGAGAGAAACGTCCATCAGCTGCCTGACCGCAACCAAGGTGTCTATTTGCGCTTCCTGGTGTCTGCGTCCTTAACACTGATGGTGCTGCTGGCCTGGAAGGAGCTGTTCCTTTTCAGTGTTCTCTCCGAAGTGACCTCCCCAGGATCGAACTAAGTTTTGAAAGTGTGTGTTCTGGTCAGGACTGGTTTGGCTCAATGGATAGAGCATGAGCCTGCGGACTGAAAGGTCCCAGGTTCGATTCCGGTCAGGGGCATTTACCTTGGTTGCGGGAACATCCCCAGTAGGGGGGTGCAGGAGGCAGCTGATCGATGTTTCTAGCTCTCTATCCTTCTCCTTTCCTCTCTGTAAAAAATCAATAAAATAAATTTAAAAAAATAAATAAATAAAATGAAAGTGTGTGTTCTGCCACAGCACATGTCATGGTGATGCTTTCTTGAAAAGGCCGTCTTTGGCCGAAACTGGTTTGGCTCAGTGGATAGAGCGTTGGCCTGTGGACTGAAAGGTCCCAGGTTCAATTCTGGTCAAGGGCATGTACCTTGGTTGCATTATCACATCCCCAGTAGAGGGTGTACAAGAGGCAGCTGATCGATGTCTCTCTCTCATCGATGTTTCTAACTCTCTATCCCTCTCCTTCCTCTCTGTAAAAAAAAATCAATAAAATATATATTTAAAAAAAGAAAGAAAAGACCATCTTTGTGAAAGGTGTGAACCTGTGTCCCGATCTCCACGGAGCCCTGGTGGTTGTGTCTGTGCGGTTGGGGGCCTGAACTGCCTCAGTAACTGAGCATAGTCAGTCTTTTCTTTGAGTGAATGGTGTCTTTTCAAATGCACATAATCTTCACATGATGTTACACTGTTTTCTTTGGTATGTCAACATGCTGGCTGGTGTGTTTGAAGAAGAGAAGACAGAAATGCATTGTGTGAGACTGCCATCCTGGATCCCTATACTTGTCTGCTCACAGCATTCCTCTCCCAGCCTCCTGTTTTTTCTACTTGGATGAGATATTGCTGTCTGTTGTTTGTGTAGGGTGTGCATACTGTGTGCTTGTCCTGTTTGTACTGTGTCCATTTTATAGCTCCATGGTCTGGGAATGTTACACTTTTCTTATCCATTTGCACCAAAAAATAAAATAGTCTTTTATTCCTGGCAAGAATCCTTCATAGACAATGCTCATTCTTCATCTTTACATGATGTTAAATTTTATCACTGTATGTACATAGAATGATTTACTTATAAGCCTCTTTTATATATATATATATCAATTGATTTATATATATATATAATTATATATATATATATATATATATATATATATATATATATATAATTGATTTTTTTACAGAGAGGAAGAAAGAGGGATAGAGAGCTGGAAACATCAATCAGCTACCTCCTGCACATCTCCCACTGAGGGTGGGCCCGCAACCAATGTACATGCTCTTGACCAGTATCGAATCTGGGACCCCCCAGTCCGCAGGCCAACGCTCTATCCACTGAGCCAAACTGGTTTCGGCAGACCTCTTAACTAGTGCTTCTGGAGAGGGAGGACGGAGGATCCAAGATGGCTGCTCAGGTAAACACCTAACCGCAGCTGCACACAACAATTTCAATAAAATACAACTAAAATATAAAATAGACATTACCCAGACTTACAGGAAAGTCGACTGACTGGAAATTCTACAATGAGAAGCAAGGAGAAAACCAGAAGGAAGAGCGGAGGAGCTGTAAAAGCCTGAGGTACGGAGACACGCTGTGCACGCAGAGAGGACGGAGCCAGAGAGGAGGGGGCGGCTGAGTGCCTGGCTGGCATTACCTAGCGGGAAGGAGATAAAAGCTCCGGACTGTGCTGAGTGCTGAGTCCCAGTTCTGACTGCTCTGAACCCCAGTTCTAGGCCAGACCCTGGGGACCCAGGCTCAAACAGAGGGAGCCTGGGCTGTGGGGCGGAATCCCAGGGGAGCAGCGAAAGGCAGAGCCCCGGGAGCCGCACACTTTGGGCGCAGGGGATGGACTGTGACTCTGCTGCCAGATTGCCCTAGCGGGAAGGAGACAAAAGCTCTAGACTGTGTTGAGCCCCAGTTCCAACTGCTCTGAACCCCAGTTCTAGGCCAGACCCCAGGGACCCAGGCTCATCCAGAGGAAGCTGGACTGTAAAGCGGAACCCTGGGGGAGCGGCGAAAGGCAGAGCCCCCAGAGGCGCGCACATTGCGCACAGAGAAGGAACAGTTGGCTGTGTCACAGGATTGCCCTGGCGGGAAGGAGACAGGAGCTCCAAACTGCTCTGAACACCACCTCCAATCTCACTTCCAAGTGAACTGAACCCCAGTTCCAGGCCCATTGGGGGAGAGACTAGACTGTTTGGTAGCAGGCGAAACTCGAGGGCACCTCACTCTCAGAGGTGCTTGCAGCGAGTACTGAAGGACCCTGAGGCATACTGAGACTCAGGAGCCGCATAGGGCGTGGCTGACGGAAGCCAAGCCTGTAGGCTCCACCTTGAAACTCCGCCCCATCAGGGAAGCTGCGAAAATGCTGAGACGAAATAGATCACAAACGAAAGAAATGGAGGACAAAAAGCGACTGGATATAGAGTTCAAAACCACACTTATAAGGTTGTTCAAGAATCTCCTAGAAAAGGCCAATAAAATAAACAAAACCTATGAGGATATGAAAAGGGATCAACTAGAAATAATAAGGGATCAACAAGAAATAAAGAATACATTGTCTGAAATAAAAAATATTATACAGAGTCCTAAAAACAGAATGGAAGAACACAAGAATCAAGTCAAAGATTTGGAACATAAAGAGCCAGAAGACACTCCTCCGCAGAAGCAAGAAGGCAAGAGAATCCAGAAAGTTGAAGATAATGTAAGAAACCTCTGGGACAACTTCAAGCGAACCAACATCAGAATTATGGGGGTCCCAGAAGATGAGAGAGAGCAAGATATCGAAAACATACTGAAAGAAATAGTGACAGAAAACTTCCCCCACCTGGTGAAAGAATTAGACTTACAAGTCCAGGAAGTGCACAGAACCCCAAACAAAAGGAATCCAAAGAGGACCACACCAAGACACATCATAATTAAAATTCCAATAGCAAAAGACAAAGAGAGAATATTAAAAGCAGCAAAAGCAAAGCAGGTAGTTACCTATAAAGGAGCACCTATACGATTGTCAGCTGATTTCTCAACAGAAACCATGCAGGCCAGACGGGAATGGCAAGAAATATTCAAGGTGATGAATAGTAAGAACCTACAGCCAAAAATAATTTACCCAGCAAAGCTATTACTCAGAATTGAAGGCCAGATAAAGAGCTTCACCAATAAAAAAAAAAAGCTAAAGGAGTTCATCACTGCCAAACCAGAATTATATGAATTGCTGAAGGGTGTTCTTTTGGAAGAGAAAGTAAATAAAGATAAAAATTATGAACAACAAATATGTAACTATCAACAAGTGAATCTAAAAACCAAAAATTTTTTTTTTTAAATCTGATGAACAATATTAACTGTTGAATATAATAGAATCAGAGGTATGGAAGGGGAGTGAACTGACAATTCTCGGGGAAAAGGGGAGAGGGGGATGTGGGAAGAGACTGAACATAAACTGTGCACCTATGGATGAGGACAATGGGGAGTGGGGAAAGGGCAGAGGGTGGGGTGGAAACCTGGTGGAGGGGAGCAACGGAGTGGGGGGGAAAAAGAGGAACATTTGTAATAATATGAACAATAAAGATTTTTTAAAAAAATAATAATGCTTCTGAAAGTCATTGATGACTATTACCTAGATTCGTGGTCGGCAAACTGGGGCTCATGAGCCACATGCGGCTCTTTGGCCCCTTGAATGTGGCTCTTCCACAAAATACCATGGCCTGGGCAAGTCTATTTTGAAAAAGTGGCATTAGAAGAAGTTTAAGTTTAAAAAATTTGGCTCTCAAAAGAAACTTCAATCATTGTACTGTTGATATTTGGCTCTGTTGTCTAATGAGTTTGCTGACCACTGGCCTAGATCAATTATTTCATTAGGACTGTAAAATGATGACAGTATACAATTCTATCTGTACTTACTAACTGGAATTCTTATATGAAGACTAATTGCTTCTTAAACTATTTAGTTTAACCATTCAGGGTTTTCGTGTGTGTGTGTGTGTGTGTGTATGTTTAATCCTCACCTTTACAAGATGAGGATATTTTTCCATTAATTTTTAGAGAGAGTGGAAGAGAGAGAAAAAGAGAGGAATATTAATGTGAGAAAAATACATCAATTGGTTGCCTCCTGACTTGCCCAACCAGGGCCCGGGCAGGGGAGGAGCCTGCAACCGAGGTATGCATCCTAGAATCCAACTCGGGACCCTTCAGTTCTCAGGCCTATCCACTGAGCCAAACCAGCTAGGGCTATCCATTCCGTTTTTAATTAAAATCTTTACATTTTTTAATTTTTAGAACCTCTATTTTAAATGTTAGGTCATATTTTATAGTTTTCTAATATATTTTCAAATTTGTTTCATTTAAATATAGTAAGCATAGACCAGATCCAAGATGGCGGCAGCAGGAGGCTGATGAAGCTAATTCATTGACTTGGCAAGGGCTTATTACTCCTGACAGCCCTGCATATGATAAGGGGCCTTCAGAGTCCAAATCAGCTTTCCAGCGGAACACCCATTCAAACCACCGAAGATCACATTTAAAACAAAGATCTATCACCCCAACATCAATGAAAAGGGACAGGTCTGTCTGCCAGTAATTAGTGCTAAAAACTGGAAGCCAGCAACGAAAACCGACCGAGTAATCCAGTCTCTCATAGCACTGGTGAACGACCCCCAGACCGAACACCCGCTTCGGGCTGACCTAGCTGAAGAATACTCTAAGGACCGTAAAAAATCTGTAAGAATGCGGAAGAGTTTACAAAGAAATATGGGGAAAAGCGACCTGTGGACTAAAATCTGCCACGATTGATTCCAGCAAATGTGAGCAGAGACCCCGAGCAGTGCATTCAGACACCCCGCAAAGCAGGACTCTGGAAAATTGACACGGGCCACCACCTGGCGTTTGCTTGTGGCAGTTACTCATTTCCCACAGTTTTCTATATCAAAAGTGGTCTTAGGTAACCTGTAAAGAAAGGATTAAAAATTTAAGATGTTCTAGTTCTGCTTTCTTTGTTTTAAAAATCACTGCTTTAGTCTACTTTAAAAAGAATGGTGTTTATTTTTTTCTTTTTTTAATATATATTTTATTGATTTTTCGCAGAGAGGAAGAGAGAGGGATAGAGAGTTAGAAACATCGATGAGAGAGAATCATCCATCAGCTGCCTCTTGCACACCCCCTATTGGGGATGTGCCAACAACCAAGGTAGAGGCCCTTGCCCGGAATCGAACCCGGGACCCTTCAGTCCGCAGTCCGACGCTCTATCCGCTGAGCCAAACCGGTCCAGCAATGGTGTTTCTTTTCTTGTCCAAATTTACCCAACATCTTCAATTTACATTTAAACCTTAAGGTTTAAAATAAAAGGTTGTGGCTCCCCTTCTCCCCTTGCCCTTTCAACGCCACTCTCTTGCATTCAGTTTCTTTTTCATTCATTCACTTTCCCAGAAGCAGGCCCCGCCTTCTCCACAAAGGAGAAGAGGCAGCTGTGTCCAGTCTGGCGGCTTCTCTTCTCCCATGTTGCAGTGCGTGTGGAAGTTCATTCAAGTTCTCCTGATTCCAAGTTATGCCATACTTTAAAAAAAAAAATTTTTTTTAAACAAGCAAACCACCCCCTTACCCCTCCAAAAAAGAAATAACCATGAAAAGTAGGCCCACCTCTTATGTAAAAATCTTGCCAATGTTACCACAATAACACTGATTAAATGGCAACCCTGAAAAAAATATATAGTAAGCATAATTATTTTAAATGTGTCAGATAACAACATCTGAAGTCTTTGAGGCTCAGTTTCTGCTATTGTTTCTTCTGGTTTTCATTCCTAGTATCTTACCTTTTTGTGTGTTTTGTCATTTTTCTATGAGCTACTAACATCCCTGGGAAATGATTTTTAGGAGTTTTTTGGTGCCTAGGATGAAGGGACATTTTTCCAGAATGGATGTGTTTGCTTCTGCCAAGTGCCTGGGACCACTTAAATCTAAATTTACTGCTTGAATTTTTTTTAAACCAACCAAATGGTGTGAAATTGGACTGTGAATTTCTTTATTTTTTAAATAAATGTGTGTGTGTGTGTGTGTGTGTGTATTTATTTATTTATTTATTTATTTATTTATTTATTTATTTATTTATTTATTTCAGAGAGGAAGGAAGAGGGAGAGAGAGATAGAAACATCACTGATGAGAATCATTGATTAGTTGCCTCCTGCAATGCAACTTCCCCCCCAGACAGTCATGTAAATCCTCACTGATAAGATAGTCTGCCTGTTACTGGAATTGCCTGCCTACGGGCTGTAGGTGTACCCCAAACTGAATAAAAGGATGGCAAGGCCTGAGCACAAGCCCGTTCTTCCTCTTGCATTGGGCTCCCTCCTGGCCCCCAATTTCCAAATTATTATTTCTTGTCTCGTCTCTGTTATTTGTGTGCGGCTCCTCTTCCAGAGCCCAAACCCTGAACCCTGAACCACACAGGATGTGGGTATTCACACCACGTCAGAGTCTGTGCTTGTTTCTCAATAAATTTCCACTTTTGCTATATATAATCATCTGAACTGCTGTAATTTTTTTCTTAATCTTGAAAGGGCAGGGCAGGGCTAACTCCTGATCCTCCATTTTGTAACTGGGCCCTAGCCCTCACCCAACCAATCGGGATCATCCAAAGCAGTGACATCACCATCCCTATAAAACCCATTGATCTGTTGAAGCTCGCTCTCTTCCGCCACGCTGCTGTGGGTGTAAGTGGGACAGAGCCCTTGCCTGCATGGAATACAGGCTTTCTGCTATTGCATTGGACTTGGCTCCCTGGTGGTTCTTGGGGATCACGAAATCTGGGCATAACAATCTCTTTCTAAAAACATGTTTTTATTGATTTTTAGAGAGAGAGGAAGGGAGAGGGACAGAGAGATAAACACATCCATGAGAGAGAAACATTATTGATTGGCTGCCTCCTGTACGCTCCCCACTGGGAATCAAGCCAGTGACCTCTTACTACCCAGGTAGAAGCTCAACCACTGAGCCACACTGACCAGGCTGAACTGCTTGAATCTTGATCTCTAGTCATGTCCTACAGCTTGCAATCTCCCTCACCATTGCTCTCAGGATTCTTTGTTTCTCTTTTGTGCTGGATCTTCTGTTTCTTTCTTTCTTTCCCTTTTAAAATATACTTTTATTGATTTCAGACAGGAAAGGAGAGGGAGAAGGAGAGAGAGAGAGAGAGAGAGAGAAAGAAACATCAATGCTGAGCATCATTGATTTCCTGCCTTATGCATGCCCTCCCCGGGAATGTGCCAACCAGGAATCAAACTGTGACCTCTTGGTTTACAGGTCAATGCTCAACCACTGAGCCATGCCTGCCGGACATATTCTCTCTCTCTCTCTCTCTCTCTCTCTCTCTCTCTCTCTCTCTCTCTCTCTCTCTTTTCATTGTTGTTAATCCTCACTCAAGGATATTTTTCCATTGACTTTTAGAGAAAGTGGAAGTGGAAGGGAAGGGGAGAGATAAAGAGAAACATTGATGTGAGAGAGGCACATCCAGTGCCCTTGATCAGACTCAAATCCAAGTCCGCTGACAGAAGCTCTATCCATTGAGCCAAACTGGCTAAGGCTCAGGGGACTACTTTTAAATAATTTATTTGATTATTCTTCTCTCTGAGTCTCTGTTATCTTTCTGAAATTCTGATTATTTAGATGTCTGACCTTCTGGACAGATCCTATAATTTTTTTTATATATTTTATTGATTTTGTACAGAGAGGAAGGGAGAGAGATGGAGAGTTAAGAAACATCGATGAGAGAGAGTCATCGATCAGCTGCCTCTTGCACACCCCCTACCGGTTTGAGCCAAACCGGTCTCGGCCAGATCCTATAATTTTTATTAATTTTCTCCTAAAGTAGTATATTAAAGACTGTCCTCACACTAGCCAGCTTGGCTCTGTGGATAGAGCGTTGGCCTGTAAACCAAAGGGTCCTGGGTTTGATTCTGGCCAACGGCAGGCCATCGGTATTTCTCTGTTTTTCCCTCTCTCCTCCATTCTCAAAAAAAGAAAGAAAGAAAGAAAGAAAGAAAGAAAGAAAGAAAGAAAGAAAGAAAGAAAGAAAGAAAGAAAGAAGAAAGAAAGAAAGAAAGAAAGAAAGAAAGAAAGAAAGAAAGAAAGAAAGAAAGAAAGAAAGAAAGAAAGAAAGAAAGAAAGAAATCCTCCGGTGAGGATTAACAACAACCACAAAATTAAAATAAAACAAAAAGACTTTCCTCAAATGTCTAATGATCCTTGGCTGTCTGCTTCCATTTAAGAGTGAGGACGTGCCGAGACCAGTTTGGGTCAATGGATAGAGCGTCGGCTTCGAGACTGAAGGGTCCCGGGTTCAATTCCGGTCAAGGGCATGTACCTTGGTTGCGGGCACATCCCCAGTAGGGGGTGTGCAAGAGGCAGCTGATCACTGACTCTCTCTCATCGATGTTTCTAACTATCTCTCTCCCTTCCTCTCTGTACAAAATCAATAAAATATATTAAAAAAAAAAAAAAAAAAAAGAGTGAGGACGTTCGCTGAAACCGGTTTGGCTCAGTGGACAGAGCGTAGGCCTGCGGACTGAAGGGTCCCTGGTTTGATTCCGGTAAGGGCATGTACCTTTGTTGTGGGCACATCCCCAGTCAGTAGGGAGTGTGCAAAAGGCAGCTGATTGATGATTCTTTCTCATTGATGTTTCTAACTCTCTATTCCTCTCTATAAAAAAGTCAATAAAATATTTTTTTAAAAAAAAGAGTGAAAACATTAAAAAGCTTATTGGAAAGACTGTGTGAGGATGGCTGGGAATGTAGAACAAGGGCTTAATTGTAGGATTCCTTCATCTATTTTGTTGAGAGAACCCTGAGGAGAAAATCTTCGGGATTGGGGCTGGTCAGCTTCCACAGAGTTTTTCAAAGGTATAATCATGCTCTTGTTTACCTTTGGTTAGGAATCAATTTCTCAGGTTTGCTAAACCACTTCCTTTTTAGCTTCTAAAATGTTGCTGCTGTTGTCTCCTTTCCCCTTCTCTTTGTTTTTATATGGCCTAGAGGGTAATTTGTGCACACACACACACACCTTCTGTCTTTAACGAAAACCCCCACTGTTTATTTATAATTTTATTGGAGGACAACATAGTATACAGACATAATTGTGTAGAAAGGTTTTGACAGTTACCAGATGGCCTTAAAGTTGTATGTATACCCTGAGTGGCCAGATTATTATAACCACCCCATTAGTACTTTGTTGGGCCACCTTTTGCCTTCAATTCTGTGGCGATTCTTGGCATTGGCTCCAAGAGATATTGAAAGGTGATGTCAGGAATCTGACACCATGCCTGATGAATAGCATTGTCCAGTTCTGAGAGATTTGATGGCTGTGGAACCAGCTGCCTGATGGCTCTTTTAACTTCGTCCCACAAATGCTCAATTGGATTGAGATCTGGTGATTGTGGGAGCCATCTAAGTAGGGTAAAGTCTCCCTCATGTTCTTGAAACCACTCCTGCAAAATACAAGCACCGTGGCATGGCGCATTGTCTTGTTGGAAGAAGCCATCTCCATTGGGATACGCCATCAACATGATAGGATGAACTTGATAAGCAATGATACTTAGGTATGTTGTGCTATTCAGACGTTGTTCCACAGGAATTAAAGGGCCCAAATCATGCCAGGAAAACATGCCCCAAGCCATAACACTGCCCCCACCAGCTTGAAGGGTTGTTCTCATGCATGTGGGGTGCTTGCTTTTCATGCTGTTCCCACGAAATTCTCACTCTACCATCTGCATGATGCAACTGGAAACGTGATTCATCGGACACATGACTTTTTTCCAGTGCTCCACTATCCAATCCTTGTGTTCCTGTGTGAATTGGAGACGTTTTTATCTTGGAACTGCAGACAGCAAAAGTGTTCTAACAGGCCTTCAACTTCCATATCCCATACAATGCAGTGTATGGCTAATTTGCCTACACACGTCAGGTGGTCATAAAAATCTGGCCACTCAGCCAAAACCGGTTTGGCTCAGTGGATGGAGCCTCCGCCTGCAGACTCAAGGGTCCCGGGTTTGATTACAGTCAAGGGCATGTACCTTGGTTGCGGGCACATCCCCAGTAGAGAGTGTGCAAGAGGATGCTGATCGATGTTTCTCTCTCATCTATGTTTCTGACTTTCTATCCCTCTCCCTTTCTCTCTGTAAAAAAATCAATAAAATATATATATATTTTAAAAAATCTGCCCACTCAGTGTATACGAAAAGAGAAATGCTTTTATGTAATAGTTTGTTTTGCATAAGTATTATCTTTCAGGGGCGTTGGGTGCACCCACCCATTGGCATCAATCCTCCGCTTGGCGAGGGTCGGATAAAATTCAAGAAACGACTAAAAAAGTACTAAGAGATGCAAGTGACAGCTGGGCGAGGACACCGGGCAGAGACCACGCCTCTCTGCAACGGGGAGAGGGTGGGAGGGAGTCTGACCTCGTCGATGATTGGCTGACGTCTCGGACCAATCACGCGCAGAGAGTGGTTTTGCTAGCCGTCGGGGCCACGCTTACCAATGGGACGAGGGAACGTGAGAGGGACAGCACATCTAGCCAATGAGACTTTGGGATGCTAATAGACGTGTGAGGCTCCTGCCAGGTTCAGGGCGGAAGGAGCTCTGGATGAGAAGAGGGGCGAAAGATGGCGGCAGAATCGCTGCTGTCCAGGCTGTTGGGGCCGCTGCTCTTGGGGTTCCTGTTCCCCGCAGGCCTCACCGATGGTGTCGGGAGCCTGAACCTGGAGGAGCTGAGTGAGATGCGCTATGGGATCGAGATCCTGCCGCTGCCCGTTATGGGAGGGCAGGTGAGGAGGTGTAGAGCGGCGAGGGGCCGGGGCCAGGGGCCGGGGACAAAGTGGAGGAAGAAAGGCTGTTGTGCAGTCCGCGGCGGGCGCAGCCTAAGGGGGATCGGGAAGAGTCGGTGGGGGGCGGAGAATCGCAGACTGAGACCCCTTCCCTGGGAGGGCCGGGCTTCCCGCTGTCAGCCTGGGTCCTAGTTCCTCCTGGAAACACCCTGGACAAGTGGGAGGACCCTCTCCCCTCGCGCGGCGGGCACATCTGGAGGACTTGTGGCTGGTTCTGTTTTGGCTGCGCTTTCCCCCAGGATGCGAAGAGGGCTCTCAATGTCCTCACTGACCCCAGCCTCTCTTTGCCTCCCTGTCTCCCCGGCTGTCCCTCACTTCTACCCCAGAGCCAAGCTTCGGACGTGGTGATTGTTTCCTCTAAGTACAAGCAGCGCTATGAATGTCGCCTGCCAGCTGGAGCCATTCACTTCCAGCGGGAGAGGGAGGAGGAGACGCCTGCTTACCAAGGACCTGGGATCCCTGAATTGTTGAGCCCAATGAAAGATGCTCCTTGCCTGCTGAAGGTAAAGGGGACGGGCGGGTGGAGTGAGGGCTTGGGAAACTAGCTGTCAATGTCAGTGAGTCAGGTGGGAGGAGGAGGACCTGTCAGAGGTAAGAAGGTCATTGGAGCAGAGCTGGCGTGGCTCAATGGTTGAGCATCGACCTATGAGCCAGGAGATCACAGTTCTTTTCCCAGTTCAGGGCACATGCCCGGGTTGTGGGCTCCATCCCAAACGGGGGTGTGCAGGAGGCAGCGGATCAATGATTCTCTCTTATCATTGATGTTTCTCTCTCCCTCTGCCTTCCTCTCTGAAATCAATAAAAATATATTTTTTGAAAAAGGCCATTGAAGGAGTTGACATGTTGTGCAGACAGGAAAGAATCTTGCAACCACTGATGCTGAATGTAGAGGAGGGTCAGGATAGGTCTCAGCATAAGGGTTAAGCCAAGATTGCGGTGCCTAAAGCAGGTCAGTGCCGGGTAAGAGGAGCGCTCCCCCCGAGAAGCCTTCTGGGTGAAGTCACTCGCTGCCTTATCACTCTGCCTGGTGTCCTATTTTATTTTCCCTACGGCACTTTGCATGATCTGAAATCATCTTAGTAACTGAATCATCAGTTTATTTTTTTTTGGTTTGAGTCCAAGCATTAGAATGTAAGTCCATGAGGTCAGAGACTGTATCTTGTTCATAACTGTATCCACAGTGACTAGAATAGCACAAGAAATGCTGTAGAAGTTCCATTAACAATTTATGTTTCCCTGGTATGAGTGCTTCAAGAATACCATGATTTCTTACTTTTATGTAGTACAAAAAAAAAAAAAAAAAAAAAAGATTTTTAGAGGGGAGGTGTAGAAAGCCCACAGGTGGAAAATGGACTCTTAAAAAAAAAATTTTTTTTTTTCAAAATTTTTAGAGAGAGAGAGAAATATTGGGGATGTAAAAGGGAAACTTCATTTGGTTGTCTCCTGCATGCCCCCTTCTGGGGATGTGCCCTGAGCCTGACTTAAACTGGAAACCTTTCTGTGCACTGCGCCACACTGGCCAGGGTAAAAACAGACTGTAGAGGTATCTCTTTGAGTCACAGAGTAAAACAGCCCTCCTTCCACTCTGAGAATCTGGCGAATTGAGTGTGGAAGCAAAGGGAGATGAGAAGTGGCTGAGAGGTTATATGTCTTGGTGCCAGGATTGATCTAAGAAGAGACGTCTGTACTCCAACTCCATGATTGGTGTGTTTTTTGTTTGTTTTTCAATTGCCAGACCAAGGACTGGTGGACATATGAATTCTGTTATGGACGCCACATCCAACAGTACCACATGGAAGGTGACTCACACCCACATTTCCCCTAAGCCCTCAGCAACCCATCATGGAAGGTGACCTGCCTCCCCAGGCCCCTCCCCTGCTAGTCTTCTTAGAAAAGAGTAACTGCGATTCACTGTGGTTTCTCTTTCTCTTGCAGACTCAGAGATCAAAGGTGAAGTCCTCTATCTGGGCTACTACCAATCAGCCTTCGACTGGGATGACGAAACAGCCAAGGTGGCAGGAGTGTGGGACTGGGAGGGAAGGGTTGCTGGCTTCGGACTAAAAGCCCTGACAAGAAGCGGAGGATCAGGATTAGCTGCCATGTTTCTTAGCGCTTGGTGGCCATTCTTCCTCCCCTCCCTCTGCCTCACATCCTCTCTCTCCTGCCTGATGTTCTCCCCAGGCCTCCAAGCAGCATCGCCTGAAACGCTACCACAGCCAGACCTACGGCAATGGGTCCCAGTGCGACCTCAACGGGAGGCCCCGGGAGGCTGAAGTTCGGGTGAGTCTTGAAAGAGGGAAGTTGAGGCTTCCTCGGTGACAATTCAGATTCTAATGGAAGAATACAAGACTGCATTTTATTGTCAAGAGGGTCTTTCCCAGGCCCCCAGGCCTAAGTTTAAGACTCATATTTCCAGCAATCAGCTGGATGTCACTGCCTGGAGATTCAGAAGTACTTCTAGTCCACATTTCCCAAATCCTCCCCTCTTTTGTGCATGTTTCTCCTCTCTGTCACCTAAGCTAGAAACTTGAGTGTCGTTATTGACTCTTCTTTCTTCACTTCTGTCCTTTCTTCATTTAATGACTCTTCCATGAGGTCCTGCTGGCGTAGGTATTGGGCTCTGCTCTGGGGATACATTGTGGGCAAACATGCAGCCCCTGCCCTCATGGAATGCATAGTCTGGAAAGGAAGACGCATGTTAAAGGAATCACAGAGTCCTGCCAGTGTGGCTCAGTGGTTGAGCATTGACTCATGAACTAGGAGGTCACGGTTCGATTCCCGGTCTCTGGTGGGGACACATGCTTAATCCCCAGTGGGTATGCAGGAGGCAGCCGAACAATGATTCTCTTTCATCATTGATATTTCTTCTCTAGTTCTCCCTTCTTTTATCTGAAATCAATTTTTAAAAAATCATAGGAATGAGTGTGATTACAAACCGAGGAGTGATGTGAAGAAAAGGAGTTTAGTTCTCAGAGTAAATACCAAAGCCCATTCATTCTATTCTAGATTTATCTCAACTCTCCTCTTTTTTGCTATGGTTGTACCTTCATTTCTTACCTGCATAACTACCAGTAGCCTCTAAGTAAGTGTTCCTGATCTAGTTCGTGAGTGCAGGCAGGCAGATATATATATGGTGGGGAAAGTTTCTTAGGTGATTCTAATATGTATTCACAAACACATCTGTAGAGAGCCACATGATACAAGAACTATCTTTCTGTAACGCAGATTTTCAGATGCAATTGTGTGCTGGTAAATTTTGAACGGTCAGTTACCAGGGTATAGGGTAAAAGGGTAAAGAGGGGAGCCCTGATTTATAATGTTTGTCACTATCCATAGTATAAATATCCCCACCATGGCTCAATTCACGCTATCACCATGATGTCGACTGTTTTGCAACATTCCTAAAAATTTCCCAGTGGCTCTTGTGAACTGGTGTGAGTACACCCAGCACACCACTATAGGCATCTGTCACTTCTCTGCCCAGATGGAAAACCTTTGATGATTGTGCCTTGTTTAAAGGGTGAGGTCCAGCCGAAACTGGTTTGGCTCAGTGGTAGAGTGTCGGTCTGCAGACTGAAAGGTCCCAGGTTCGATTCCGGTCAGGGGCATGAAAGGGTAAGGTCCAAATATTTCAACTCACATTGACGTGGTAGCAGTGGAGTTAGCAGAAAGCAGTTGGATTCTGAATATATTTTGAAGGGAGAGCCAATAAGATTTGTTGATAAATTGGATGTGGGGTAGAATCAAATATGACTCCAGGGTTTTTAGCTTAAGCAGCTGGGTAAATAGAATTGTCATTTAGGCCGAAACCAGTTTGGCTCAGTGGATAGAGTGTTGGCCTGCGGACTGAAAGGTCCCGGGTTCGATTCCGGTCAAGGGCATGTACCTTGGTTGCTGGCACATCCCCAGTAGGGGGTGTGCAAGAGGCAGCTGATCCTCTCTCATCGATGTTTCTTTTTTTTTTTTTTTTTCTTTTTTTTCTTCAGTGCATTTTATTTTTTTTATTTATTTTTTATTTATTTATTTATTTTTTTTAATTTTTTAAATCAATCTTTATTGTTCATATTATTACAAAGGTTCCTCATTTCTTCCCCCCTCCACCAGGTTCCCACCCCACCCTCTGCCCCCTCCCCATCCCCCATTGTCCTCATCCATAGGTGCAGTTTATGTTCAGTCTCTTCTTCCCTCAATTTCCCCAATAGTAAATCCCTTTTCAGATAGTAAATCAGTTACTTAGCATTTTCTCATATCAATAATACCTCCACATGCCCAATGATACACTTCACACAAAAGACATTTCCCAATAGGTCCACCAGCCTCATCCAGGCCCCACCCAAGGCACTCACAGATCAACACCCCAGTCCTAAACTAACTCAACACATCCAGATCTAAGCCTTCATCACTTGATTCAGCAGACCCTCAAGTTCCCACGAAAGTTTCCAGCCATGTCTGAGAAGCAGCCGTGGGGCAGGGGCAGGCAAGGAGCGAGCTGTTCTGGGCCTGGCTGCTCAGGGCCTGGCCTCTGTTGCTCTGGTTCATTCCACAACCAGCTGCTCCGGGTCTGGTCCCTGCCGCTCCCGACCTAGTTGCTCTGGACTTGGCTGCTGCTGCTCCGGGCCTGGCCGCTCCCAGCCTGGCAGCCGCTGCTCCGGGCCTGGCCGCACCAGCCCCGCCTGCTCCCCCGGGCCTGGCCGCTCCCAGCCTGGCAGCCGCTGCTCTGGGCCTGGCCGCACCCGCCCCGCCTGCTCCCCCGGGCCTGGCCGCTCCCAGCCTGGCAGCCGCTGCTCCGGGCCTGGCCGCACCCGCCCCGCCTGCTCCCCCGGGCCTGGCCGCTCCCAGCCTGGCAGCCGCTGCTCCGGGCCTGGCCGCACCCGACCCGCCTGCTCCCCCGGGCCTGGCCGCTCCCAGCCTGGCAGCCGCTGCTCCGGGCCTGGCCGCACCCGACCCGCCTGCTCCCCCGGGCCTGGCCGCTCCCAGCCTGGCAGCCGCTGCTCCGGGCCTGGCCGCACCCGACCCGCCTGCTCCCCCGGGCCTGGCCGCTCCCAGCCTGGCAGCCGCTGCTCCGGGCCTGGCCGCACCCGACCCGCCTGCTCCCCCGGGCCTGGCCGCTCCCAGCCTGGCAGCCGCTGCTCCGGGCCTGGCCGCACCCGACCCGGCTGCTCCCCACCCGGCTGCTCCCCCGGGCCTGGCCGCTCCCAGCCCGGCAGCCGCTGCTCCGGGCCTGGCCGCACCCGACCCGCCTGCTCCCCCGGGCATGGCCGCTCCCAGCCTGGCAGCCGCTGCTCCGGGCCTGGCCGCACCCGCCCCGCCTGCTCCCCCGGGCCTGGCCGCTCCCAGCCTGGCAGCCGCTGCTCCGGGCCTGGCCGCACCAGCCCCGCCTGCTCCCCCGGGCCTGGCCGCTCCCAGCCTGGCAGCCGCTGCTCCGGGCCTGGCCGCACCAGCCCCGCCTGCTCCCCCGGGCCTGGCCGCTCCCAGCCTGGCAGCCGCTGCTCCGGGCCTGGCCGCACCAGCCCCGCCTGCTCCCCCGGGCCTGGCCGCTCCCAGCCTGGCAGCCGCTGCTCCGGGCCTGGCCGCACCCGCCCCGCCTGCTCCCCCGGGCCTGGCCGCTCCCAGCCTGGCAGCCGCTGCTCCGGGCCTGGCCGCACCCGCCCCGCCTGCTCCCCCGGGCCTGGCCGCTCCCAGCCTGGCAGCCGCTGCTCCGGGCCTGGCCGCACCCGACCCGCCTGCTCCCCCGGGCCTGGCCGCTCCCAGCCTGGCAGCCGCTGCTCCGGGCCTGGCCGCACCCGACCCGCCTGCTCCCCCGGGCCTGGCCGCTCCCAGCCTGGCAGCCGCTGCTCCGGGCCTGGCCGCACCCGACCCGCCTGCTCCCCCGGGCCTGGCCGCTCCCAGCCTGGCAGCCGCTGCTCCGGGCCTGGCCGCACCCAACCCGGCTGCTCCCCACCCGGCTGCTCCCCCGGGCCTGGCCGCTCCCAGCCCGGCAGCCGCTGCTCCGGGCCTGGCCGCACCCGACCCGCCTGCTCCCCCGGGCCTGGCCGCTCCCAGCCTGGCAGCCGCTGCTCCGGGCCTGGCCGCACCAGCCCCGCCTGCTCCCCCGGGCCTGGCCGCTCCCAGCCTGGCAGCCGCTGCTCCGGGCCTGGCCGCACCTGACCCGGCTGCTCTGGGCCCGGCTGCCCCGGGCCCGGCCGCTCCGAGCCTGGCCACTCCCGACCTGGATGCTCTGGGCTTGGCTACTGCTGTTCTGGGTCTGGCTGCTCCCACCCCGGCTGCTCTGGGCCCGGCTTCTCCGGGCCCGGCCACTCCGGGTCTGGGTGTTCCTGGACTGGCCATCCTGGGCTTGGCCGCCTCCGCCTCATGCCTGGCTGCCACTGCCCCAGGTCTGGCTACTCCAGTGCTGGCTGTTGATGCTCTGGTTCTGGCTGCTGTTGTTCTGGGGCCTGGCCGTTGCTGCTCTGGGTCTGGCTGCCACTGCCTTGTGCCTGGCCACTCTAGGCCTGGCCGTCGCTGTTCCAACATTCTGTCCTTTTTTTTTTCTTTTTAAAACGCATTGATGTTGCAATGTTGGCTGGTGAGTTGAGTTCTGACTTAGTCTTTGATTTTTCAAGATCTTCTTTGTATTCTTTCTCAAGTAATTTTACTATTTTTTGCTCTCACTTGATTTCTTCACATTGAGAACTTCTTTGGTTTCTTCCTCCTTGTCCTGGGAGCTCAGCAGGTTGGCCTGTGGCACCCCTTTGTTCTCCGCAGGCTCCTACGCTGCTTCAGCCTGTTGCCGGGACGGCGCCGCCCAGGAAGCAGCCACCGGCCTTGGCTCCATTGCCCGAGCTCAGTGGTCAAAGGCTCAGGGGCACCCACGCCCACAGGGGCCCCGTGGCCCACCTTCTTGCTGGTGCCCGGTTGGCTGGAGTCCGGCAGGGGCTTCCGCTCCCCTCCGCGTTCCCCCAGCCTAGAGCTTTTTTTTTTCTCCTTCCCGCTAGAGAAGTCCAGCATCAGAGTCAACAGACTGTCCTCTGCGAGCAGTTTGCGCGAGTCCCACAGACTGTCCTCTGCGCGCAGTTTGTGCGAGTCCCGGGGGCCCGGCCTTTCGCCGCTCTCCCCGGACTCCACCTCACAGCCCCGTCTCTCTCTGCCTGAGCCTGGGTCCCCAGGGATTAGCCCAGAACTGGGGTTCGGAGCAGTCCGGACTGAGGCTCACCACCGCCGCCGGAGGCCTTGTTTCTTCCGGCTAGGGCAACCCAGCATCAGAGTCAGCATTCAGTCCTCTGCGCTCGCATTGCGCGTGACTCGCTGGGCCCTGCTTTTCGCCGTTTTTCCGCCTCACTGCCCCGTCTCCTCCCACCGGGGCCTGGGTCCCCAGGGTCTGGCCCATAACTGGGGCTCAGCGCTGCTGGTTCGGGGGGCTCAGCGCTGCCGGTTCGGGGGTTCAGCCCAGGCTGGGGGTTTTATTTCCTTCCTGCTAGGGAAGGAAAGGCGGCTCCCCGCCCTCTCCTCCTCTCCGGCTGCGACCTCTCCGTGCGCGCGCGTGTGGGCGGGCACGCGCGCGCAGCATGTCTCCGTACCTTAGGCTTTTTTTCAGCTCCTCTGATTTTCTTTCTGGTTTTCTCTTTCCTTCTTGTTGTAGAAATTTCAGTCAGTCGACTACCTGTAGCTCTGGGCAATGTCCACTCTACATTTTAGTTGTATTCCATTGAAATTGTTGTGTGCTGCCGCGGCTAGATGTCTACCCGAGCAGCCATCTTGGATCCTCTCTCATCGATGTTTCTAACTCTCTATCCCTCTCTCTTCCTCTCTGTAAAAAATCAATAAAATATATAAATAAAAAGAATTGTCATTTAGTAAAGTGGAAAGGACAGGTTTGGAGGAGGAAGCTAGGTTTGAAGGCCAAGTTGCCTATAAGACATCCTAGTGGTGATATCCTGTTGATAGTTGGCTCTGGTACTCTGAAGTTAGGGATGACGTCTGGCCTGGAGATAAAAATACTCATTGTGTTTCTGTCCTACTGGCCCTTTTTCTGGCCTCTGAACCAGCAAATCTCATTATTGCTATCACATAGAGCTAATTTTTTTTCCTCTTTTTTTTAACTTAGGTATTATATGTGTACATATCTTACCATTGCCACTCCCCACTCCCATACATGCCCTCACCCTCCAGAGTTTTGCATCCATTGGTTATGCTTATATGCATGCATACAAGTCCTTCGGTTGATCTCTTATCTCCCCCACCTCTCCCTAACCTTTCCGCTGTTAGTTGACAGTCTGTTTGTTGACTTACTGTCTCTCTATCTTTTTGTTCATTGGTTTATAATGTTCTTTATTATCCATAAATGAGTGAGGTCATGTGGTGTTTCTCTTTCATTGACTGGCTTATTTCACTCAGCATGATGTTCTCCAATTCCATCCAGGTTGCTGCAAATGATAAGAATTCCTTCTTTTTATGGCAGCATAGTATTCCATTGTTTAGATGTGCCATAGTTTTCTGATCCAATCATCTGCTGACGGGCACCTAGGCTGTTTCCAAATCTTAGCTTTGGTAAATTGTGCTATGAACATAGGGGTGCATATATCCTTTCTGATTGGTGTTTCTAGTTCATTCCCAGTAGGGGGCATGCGGGAGGCAGCCAGTCAATGATTATCTCTCATCACTGATGTTTCTATTTCTCTCTCCCTTCATCTTTGAAATCAATATAAATAAATATATATGTGTGTGTGTGTGTGTGTGTGTGTGTGTGTGTGTGTGTGTGTGTGAAAAGAAAGTACATGCTGCCCAGTGACTTTCAGAAGTTCCTGGTCCACAGCATCAAGGAGCTTGAAGTGCTGCTGATGTGCAACAAACCTCACTGTGCTGAAATTGTTTTGACTATTTAGATTAGAATCCCTTGAATTTTCATATGAATTTTAGGATTAGTTTGTTAATTTCTGCAAACAAGGCAAAATTTTAATTTTGATGGAGATTGCATTCACTCTAAAAATCAATTTGGGGAGTATTGTCATCCTTTCAAAAAAAATTTTTAGGGAGAAACATTGATTTGTCCCACTTATTTATTCATTCATTGGTTGATTGAATAAATTGGTTTATTTATTCATTCATTCTTATATATCTTCTGATTAGGGATCAAACCCGAAACCTGGGTGTATTGAGATAACACCGTAACCACCTGAGCTACCCTGCCAGTATTACCATCTTAACAATATTAATTCTTGAGCCCTAACCTATTTGGCTCAGTGGATAGAGTATCAGCCAGTGGAGTCTTGGGTCCCAGGTTCTGTGGTCAAGAGCATGTACCTTGCTTTCAGGCACATCTCCAGAAGGAGGTGTGCAGGAGGCAACTGATCTATGTTTCTAACTCTCTATCCCTCTCCCCTCCTCTCTGTAAAAAAACAATAAGATATATATTTTTTAAAAAGAACCTTCAGCCGAAACCAGTTTGGCTCAGTGGATAGAGTGTTGGCCTGCGGACTAAAGGTCCTGGATTCGATTCCGATCAAGGGCACGTACCTTGGTTGCGGGCACATTCCTGTGGGAGGTGTGCAGGAGGCAGCTGATCGATGTTTCTCTTTCATCGATGTTTCTGGCTCTCTGTCCCTCTCCCTTCCTCTCTGTAAAAAAATCAATAAAATATATTTTTTAAAAAGAACCTTCATATTTAAAAAAATACATATATTAAGTCTTATAATTTATGAACTTGGATGTCTTTCAATTTATTTAAGTCTTTAATTTCTTTCAACAATGTTTTATAGTTTTCAGAGTATAAGTTTATACTTTATTTTGCTACATTTATTCCCAATTACTTTATTCTTTCGATGCTATTGCAAATATAATTATTTTCTTTTTGGGGGTTGTGCATTGCAGGGATGTAGAAATACAGTACAATTGATTCCTCTATCCTGCAACCTTATGGAACTATTTATCAGTTCTAATACTTTTTTTTAGTGAATTTCTTTGGATTACCTGTACACGAGATATTTCATCTGTAAATAAAGGTCGTTTTCCCTCCCAACTTAGTTGCCTTGCATTTCATTTTATTGTCTAATTGCCCTGATCAGAAGCTCCAGTACAACTTTGAATACAAGTGACACAAGCAGACATCCTATCTTCTTCCTGATTTTAGTGGAAACTGATAAGTTTTTCACCATGAAGTGTGTTAGCTGTGGATTTTTAATAGATGCCTTTTATCAGGTTAATGAAGTCCCTTTCTATTTCTAGTTTGTTGTTTTGGTCATGAAGAGGTATTAAATTTTGTCAAATGCTTTTTCTATGTCCACTGAGATGAACATGTGGTTTTTAAAAAGATATTTTTATTGATTCTTTACAGAGAGGAAGGGAGAGGTATATAGTGTTAGAAACATCGATGAGAGAGAAACATCAATCAGCTGCCTCTTGCACACTCCCTCCTGAGGATGTGCCCACAACCAAGGTACATGCCCTTGACCAGAATAGAACCCGGGACCCTTGAGTCTGCAGGCTGACTCTCTATCCACTAAGCCAAACCGGTTAGGGCTGAACATGTGGTTTTTGTCCTATATTCTATTGATAGGGAGTTTTAATTACATAATTAAATTTTTTTTATGTTTTCCCAACCTTTTACTCCTAGAATAAATCCTTCTTGGTCATGGTGTGTAATCCTTTATACATGTAGCTGAATTCAGTTAACTAGTATTACTTGAGGACTTGTGGAAGATCTGTATTCATAAAATATTTTATCCTGTGACTTCCTTTTCTTATGATAGCTTTGTCTGGATATGGTATCAGGGTTATATTGGATTTACTGAACGAGTCGGGAAGTATTCCCTTCTCTTCTATTTTTTGGAAAGAGTTTGAGGAGCATTGCTGTTTTTCTTGATTATTTATTTATTGATGAGAGAGAGAGAGAAGCATTGGTTTGTTGTTCCATTTAGTATTTATGCCCTGCTGAGAGATCTAACCCACAACTTTGATGTATTGGGCTGATGCTCTAACCAAACGAGCTTCCCAGCCAGGACTTCATTTTTTAGAGCGAGAAGGAAGAGAGAAACATAGATCGGCTGCCTCCTACTGGGGATTGAGCCTGCAACTTCTAGGTCCACGGGATGATTCACTAACCAAGTCACAATAGCCAATGCTGTTTATTACTTTTTATTTTTATTTTTTAATATATTTCTATTGATTCCACAGAGAAAGGGAGAGGGAGAGAGATAGAAATATCAGTGATGAGTGAGAATCATTAATTAGCTGCCTCCTGCATGCCCCCTACTGGGGATTGAGCCTGCAACCTGGGCATGTGCCCCTGACCAGAATTGAACCTGGGACCCTTCAACTTGTAGTCGACACTCTATCCACTGAGCCAAAACAGGTAGAGCCATAAAGCCTTTGCCATATGATGGATGGTGGTGATTGGCTGCATTCTCTCCAGACAAGCCTTATGCTTCTGACATCTTCTTTAACTCTACATCTCTTTCTTTGCATGCTCCATAATTTTTTGTGGAAAATTGGACATTGGAGGTAATATATTGTAGCAGTTCTGGATACAAATTCCCAAGAACTAAAGGAGATTATTGGTGGTGATTACTGGTTATTTGCCCTCTCTGTCTCGTTAGTTCATCTGTGACGAGGGGGCTGGCATTTCCGGGGACTATATCGATCGTGTGGATGAGCCCTTGTCCTGCTCCTACGTGTTGACCATTCGGACTCCTCGGCTCTGCCCCCACCCCCTCCTCCGGCCCCCGCCCAGTGCTGCTCCCCAAGCCATTCTCTGTCACCCTGCCCTGCAGCCTGAGGAGTACATGGCCTACATTCAGAGGCAAGCTGGTGAGTGATGGAGAAAGGAAGGAGAGACCTGGGGAGGGATAAGCAGAAGATAAAGTACGAAGCGCCCCGAGGAATGTGTCCCTGTCCTGCCCATGTGCTGTTTCTCGGTAGACTCAAAGCAGTATGGAGATAAAATGATAGAAGAGCTTCAAGATCTGGACTCTGAAATGTGGAGTGAGACCACACCTGGGGCGATACCCATAAAGAAACCAGGTAGGACCTTGCTTCACCTGTCCCGTGAAATTTGTCTCCATTTCTCTCCTCCCCAGTCTTGTTGTTCTGGACTGACTTCAGTGTGGGGTGAAAAAGTGTGTGGGCCCTTCTCCCTTGGTCATGGAAGAGGGAATGTCCTCATTCTATTTGTTCCCTTCCATTTCTCCCCTACTTTCTGTTTCCTCCCTGTTCTCTCTGTCCCAGTTGCAAGGCCAACCAAGGATGACAGTAAGGAATCAGATTTTTGGAAGATGATTCATGAGTCAGAGGACCAAGTCCAAGGAGGGGAGGAGGCACAGGTTGAGGTGAGAGACAGCTTCCTTGTCATTTCTCTGATGAAGTTGAACTGAGCTTTGGGATGGAGGGTCTCTCAAGCTGAGGTCTTTATGAGATGACCTGCATCTGTCCAGGGATGCAAGGATATAACCCAGAACCGTTGCCTTAAGGGCATAAACAGAACGGCTGGCACGGTTCAGTGGTTGAGCTTGACCTGTGAACCAGGAGATCACGGTTAAATTTCCAGTCAGGCAGTTCTCCGGGAAAGGGGGAGTGGTAAATGCGGGAAGAGACTGAAAATAAACTGTGCACCTATGGATGAGGACAATGGGGGTTTGGGAGGGGGCGGAGGGTGGGGTGGGAACCTGGTGGGGGGGAAGAAATAAGGAACCTTTGTAATAATATGAACAATAAAGATTGATTTTAAAAATAAAATAGCCCGGACCGGTTTGGCTCAATGGATAGAGCATCGGCTTGGGGACTGAAGGGTCCCGGGTTCGATTCCGGTCAAAGGCATGTACCTTGGTTGTGGGCATATCCCCAATAGGGGGTGTGCAGGAGGCAGCTGATCGATGACTCTCTCTCATCGATGTTTCTGGCTTTCTATCTCTCTCCCTTCCTCTCTGTACAAAATCAATAAAATATATTTTAAAAAATAATAAAATTAAATTAAATAAAATTAAATAAATAAATAAATAAATAAATAAATAAATAAAATACATATTATACTAAAAAAAAATTTCCAGTTAGGGCATATGCTCAGGTTGTGGGATTACTCCCCAGTGTGGGGCCGTGCAGGAGGCAGCCAGTCAATGATTCTGTCTCATCAATAAAAATATGTATTTTTTTTAAAAGAGTATAAATAGGTTTGCATATTTGACTCTGACTCTTCTCATCAGGAGCGGGAACCAAACATTGAGCCAGCAGATCCAGCTCCAGGCTCTCCCAGTGGTGGGTAAACCTCCATGTCTCTTTTACTGTTTGAATGTATTTTCTGGTGGGCAGGGATCGCGGTGAGGGTAAAGGTAGACACTGGGAGGGAAGTTGGGCAGCCAGGCCAGCAGGGAATTCCTCTTTACAGAAATGTCCTCTGTAAACAATAGTTCTCTTCTATGGAGGTAGCAGGCACAGTGGTTCCACTACTTACTGACTTTGTAATCTTGGGTAATTTTTCTTAACCTGTTTCCTCACCCCTGATGCAGATAATACTCCCACTTTAGAGGGCTGCTGTGAGATTCAATGGGAATGAATCCGTAGTTCATAGTAGAATGCCGGAAACTGGGTAAACCTAATGGAGAACAGGATCCAGGGAAGAGAAGCACTTGGCCCCAGAATGCCTTCGGGAGTCCTGAAAACTGGGGTGGTTGCCAGAAGGGCCTCATCCGTATGTGAAAGAGCGGGGGCCTTAGCAACTTGTAAGCATCCTTCTCTCACCTGTGAGGCCACCTTACACCTGTGCTATGTTGGCCCCTTATCTCTCTGACCAGTTCTTCTTGGAGATCGGGTCCATGTTCCTCCTTGGTCACCACAACTCTTCTCCTTAGGAGGCCAAAATAGGATTTAGAATACAACGGGTTCATTCCTATTTTTTCCATCTCAGATTTTCAGAACAATGTGCAGGTCAAAGTCATCCGGAGTCCCGCGGACTTGATCCGGTTGATAGAGGAGCTGAAAGGTGGAGCAAAAAAGGTATGGGCCCTGCTTAAGGGCGGGGTGGGACCTGCCTCCCTGGGGGGAGTCTTTGGAGAACCACCTGCCCTCAGCCTGAGCCAGGCCACACAGACCCACTCCCTGCCTTACTCCTCTCCAGTCCCCCGCCACACCCCAGCCACTCCGTGTCCCCCACCACGGTCTCTACTAAAACCCCACCCAACCGCCTGCCTTCTTCTCTTGGTCCCTAGGTGAAGCCAAATGCAGGCCAAGAGCAGCCTGAAGAAGATGCTGCAGAAGTCCCTCCAAGGGAACCAGAGGTGAAGGAAAAGGGTGACACAGAACATCAGAACGAGGCGGAAGAGGAGGAGGACGAGGAGGAAGATGAAAACGACGACGAAAGGCAGTTACTGGGAGAATTTGAGAAGGAGCTGGAAGGGATACTGCTCCCTTCAGACCGAGAGCGGCTGCGGTCAGAGGTGAAGGCCCGCATAGAGCGGGAGCTGGCGAGCATCATCCAGGAGGTGAGCACGGCTCTTCCTCGTGTGCTTCTGCCGTGTCTGCTCCTGCGGGCAAGGCAGGCCGCGGGGCTGAAAGAGAACCAAGGTTAGCACTTGGCATAGCCTGGGGCCCGGGACAGGGCTCTGTGAAATGATCGCTGTTTATTTAATTAAAAGTGGGGACAGCCGAAACCGATTTGGATCAGTAGATAGAGCGTCAGTCTGCGGACTGTAAGGTCCCAGGTTCAATTCCGATCAAGGGCATGTACCTTGGTTGCAGGCACATCCCCGGTGTGGGGTGTGCAGGAGGCGGCTGGTCGATGTTTCTCTCTCATTGATGTTTCTAACTTTCTATCCCTCTCCTTTCTTCTCTGTAAAAAAATCAATAAAACATATTTAAAAAAAAAAAAAAAAAAAAAGTAGGGAACGGTGGGGAAGGGGGATCGGAGAGAGGGATGAGTCTTAGACAGGACTCTCCTGTGGGGCATGGACCCCTTTTACTGCTCTTTGACTCTCCACCCCCCCTGGGGCTTTCCAGACGGAGAAGGAGCTGGACCCAGATGGGCTGAAGAGGGAGTCAGACCGGGATCGGTCTATGTTGGTCCTGACAGCCACTCTCAACAAACTCATCAAAAGGCTGGAGGAAAAGCAGAATCCGGAGCTGAAGAAGCACAGGAAAAGGAAGGTTGTCCCCAGGAAGCCTCCCCCCTCCTTCCGACCAGCAGGTGAGAGCTGTCACCCAGGAGGCCAAGCCCCTTGTCTTTATCCCTCAGCCGGTGTGTGCAGGAAGGCCACACGTTCTCTCCCTCCCGAGGTTGCTCGCTCTCTTCCCTGTTTCTGAAACACTGTTCTCCTTCCTGCCTTCTTCCTGCCACCTCCGTCCCTTCGCCCGGTTACCTCCTATTCACCCTTTGGAAAGCAGCTTCCGGAGCATGTCTTATTTCTGATGGCTTCCATATGCGCAGTGCTTAGCACTTTCACCAACACGTGCTGGGTGATCAGCAGATCTTAACTGGGTGACAGTGCGCCCGTGAGCTGAAAGCCACACATCTGTGCAGGAGGCAGCCTTTCACCAGTTAGGACTTTGCACCAGGAGAGACCCCAGCTGGCAAGCTGTGAATAAGCAGCCAGCCGCTCATAAGCCAATTGCCTGGGCAGACTTGAAGTTATTCTTTCTTCTTCACCCCCGCCTTGTGTCCATTCCATGGGGTTCTATGGTTGTGGAGATCAGACACCCCAAGTGGAATGTTTGAGTTTCAAACCTTCCATCTTACTTTCTCTATAAGCAATTTGAGCACCAACATGGGGAGTAGCAAACCACAGCTTTCCAACCTGTTGTTTCTTTGTTGTTGTTCAAATTATAAGAGAAAGTTTATTGGGAGGTTACAGAGGTGGCAGAAATGAGCCCTGGGCTGCATGAGCTCAGGAAACAAGTTACAGAAGCAAAAGAAGGCTGCTTGGAGCTTAGGAGAGGGAAAGGCGGGAGAAATGCCACTGGGAGGAAGAAGGTGAGGCGGGAAGGCACCGGCAAGCTCTCCAGAGGGAGAGTGTGCCTTGCTTCTTTATTTTTGTTTTTTTTATATATATTTTATTGATTTTTTTACAGAGAGGAAGGAAGAGGAATAGAGAGCTAGAAACATCGATGAGAGAAACATCGACCAGCTGCCTCCTGCACATCTCCTACCGGGGATGTGCCCGCAACCAACGTACATGCCCCCTGACCGGAATCGAACCTGGGACCTTTCAGTCCACAGGCCGACGCTCTACCCACTGAGCCAAACCGGTTTCGGCGTGCCTTGCTTCTTTAAACAAAACCTTTTTGATTTTTGAGAAGGAACTGTAGGTGAGGAGCAGAATTATTGGGTCTGGATGGAAGAAGGGAGCTGCAAGTGGCAGAGGGAGCTTGCAGGCTGGAATGGGTGGGGGGCCTAATTTATTTTGGGCTCATATTTGGCTCATATACACGTTTGAGGTGGAATAACTGCCAAAACCAATTGGTGGCTTGGGAAGAAGTGACCACAGCAGCCCCTAACCCTGGAGTCACAGCTCTGCTTTGTGTCTCCCTGTGTGTCTCCCCCTCTAAGAGGAGGATCCCGAGCACAGAGTCCGGGTCCGGGTCACCAAGCTCCGTCACGGAGGCCCCAATCAGGATCCGACAGTCCTCGAGATGAAACGGGAAAACCCACAGCTGAAACAAATCGAGGGGCTGGTGACAGAGCTGCTGGAGAGGGAGGGACTCACAGCCGAAGGTGGGCCCTGGGGGCGGGGCTGGCTGACGTGCTGTTGGAAGGGTTTGCTGCTGGAAACAGGGGCTGGGTCAAGGTGGACTGGAAGCCTGGCAGCTGGGGCCCTGGGTGGGGGGAGGGGAGGGAAGGGGGCAGAGGACCTACACTGAAGTTCCCCCACTCCTCTCCTCTCACTGCCCGTCCTGCTTCTTTTCAGGGAAAATCGAGATCAAAATTGTCCGGCCAGGGTCTGAAGGGACGGAAGAGGATACACGCTGGCTGACGGATGAGGACACGAAAAACCTTAAGGAGATTTTCTTCAATATCTTGGTGAGAGGCATCCCATCTCCAAGTCCTGGGCCTCCAGCCCGCCCCCTCCTCTAGTGCGCCAGGGTGTGGAGAGCATGGCTGAGTAACACAGGCACATCCCAGCCTTGCCACTTTCTGAGCTTCAGTCTCCTCGTCTGTAAGGCTGTGGTCCAGGCAGCTGGGCGTTTGGGCCCTTGGCAAGAGACCCGTGAGAAGTGTGTGTGCCCCGTTCCTGCCCTCCCCATGCTGCTGGTTCTGGATCCTGCAGCTCACCCTGTTTCCCCCTCCCTTACCAGGTACAGGGAGCCGAAGAGGCGCAGAAGGAACGGCAGCGACAGAAAGAACTGGAGAGCAATTACCGCAGGGTGTGGGGCTCTGGAGGCGGGGAGGGCACGGGGGACCTGGATGAATTTGACTTCTGAGACCGCTACTACCATCAGTTCACCAAGGAGTCCAGAGTCTTCCTCAGCTGGCCCCACTGCCTCCCCCACCTCCTACCCCCTGGGACCCTGAAGGCAAAACCGCAGAGTAGCGCTGAGCTGTGGACTTCCAGGCCCCAGCCAGGGTGTGGAGGGGCCATGGGGTGAGTGCTGCTGCTACTGCTGAGAGCTTCCCTGAAGGCCTCCCTAGGCCTGTGAGTGTTGCTCTCCCAGGCTCCTCCCCACAGCTGGTCCCTGTCCCTCTCTCCACTCCCACCCCCCCCCACCCCCATCCTCTGCCTCCCTAGAGATCTTTTGAGCAGAGTAGAGCAGGGGGAGCATGAAGCCTGTGCTGTGTAGCAGGCCCTCAGAGACAGGCCCCACCCTGCCCCTGCTGCTGTTGGGAGTCACCTACCCCCTTCCTTTGGATTGGCTTGGGATTTCCTGCTCCTTTCCCTTCCACACTGTTCCCTACAATCTGAGTTGCACCTTCCTCTGTTGCTGAGAAATGGGAAAAAAAGTTGCCCACCACCTCTGATACAATCCAGTGAAAAGGGTGGGGTACAGGCCCGCCCATCATGTTCTTGAACAATCAGGTTTCTAAATAAAAAACTGGACCATTACTCCATCAATCTTCTCTTTCTCTGTGTGGAGGGAAGAGCTGGGGCTGGATAGGTGAGGGGTGGGGCTCGAGTAAGGAGGAGGCTTGGTGCTGTCCTCTAGGTAGAGTTCAAGGTCACATCCTCCTCTCGCTCCACTCCTCCCAGGTGCTATCAGCGGGGCCTGGATTCCAGGGGCGGCCAGGGCAGATAGCAGGCCCCCCAGCGGCCTGGCCAGGACTCAAACGCCTACAGTCCTGCCATTCCCTCCTTTTCCTCATCTGTCCATTTCTGTTCCTTCTCTTCTCCCCCTTTACTTCCTGAAAGGCAAATGCACTCTGCAGGGTCAGCCCCCACGCGGCTTCCCCTTCTGCTGAACCCTCCCTGTTGCACACTGCAGTTCCTGTTTGCCAGCCACAGCCCATCCCCACCTGGCCACACCACTCACCATCCCCCAGAACAGACCTCTACCTTTGGCCATGCCCAGAGAAAGGGCTGCTGGTTTCCTATTTGCCAGGGGTAGGTGGGCCTGGGGAGGTGTCTCCACCTCGTCCTCATTGCCAAGTGCAGATGTGGATTCACCCAACCTCACCTTTCTCTCCATCTCTGCGGTGAACAGCCTTTCTGCTGTTCTCCACTGTGAAGACTCTCCACTGACCACTCACTCACAAGGTAAGACAACAGCTAGAGGGCATGAACTCCCAGGTCTCCAAAAATGGAAAGTGAGATTCATTATCGTTGAAGGAGATTATGTGAGACTGACCCTCGTCTTGTTGTGTGCTTATTGCACGCGTTACACCTAAATCGTTATACTTAGAAATGTAATGGGTAGATGTATAAAACCCTGCTTCCCCAGACCCATTTGTGTATCTTGAAGAGAAGGATGCTTCACTTGTGCAAAATCAGGCAACTGTAGTCAGCATGCTGGGTTCAAATCCTCACCCCGCTTACAATCAGTGGAGCCTTGAACAAGATATCTGACTTTTCAAGAGCTCAAGGGTAAATTATGGATAATTCTACTGGCCTGGTAGGATGGTTTTGAGGATTGAATGAGACAGTATGTGTCATGCTCTTAGCCTAGTCTCTGATCCACAGTAAGTGCAGAAGAGATTGGATGGAGGCAAGAGCCTTAGAAGGAATCCAAAAATGGATCATTAGTCACAATAGAATCTTTTAGGATGGGAGGTAGGGAGAAGCTGGGGCAGGAGGGTTACTGGTTTGGTGAGGATGGAGTTTTATCAGAAAACAGAGTTCTAGAATCCTCATCAGATGAAATCATTTTGTACTTCTGATAATAAATTCTTTTCCTTTCCTTTGGCTGGTGGTGAAAATTCCACGGAGGAGGTTGGTCTGCCCCAGCTGTGCTAGCGTAAACTAAAGGGGAGTGGAGCAGGGTGTGTGGCAGATGGCAACCAGATGGGGTGGAGAGGATGGGGGGGGGGGGGGGCAGATGGCAGTAAGAATTGAGGTGAGGACACCCGAGGCAAGCTGGGATGGTGGCATGGGTATCAGCTCTCCTTCAGCCACACAGGGAGTCCCCTTCTAGAGTCCTATCCTGACATCACATGGAGGCCATGCATGTTGTTCACTACCACCCTTTACATCTCCATCCAGACCAAGACACAGCCCATGAAGAAAGAATCCTGTGGATTACTCAGTGTTGGGTTTGCTGGGGAGTTGCAGACACTCTACCTTTCACTGGCTGGATATGAAACTTACCCCTGGCCTGTGATTCCCTGTAGTGATCCCATCCTCTCCAGGGTCCCTGTCTCCTTCCCATACTCTGTCACTGCGGAGCTTCTGGGGAAGGGAGTAAGCCTTTGCCACCAAGAAGGAAAGGAGAGGAAGTGGAGAATCCAGGGTCTCTGAGTTGCAAGAGAGTTGAGTCTTCCAGTTGAGTCTTCTTTGCCCCTGGCCCCTCTTCCTCTCCCTTTGCCTTCCCAAATCACACAACGGCATCTGCATTTTCAATGCACTGCACCCTGAACCCATCTTTTCAACCAAGCATGCTGTCCTTGATTGGATTACTCCAAGCAGCTGCAGAACCAGGGCCTCCATGTGGATGGAACCTGGGCCCATTGCTGTAACCACATCTAATTAACTTGGTGGCTCCCCTGCAGCTGAGAGCCGGCACCAACTCTACCAGAAGACAATGGGCCGTTGACGGGTCCGTCAAGGTGGATGACAACACGTGGGTGGCTGTGCCAAGCCTGTGTTGGCTGCTAGCCCGATACCACCCCACCCAGCCCTCTCCCAGGGCAAACACTTGGGCTGCACATGAAGAATGAACAGCTGAACTGGCTACATGCTAAGCAAGTGCTGCAGCGATTGGAGGCAGCACTGGCCATGGGATGCTATGGCCTCACTGGTCCTGTGGATGAGGTGGAAGTGGGCAAATGTCTGCATCGACTGGGCATGGATTTCATGGACATCAGGGACTCTGCAGTCAGGAGATCTTGTCCCTCTTCCCTCTTGGCCAAGAGAAAAATCCAAGTGTAATAAGTTCTACTTCCAGTACCAGGTGCTCAAGGTGAGCAGGCTAGCCTGGGACAGTCTTCCACGGACTGGCCCTAGATCCCTTACCAGGTGCCCAAGACATACCACTCGGGTAAACCTAACCAAGGCAACCTGGCCGTGACGTGGAGGGCCCAGTTTCAAAATTAGATCTGACTCCAAAGTTCCTGCTCTGAACCAAAACTGCCCCATCCTCTCTTCTCTAAGCAGCCCCCACTCCCTTCCTCTCCTCTAAACTCCACGCCCTAACTCCTTGACCAGAACCAGGGTCACCTTGAGAGTCACTTCTCTGCTCCCTGGATCCCCACTGTGCTCTGACTTGCCTGTCTCCTTCTTCTACATGAACTCAAAACTGTAGTACATGACGGCGTATCTGACCTATCACCTCGGTGCCCTTAGAGACTGAGAATACCCTGCCACCAGCCACAGCAGGAGGCACCCTCTACGGGTGGCCCTCTCCCCCCTCCAGCCCCTCCCCCCCCCGCCCAAGGCTGTTCCCTGACCCACTTCAAGAACAGACCAGCAGCGCACCCCCTAGACAAAATCATTTCCTCTTTAATTGCTGTTGAAGAAGATTCACACCACCTGTCTGAGGAGATGGGGGCAATGCCCCCTCCCCTTCCCAATGACCTGGTCCTTTGCAAAATATTTTAGCCAGAAAAAAAAAAAAAAAAAAAAGACCGAAACCACTGACACAGAGGACCTGGGTTGACTGAGGGAGGCGGGGCTGGGCCAGGTAAGTCCACCCCACCGCCCATTTTCTGGGGATAGGGCAGCGGGCCCGGAAACCCTCCCAGCCGCCTCACACCTTCTTACCCTGGCTGGGAGGGATCGTGGGGTGGAGGGATGGGTCTGGAGAAGCTCCAGTGGGAGGGAGGGGCTGTATATGAAAAATAGTGGGACAGGGGTCCCATTGTAGGGGTGCCCCCTACCCCAGATCACCACGGGCGCTGCACAGTCACAGGTACGCAGTCACGGTCACAGACACTCACAACCCAAGAGCACCCCCACCCTACCCCACCCTCTTCCCACCCTTGGCATTCCCTACCCTGAAATACCCTCCCCAATCCCCTGCCCACCCCTGTCCCCTTGTTGGGGAACAAAGCAATAAATTACAAGGCTGCTACCCAGCCCCCTTAGCCTGCTCCTGCTCCATCCCTCTTCCCTCCTCAGATAGTTAATGAGGAGGGACCCAGGCCGTGGCTCCCCCAGCCCTTTAGCTTCCATCCATGGGTGGCTTTAGGGGGACGTCTGGATTTCCACTCCTCATGGTCCCTTTCACGGAAAGGGTTGGGGACCCCCCTACCCCTCGTGGGCAGCAGGGGTCCTGCCCCTCGCTGCCCTTCCCCTTCACTGGGCAGTGAGATTAGCATGGAAGGGGTGGGGTCCCTTATTGGCCCCAAGTCCCGGGGCCAGCCCTCCCCGAATGAAGCCCTCCCTCCGGCGCGGCGGCGTGGCCCCAGGAGCCAGCCTGGGGATGTGCTCCAGGCCTTGGGATTGTCAAGCACAGGCAGGACGGGATCGTTCCCCCCCCCCGCCCTTAGGGGGCGCGAGTGGGCATCGCTGGCCCAGGGGCAGGGGAAGCGCGGGCTCCCCTTCCTCAAACACCAAACGGGTAGACCCAGAGCAATCCGAGGGTGCAAACAGTGGAGGGAGAGGAGGGGGGCGTGTTGGGCGGGGTCTCCATGCCTCGTGGGGGAGAGGGAGGTGAGTTTGTGTCTTCTGGGGGGGAAGGGGCGTGAGGGCTGTGCCTTCGTGGGGGGAAGAAGTGCTCTCACAGGGCGTCGGGGACGGACTGGAGTCGTGAGTGGATGCATCTGTCCAGCGGTCCACCCGGTGCGGTCGTGCCCGGCGGCCCGTGGGGGTGTCTCTCCCGCCGGGCAACTATACCAGCGCGACGGGGGCGTCGACGCGGCCCAAGCTGGCGGCGCTGCTGCGGCGGCGGGGGCTGGGCGTGGCGAGGATGCCGGGCGCGGCGGCCGCGCTGCCGCCCTCGCCGGGGCAGCCGTGCTGCAGGAGGATGTCGGCGCACAGCTGGCTCCCGGCCTGGCGGGCGTAGAACAGCGCGGTGCGGCCCTGCGCGTCCCGGGCGGCCACGTCGGCGCCGTACTGCGGGCGGAATGGCCGGTCACCGCGCAGCCCCGGGGCCGCCTGCACGCCGCTCCCCAGGGCTTCCAGACCCTCTTCCAGGGTCCCCAGGAGGGGGCCAGGCGCCCCCTGCCGGGCTGTTTCCGAGCGAGCGGAGCCCTCCAAGGCCCCTTCACCTCCCCATCCCCACCCCCCGCCACGCACGTACCCACACCAGCAGCTGCGTGATGACCACGTGGGCCAGCTCGGCCGCCAGGTGCAGCGGGGAGCGAAGCTGCGGGTCCTCGACGCTGGTGTCCAGCGGCCCGTGTCGCGCGTGGGCCAGAAGCAGGAGGACGGCGGCCACGTCCTGGGCCTGCACGGCGGCCCACAGCTGGCGGCCCAGCGGCTCCTCCGGAGCGCCCAGCGGCGCCAGGAACAGCAGCTGCTCGTACTTGGCGCGAATCCAGGACTCACGCTCCTCCCTGCAAGACCGGGATCCATGGGAAGGACTCTCGGGACCCCCTCCCCCTCCTGGGGACCCTCTAAGGGAGCTCCCCCCAATCTGTTCCCTCGCACATACCGCGAGGAGTCCCGCGTGGGTTTGGCTCGGCCCCGCGTGTTGCTCTCCCACACGCGGTTCGCCATGTCGTTGCCAATCGCCGTCAGCACCAGGGTCAGCTCCCGGGGCCAGTCGTCCAGATCCAGCGAGCGCACGCGGGACAGGTGCGTGCCCAGGTTCCGGTGGATGCCCGAGCACTCGATGCAGATGAGCGCGCCCAGGTTCAAACTGGCCCACGTGGGGTCTGGCGACGGAGGGAGACGTTGGCTCCCCGAGAGCAAACACGGGCACCCGCCCCGAAACCGCCAACGCCAGCGAACCACACTCCCTCCCGGGCCCCTCCGCTGCCCCCTTGCGCTCACTGGGAGCCCCGCAGTCCACGCAGATGGAGTTCCCCTTGGCGTTCCGGATCGCCTGGATAGCCACGGCTTCGCTTTGGCTGTCTGTGCGCAGCTGGGGAAACGGCTGGGATTATTATTACTGATTCTCCCTCGGAACCCTTCTCCAGACTCCTCAGACACTCACCTCTGCTTTCCCCCCCAAACCTTTCACCCCTATTACCTTGACCTTGCTGCTCTCACAGCATTGCAGGCTGGCTAGGATCTGACTCTCGATTGCCTGGACCCAGGCATCCCGCTCCTCAAAACTGGCGGCCTCAAAGTGCCACGTCTGACCAGTGCTGGACACGATCAAGAACTCGAAGTTTTCCTCTGGGTGGGGGGATGGGACGGGGTCATGAGGGAGAGAGTTCAAGCAGGAGCTGCCTTCTCCAAACCTTCCCCCCGATGTCCATCCCAAGCCCCTGGGAGTGGGCAGAAGGGCTGGGGAAGCAGAGTTGGGGGGGGGGAGCAGGAAGCCCGAGCACATGCAGGGGAAGGCAGGGGCACCCCCACCCCTCTGCACCCCAGCTGAGCGCCCCTCCCAGCTCCCCGCTTGTTACCTGCTTTATAAATATTTCTTAAACTACCAAAGGATTTTAGTTTCCACATTTTGCGCTTGGCTGGTTTCCCGAAGCGAAGGATATAGAGATAGAAGAGAGAGCAGAACAGAGAAAAAGACCAAGAAAGAGAGAACGAGGTAGATGGAGAGATGGAGAGAGAGTGACAGAGTGCCAGAGACAAAGCAGGACAGACAGGTGGGAGAGAAAGCAGAACTAAAGTCAGTGGCCCCGGAGCAGAGTAGAGCGGAAGCCAAGAGCCATGAGAGCAGGCAGATCTGGAGCCTGGGTCTGAGCACCCAGCAGAGAGCAGGGGCGGTGGGGACCGGTTATCATGGTCAATGAGGAGCCGGGACTCTGGAGGGGAAGGGATGGTCAGGATCTGAGTAAACATGGGGAAAGGGTACAGGCCTAGGGTGGTGAGGGGGCCTGGGGTTGAGAAGTCTTGAATATTTGGGGGCTTCACTGGGGTCAAGAGCTGTCAGGGGAGCTTGACGATCACAGGAGGTTACTGGGAGCAAGGGCTGGATGGTCAGGAGCTGAGGAGTCCAAGGGGGTCATGGAGATCAGAGGCTGAGTCCCTGGGGGCCATGGGGCTCTGGGGGCAGGAGCTGAGGTGGTAAACAGAGTTGAGGGCAGGAAGGGGAAGTAGAGGGTCATTAGGAGAGGGGTCATTGATCATGGGGTGCTGGGGACTGCTGGGGTAAAAGGCACTGACTGGGCAGCAAGAGGAAGGACAAGGGCTGAGGGGTGTCCATTCATTTTTTTCACTAAATTATGTGCAAAGTGGTAATGATAGTCAAGCACTCAGCTCAGACCCTTCTCCTCCTCTTGCAGGAACTGGGCCAGGGATCTGGAGTTAGGGGTGAGGGTCCGCAGTGGGAGTGCAACCCCCCATCAAGGCCTCACCTTCAGCCTGTCCAGCAGAGCCTTCCGTCTTGGACGGTGTTGTCAATTTTTTCCTCCTCTGCTTCTTCACCATGGGAGAAGGAGGGGGTTCCCGACTCAGGCTCAGGTCTCCAGATGGGGTACAGTCTTAGGAAGGGAGACACAGCTGCCTCAGTTGCCCCTCCACAGATTTCCTGACTTCATCATAGCCTGCCTCCTCCCCCTCCTTTCAACAGTCCCTCTCCAGGAGGTCCCTCTTGATTATAACTGAGGAAGTGGGCAGATGAGTGGTTTAGAGTCAGACCTGTACTCAGATCCTGGCTCTGCCACTTACTGGCCTTGAGACCTTGAGTAAGTCACTTAATCTTCTGAGTCTCAGTTTCTTCATCCCTAAAATGGGGATAATAATCTTGACCTGACAAGGTTGTAGTAAGGGTTACTTGTTACAATGTTACTTGCTATTTTAAATAAATTAAGATATATATATCTTAATGAACATTCCGAGCACTGAATGCTGACCATGTGCTGGACAATGTTCTCAGTTTTTTTAAGCCTTAAAGCAACCCTTTCAGGTAGAAACTGTTATCTCCATTTTATAGAGAGGAAACTGAGTCATGGAGAGATCAAGTAACTTGACCCAGTGGCAAGCCAGGATTCAAGTTCAGGCAATTTAGCACTAGAACCCACTTGTCTTTTTCTTTTTCTTTTCTTTTTTTTAAATATATTTTATTGATTTTTTCCTTTTTTTTGTAGAACCCACTTGTCTTAAACATCATGATGAACACAATAATGCTGAGCTTGGTGCCTGTATCCAGTAGATGCTTAATGTATGCATTCATGCACTGGATTCCAGTCTCCACGCGTCTGCCCCAATTTCACTTCCCACCCACATCCCATCCGGACCTGGAAGAGAGTGGATGGAAGATGGGTTCTCACTGACCAGTGCTGAGGGCTCGGGCCAAATTCCGGTCTGGCTTCAGCAAGTGCTTGGATGTCTGGTCTGATGGTGGCTGCAGGGAACTGGGGCTGGAGCTTGAGCTTGGCGTGGGAGTGGTGGCTTCTGTTGGAGGGAGAAGAATATAAAACCTCAGTGAGCCACTCAGGCTCTGGGCCCATGCCTTCGTGGTACATCATTATCACCCGCCTTCTCACGAATCCAGTCCCTACTTCCCTACTGCCCCTCCTTTCCCCTAGCCCTGGCTCCTCCATCATGAGCCCCACTCACCAGGGCCTTCACCCATCTGGACGGTGCTCATGTCCTTGACGAGCCCATTGATGCTGGCTGAGGGGCCGAAAGCAGAGATGGCTCGTGGGGGCCGCTTGCCAGGGACTTTGACTGTTGTCCGTAGCAAGTCCATCTCCTTGCCGTGGGTACTATGGATGTAGTCCTGGAGGGGAGCAGGGGTTGAGAAGATAGGGAAGGCTGGGTTCCTTGGTGATGCTGGGAAGCAACCAATAGTGGGGAGTAGAGAAGGAATCAAGTGGGGGAAGGGGGGCTCGTAAAAAAAATTTTTTTAAAATAATTTTTTAGCCGAAACCGGTTTGGCTCAGTGGATAGAGCGTCAACCTGCAGACTGAAAGGTCCCAGGTTTGATTCCGGTCAAGGGCATGTACCTTGGTTTCGGGCACATCCCAGTGGGGGGGGGAGGGCAGGGTGCAGGAGGCAGCTGATTGATGTTTCTCTCTCATCAATGTTTCTAGCTCTCTATCCCTCTCTCCCTTTCTCTCTGTAAAAAAATCAATAAAAAATATATATTTTTTTTTTAATTTTTAAAGAAAAGAAAAAAATCCTGGCCAGCATGGCTCAGTGGTTGAATATTGACCTATGATCCAGTATGCTACGGTTCAATTCCCAGTCAGGGCACATGCCTGGGTTTTGGGCTCAATCCGCAGTAGGGGGCGTGCAGGAGACAGCCAATGATTCACTCTCATTATTGATGTTTCTGTCTCTGCCTCTCCCTTTCTCTCTGAAATCAATAAAAATGTAGTATATAAAGGGGGGAGGGCTCGTAGAGCTCAGTGGGCTGAGATGAGCTTCCAGGGGATGAGCCCAGCATTTGCTCAGCCTTGTCTCCCCCAGAAAGCATTCCCTGAGCGGCAGGCCAGGTGGAGGCCCTTTCTCCATGCTCTCCCTAGGCTGAACGTTACCGCTTCTCCCCCGGGATGGCACCTGGGAGGTACCTAACCTTCAACATGCTTGCTAAACCTAAGAGAACCAGACGAGCTTCCCAGAAATATTAGTGTTTGTCAGAGGCGCAGACTCGTGGAGCTGCAAGGCGTCTAAGGCCAGCCCTGGGGCCGGCCAGCCTCTGCCACTCACGTTAATGCTGGGGTGGTAGAGTAGGAAGCCGTTACTGGACAGGGTCACGTATTTCTTCTTCCACTCTTTGTTCAAGGAATTGCCGCTCCGCTTTAGTAGGAAGCTCTGTGGGATAGAGAAAGACATGTAGGCGAGCCCAGGTAGGACCAGCTACCTCCGGCCTGCCCTCCGCCCCTGGACCACCCACCTGCTTAATGGGAATGGCTCGCCCACTCCCCGTTGTCTCTCCCCGACTGTCCAAGCTCCGCTTTTCAGAGTCGCTGCCCCGGCGATTCTGGAATGGTTATTGGCAGAGTTAGAGGCTGGGTGGAGGGGATACACTGATGGAAGGACAGGAAAGACAGATGAATAAAGGGCCCAAAAGAGGAGTCTAGGGACCAGGGAAGACGGGCAGGTAACGGGGGAACAGAGGAAGGGGTCAGCATATCCAATACCGCAAAAAGGCTGGTCCTGCGCTTGGCTGCCCGGTGCAGGGACCCTGGGGTGCTCAGTCCAGCCACGGCCACTGCCTCAGCTCGGAGCTCGCGGTGACCCACGTTGGGTGAGGACGGGAGGGAAGAAGAGTAGTCGCTAGTGTGGCCCCCGTTACTAGCCTGGAAAAGTCAAAATAGCTGAGATGCTCCCATCCCACCAAGCTTCAGTTACAGCTGGTTATGAGGAACCCAAGGAATCCCTTGATCTCATCACCATTGATGTGTATTAGCATTATTAAGCAAACTCCTCACTAGCATAGTCATAGTGCTTTCGATTTACAGAGTTGACTTCACAAGTTTTTGCCAAATAATTTTCCTAATAACCTTGGGAGGTTTAGGTGACTTGCTCAAGGACATTGCAAACGATGTTTGAAACCATGTGGTTTTCTAGTCCAATGCACTTTTACAAATGGTGTCTCTACCATCCCCACCTCCATCCCCTCCCCCCCCCCCCCACACACACACACACAGCCTCCTTGGGCACTCTGAACCTATCCTTGGATCACCAGACACTCAGATCCTTACCAGCCCTTCTGTGGACCCTGAACCCCCCAACTCACCTGCCCAGCTACGGGAGTGGAAGCAGCTGAGTGGCTTGGGGAGCTAGGCAGCGATTTGCAGGCAGCCAGGAGCTGTTGCTGTTTGCGTAAGGTCACCACCTTCTGGGCCACTGGAACGGGGAGGGGAAGGAGATGTGAGCAGGGCAGATACCCAAGAACCCCCTTCGGTGCCCAGTTTTGAGACACCCCCATGAGATAACATAGGCCCCACATTCCTTATCAGCGTGGCCGTGCCACATGGAACCTTCCAGCTCCTCCAGTCCAGAAAGACCTGTGGCTGTTAAGCAAGACTTCTCTGACCTCCCTGATGCCCCCTGCCTCCCACAGGCTAATGACCTGCCTATAATGACCTACACAGAGAGAGGCCTGGATGCGCACCCTCTAAGAGGATCCCGGCCTCAGGCCCGTTTCCCACGTTTGCTGGGATGACCCCACTCACCCTCCTGGAAGACGCGGTCCACATTGAGCCCATAGGTCGCACACGTCTCGTAGTAGCTGCAGCGTTTCATGTCTGCGCACAGCGCTCTGGCACGAGCATCGCCCACGACCCGGGGGGAAGAAGCACTGATCCTGTCTGAGGGCACCGGAGAGAAGCGGGATCAAGGCCCTTCCCCATGTGTCCTGCTTCCCTTTCCCTGGGGCTCCAGGCCCAGGCTGGACCCACCAGGGACAGGGTGTGAAAGAGTCTCCCTCCTGTGGCCGGTGGAACAGAGTGCATGGCCTTCTTTAAGTTCTGGCCCGGGCTCAGATGCCCAGCTGCATTATGAGCAGGCTGAGGGCACTCTGTATCTGTCTTCAGAAAACACTTCAGAGTCGGGTGGAGCTTCCTGACAAGATCTAAAATGGTTGCGGCTCGCCGGGACAGGTTTGGCTCAGTGGATAGAGCGTCGGCCTGCGGACTGAAAGGTCCCGGGTTCGATTCCGGGCAAGGGCATGTACCTTGGTTGCGGGCACATCCCCAGTAGGGGGTGTGCAAGAGGCAGTTGATCGATGACTCTCTCTCATCAGTGTTTCTAACTATGTCTCTCCCTTCCTCTCTGTACAAAATCAATAAAAAATATATTTTTTTAAAAGAGGCAGCTGATCGATGATTCTTTCTCATCTATGTTTCTAACTCTATCCCTCTCTCTTCCTCTCTGTGAAAAATCAATAAATATATATATAAAATGGTTGAGGCTCACAAGTGACAATCACCCTGTCCTGCAAATCCAATGCACCCTGAACTGCAAATCCAATGCACCCTGAACTGCAAATCCAATGCACCCTGAACTGAAAGAGAGGATGCTTGGCATGTGAACTAGGAAAAGGCTGAATAGCCGTGCGTAGCAGGTGGCCTGCTCGCTCTGCCCCGGGAAACCTGGAGGCAAGCGACAGGTGGAAGCAGGCACCTGCTGGACGGGCACCCAGACCGCCCTGCCGGCCTCACACAGGTGGCCGTGGAAGAAGCTGAGCATCTGAATCACCTCTTTAAAAGGTTTTCTGCCCTCTGTATTATCTACATCATTTCATTTGTGGCTTCTCTTTGTTTTAAATATGTTCCTTTGAAAGGTGTCAGCCTGACCCAGCTGCAGCAAGGGAGAGTGGAAAAGGCTTCCCATCAGCACTAGGGACTGAGCTCTGTTTCCCATGGTGATGGCATCGGGAAGTGAGAGCATCAGAACACAAGACAGGCGACATCTCGGAGGATGGAGATGCTACGATAGCTGTCCCTTCCCTCCCGGGAGGGCCTCCTTCTCTCTGCTCAGGTCCTGGGCAGTTCGTGCTGGTTTAATGGCTCCCTTATCTGGAGATCAGGCTCCTCCCAGAGGTAACTAGAATCCATGTGGCTATTTCTGTACCTCCCCAAGGTCTCTTGTATGCAGGGCAATGCCCCGTAGCCATCAGTGGTGCCTTCCCAGCCCCTCTTTACCTTGTGTCCCCACCAACGCCAGTGCCAGACCTCCTCGCCCCTCCCCCCGAAGGGAGCTCAGCTGCCCGTGGAGACGGCTCACGGCCTGGAAACTGTTCTCATCCTCCAGGCTGAAGACCAGGATCACAGCATCTGCCCAGCCTGAGAACTTTCGGGGGATGAGGGGACAAAGAGAGGGTCAAACAAGCCCACTTCTTTCGACGCTGTTCCCAGTTAGACCTGGGAAACCAGAGCCCACTCCCCTGGCCAGTGCCCACCCCATACCTCACCCTCACCTTGGCATCAGGTGCCCCAGCTTCCTCTCGGATCAACACCAGATGAGTCTGTCCATCCACCAACATCTCTTTCTTGTGCTGCTCACCTGTGCAGAAAGGTTGGAAGTGATAGGTCAGGGGTCACAGGTCACCAGGCCACCCCATCATCCCTCTATTTTAGCTGTCATGTCCTCATCCTTCCCTCTGGTCTCCATTCCCACACTGCCTAGTCGTTAATCCTGGATCCCTGGCCCCAATCCTTAGTTTACTATGGCTCCTAAGAACTCACTCTCTGTCTTCTCCAGCACCTGGTAGGAACCAGTCAGGAACCGATGGATGAGCGATGACTTCCCACTCCTGGCATCGCCCAGTACACCCTGCAGACAAGGTTGTAGAGCAGAGATTATGGAAGTTTGGAGGTGGCAGTATGCTTGGGTCTGGAGAACTTGAAGAGACTGGCAGTGTTAGATCATCCAGGGAGGGTCCCTCAGGGCCTGGATGACAGTCAGGAGTGCATCTGGGAAGATCAGGCCAGGAGAATGGCAAGAAATAATCCCCAAAAGCTGAGTAATCTCAGCAGCTCAGTACCGTGGTGTGTGTGTGTGTGTGTGTGTGTGTGTGTGTGTGTGTATGTTCTGCTATTTAGAAAACATAATAGTTGTGTGTATAGGGAGGGGAGAGAGAGCATGTCATAGTCTAGGCACTGGTTGGTTGAAAAATTTTACCCAATTCTAGGCAATAGAACATGAAGGACCATAGGAGAGATGCCAGAAGTGAGGAGAAGCCTGAAAAATAACCATGGATAAATAGGGGGAAAGAGACTAGAGAAAAAGTTGTGAGAATGTAGGCTCAAGAAGGTGCCATGAAAGTAGACTCTCAGGAGAACTAAAAAAAAAAAAAAAAAAAAAAAAAAACGATTCCCTTTTCTCACAGAGAGAGAGGGAGGAGGAGATGAAGGAGAGAGAGTTGAGAGTGCAGGGAACAGGAGGTCAGCCTTCCTGCAGACAAGGGGACCAGGTACCTACCAGGCGCAGTTCAGGAATGGAGCGGCTCAGAGTCCATTCCTGGCTGTTGACCACGGCCTCTGCAATGGGAAAGGAGCCATAAGAGGGGATGCTCCAGGCTCAGGAGGGCTTCCAACCCGCAGCCACTCCTCCTCCTGCAGCTTTTCTTAACCCTCTGAACCCTGCCTGGGCTGGGAAGCTGCGTGGAAAGGCTGGGTGTGAGAGTGGTCCCCAGTCCTCCCATCCTAGCCAGCTCTCCGCACAGCTGTTGCTGCCGCTCAGTGGTTGCTTAGCAACGGAGTCAGCAAGACGAAAATACTTCACTTGGCATCTCCCTTAAAACACATCCCCAAACTGTAAGTCCCTGCCCCAGACCTTGAGACCGGGCCCTGACAGCGGTGGGTCCTTTCCTCTGGAAGAATTTAAGACGGTCTCCTGCCCAAAGGCCTGTCTGACTCCCTTGCCGACCCTAGGAGGCGGGGCTGGGGCATAGAAGGGAGCAGATCTTCCTCAATCTCCATTTCACAGGAGAGAAACTGAGGTGAGGGATATGCCTTCCCTTTTTCAAGGTCAATGGCTAAAGGCCCTGACCCCTCCTCACAGCCCAAGGAACGGTGCCTGGGTTTTCGATGCCCCCTTCCCCCATAACCGTTCCCACAAGCGTGCTCCCAAAGAAACGTGGGCAAGGGCTCCACTCCCTGGCGGAGAGCAGCCACAGGCCCGGAGGAGTGGGAGGAGGCAGGATGCTCCTTCCGCCCGCCGGGTCCAGCCCCCGCGCCTGACACCGGCCGGACGTTCCCGGGGCGCCGCAGCTGCGGCGGGAACTCTGGGATCCGGAGCCATCTGCTCCCACCCGCTCCGGAGCCAAACCCCGGGAGCCGCCCCCGCTCCCCGACCTGCTCCCCTCCAGGAGGGTGAGCTAAACCACGAGTCCCTCGCCTCTCTTCCAGGAGGAAAAAGATAAGAACTAAAGACACCCCCTCCCAAGTCTCCAGGGGGGAAGAATTGCCTTCGCAGCAGGTCCCCCCTGAGTCACTCCTGGTCACGCCCCTGGGGGTTTCAATGAGGCTGGGGCCTGGGGCAAGTGAGCTTCCTTCCGCCCCCTCTCACTTCACTGCAAGTGTTCCTGTTCCCCACGATCCAGTCCCCAGCTCCCCTGCCTTCCCAATCCACCTGCAGGGAAAGAAACAGTCCCTTCCTGCTGCCCCGCCAGCCTGCTCCCAGCCCAGGGCCAGCAGCTGCCTGCAAGGTCACTCTCATGCCACCTGCCCCCAGTGCTCAGGGGAAACCGAGGCTTCCTAATCCCCTTCCCCTTCCATATCCCTCTGGGCCAAGGCACAGTCCTGTTTCCAGGGGGCTGGAAGTAGGGCCTAGAGCTTGAGCAATTCCCAACAGTCATTCTGACCAGGGGTACCATTTCCCCAGAAAGCTCTGAGGCTTTCTAACTCCCCCTGAAATCAAGTCATTTCTCACGCCCCACTATGGGGCTCCTCTGCCCTGTGAGGACCTCGCGTTAATCCTCACCCCAGTCCTTGGCAGAGAGGTCAGCCTGGTTCCTCCTCCCTCCCCCCCCCCCTTCCCCAGGCCAGTCCTGCACCGGCTCCCCTAGCCCAGGCTGAGCCTCCTGCAGGCGCCCCCCCTCCGGGCTCCAGACTCGTCCTACTCACTAGGGGAGGTGCGGAGCTCGGTGCCCAGCAGCTCCCGGGACCCGCTGCCAGAGGGCAGGCCCGGGGGTCCTGCGGGGGGCCCGGTACCGGGAGGCCCCCCTGTGCTCTTGGTGAAGATGCCGCTGATAAACTTGAGCATCTTGCGATCCCGAGTGGATGCTCGGCCCCCTTCCCGGCCGCGTTTCAGCCCCGGAGCTGGGGGCTCCAGCGTGTTTGGAGGTGCAGGCCCCGCTGGCATCGCGGCGACGGTGAGAGCAGGGGCTGGAGCCGAGGGCGCCGGGATGGACAGCGGCGGAGGAGAGCCGGCAGGTGGTCCTGGGTGCAAGTCGCTGTTGTCCAAGGTCTTGCTCTTGCCTTTCCGGGGGGACAGCTTCCCTCGGGCTCCGGACCCAGCTCCGACCCCTCCAGAGGCCGCGGCTGCCGCTCCTCCCGCCCCTGCGGCCGCAGCAGCAGCGGCTGCAGCTCCCGGCCCGGCGCTGCTCTTTGACCCCTTGACCCTGGGCTTGCCCTCGCTCTCGGGCCATGACAGGCGGCTCCCTGCGCCCTTGCCCCCGCCGCCGGCTTTGGCGCCACTCGTGGTCACGGTCTTGCAAGGCTTGGGAGCCGGCGGAGGCGGCGCCACCTTCAGCCGCCGGCTGCCCGTGCCCGGGTGCGGGGAGGACGAGCCGGGGACGCCGCCGCCCGTCCGGCCTTCGGGCTCTGGGCCCCCCCAGCTCGGGCTGCTGAGCAGGGGGCGCCGGGAGGAGGCGGGAGCTGCCCCGGGCTTGGGGTCCGGGCTCAGCCCCCCGGAAAGCAGGGGCCCCGGGGGGGCGGCCCAGAGGGAGAGGCGGCGGCCGGGAGCCGGGGAGACGGGGCGGGCGGGACTGGCCGGGGCCGGGGACAGCGCGGGGGTCTCGGCGCCCTCGGCGGCCCCCGCGCCCGCGCTGCTCGTGCTGATCCACAGCGCATCCTGCCGGTGGAAGAGGCGCTCGTGCCGCTTCTTGCCCGGCTCCTCCGAGCCGCGGGGGCTGCCCGGCTCCCCGGGCTCCGCGCCCCTGGTCCCGGGGGCGCCGGCTGCTGCGGCCGCGGACGGGGAAGGCGGCGGCGGCGGCACCGACTCGAGCTTGACCAGGGTCAGCGAGATGAGGTAGGTCGTTGTCCGGCGCTGCAGCGCGCCCGCGCCCCGGCTCATGGGGCCCCGAGACCCCCGAGCTGGGGAGGGGAGGGGGCTCCCCTGGACCGCCTCAGGGGGGCCCGGCCATGGGGCCGCCCTGCTTGCCGCCCGCAGCCCCCGGACCCCGCTGAGCCCCCGGCCCGGCTCCGCTGTCGCCGCCGCCTCCGCCGCCTCCGCCTGCGCCCCCCGCCCATCACACGGGGCGCCCCCTCCCCATGCTCCCCGCCCTGCGCCCCCACCCCGTCGGAGCCCCGGGACCTGGGTGCTGCTCCAGGGAGGCGCGCCGGGCCGTGCACCCCGGCCTGGGTGGGGGCGCTGAATGGGCGGGGAGGGCGGGGAAGACAGGAGCGGGGGCAAAGAGGGGAGAGGGAGGGACAGGGGGACCTGAGGCTTGGGGAGGAGAGGAATGGGTGCGGGGGAGGCAGAGGCGGGGAAGGGGGACTCGGGGGGCAGGGGCTGCGGGGGAGGGTCGGAAGGGGGTCCCTGAGAGGGTGGGGAGCTAAATGGGGCTGGTCGTGCGGGGGATTCGCAGGGGCGCAGGGAGGATGCTGGGGATGGAGGTACGGTCGCCGGCGGGGGAGGAAGGGGGGAAGCCGGAGGGGTGGGCACCCGCGGGTGCGGGGTCTGGGAGGGGAGGGGCGTGAGGTCCGGGCGCAGGGTCCGGGGGGCTCGCCGGGGCTCGGCTGGGTCCGGATGCGCGCTGTGTCCGGGCGCTCCCCTCACATTGAGGAGGAGGCAGCCCCCGCCCCCCCATCGCTCCCCCACCTCCCCTCCACCGGCGCGGCTGTCTGCGAAGGCGGCGTGAAACCCAGGACTGGATCTTCCTCCCAAACCCTGGGCTGGATTCCCCGGGACCTGGACTCACCCACTCCAGCACGCCAGCCCCCTCCCCAGCTCAGCACAGCAAGGGAGCGCGGCTGTGGGGTGCGGCGTGTAGGGACTAGGGGTAAAAATCAGCCCAAGAGGGAACAGTCCGCCCCGGAAACGGAGCAAAATTCTGGGGAAGCTGATGCAGAAAGGTGGAGGACCCCGAAATGCTGTTCCCAGGATCCCCTGTCTCCCCCCAGGCCCTTGCACGCGTTCCTTCCCCATAACCCAGCCCTCTCGCCCACCTGCACTCCCAACTCTGGCAATGCATCGACGGGGCCACGTTTTGAGCACAACTGTCCCAAAGTGAACTTGAAAAGTGTCCCCTGGGGACGGGGACAAACATGGAACTTAGCAGAACGGGGAGGAGGGGAGGGTGCCTCCCGCAGGGGGAGGCCTGGGGGCTCCGAACAGCCCGGGCAGAAATGGGAACCAGAGGCTGCCGCTGGAGGTGGAAGGAGAAGGAATATGTCTACAGACTGACACCCCCCCACCATACTAAAATGCATCCCGTCTCCATAGCAACCCCAGCTCCAAGAGTGCCTCAGAAACAGCGGGGATAAGCCGAGAGGAGGGATCCGCGTACATGGTGGGGGGTGGGGGGAGACTGCCATGTGATTTGGGGTTCATGGAGGCACCACCATCACAACTAGTTACCCACATGTGGGTTATGTAGCGCCCCCGAATATAAGGAGCCCCCCTCAGTTCCTGTAGCTCCCACTCTCTAGGGACCCTGCAGTGCAAGGCTCACTGTCCTCAAGCCCGGGAGGAGGATCAAGGGGTTAGGCCTCTGGGGAGCCGAGATGGAGACCCCCGAAGGCTGGGGTGGGAGTTAGGGGAGGCCTCCCGCCAGCCTCGGTGAACCCACCCTTGGACTCGGGGAGTATCAGCGTTCCCCCTAATTTGGCGTCCCATCCTCCTGACGCAGGCGAGACTATAATAGTGCTGTCGTGGGCGGCTCTTGGAGCAGGAGCCGTGGGGCGCGCGGCCTGGTAGGGGTGGAGGGTGGAGGGCGGAAGGGGGATGCTGGATACCCTTTGTTTCCCCCTAGACCTGTACCCAACCCCTCAGCCGGCCTGCCTGGAGATCCGCAGCCTCCCCGGACCCTGCCCTGGCAGCGTCATGAAAACACCATTCCCAGGACAGGAGACCCTTCAGTGGTTTTTTTCTGAAAGACAGTGAAGGAGATTTGTTGATTCCGGCTTATTTTTTTTTTTTTTCTTCTTTCCATCAGTGGCCTCAGTTTTCCTTGAGGTGTCCCCTTAAAGGGCACAGAAACCTGGCTCTTGGGGAGAGTGGAACAAATCACTTGCGAAAAGTGGAGTCTTCTCAGAGATTCCATCCTCTCCCCCTCCTCACTCTGTCCTCCAGAGCTAAGCAGAGGCCTCTACCTGCCCTAGACATGTCCTCTCCCCCCTTTTTATCCACAGGAATGGGGCTTGGAGTTCCTCCCTAGGAGGCCCCGTGGGGCCACTTCTCCTAGGTCTGCCTTTCCAACAATTAGCGCTGCAGGGAAGGTGTCAGCTGTAGTTCTTGGCAAAGGGTGGGGGACAGGAGGCACCAGCGTCAGAAGGGCAACAGGGAGGGTATTATCAGACTGTTCCCTCCGGAACCCGAACCAAACTGTTCCTTCCCAAAGTTGTGCTCTGGCGGCCTTTACCGGCAGAGAGATCTGGCACTCCTGGCACTTCTTTACTGCCCCCATCTGCCACCCGCAAGTATCGGCTAAAAATGGAGAGGCTGGAAGACACCACGATATGGAGGATGTGCTTCTCCCAGACACCTTTCCTGAGCAGAGCAGCCCGCTTTTGTTAGCTCTCTGCCACCTCGGAGGCAATGAGACAAGAAGGGTCCAGAGAAACCTCCGGTGCCATCATGGATGGATGAGCCCTTCCTGCCAGGGCCCCACCACAGCGTTGAAGCCGGGTGGGCAGGAGGATGTGGCGGATGGTGTTGCCATGGCAGCACTTCCTTCCTGCATTGTCATCACTTGTGCTAAGGACACTCAGAAGGTAGAGCGGAAGGTGTGTGGGGGAAGAGAGGAACAGGAGCATGGGGAAGAGAGGGGACCCAGAGGAGTCCTGGGGCATTTCTCTGCACCTCGGCTGTGCAGAGCATGCTGCGTGAATGTTAATGTGTGCCTGGGAGCCTGAGATTCTCTGTGCGGTCATGATAATGTGTGTACGCACTGGTGTGTGTGTTTGTCTGTACAGCTGGAGAACAAGAGGTCACTGATCCCTCTGATCCCTCGTGGGTCCTGGGAATGAACACATTAGCCAGTCCCAGAACCTCCTGCCCCAGACTGCTTCCTGCCACTGATTCCCCAGGCAAGGTCCGAGCCTACCCCAGGCTCACCACTTCTCCATTTCCAAGAAGGTCAGCCCAGCAGTGACCTGTGTTTTGATCCCCTAGGAGAAGGCTCCGAGTTGAGGAAAGAGGAAGAAAGACACCTCCCATGTCTTTTTCTGTCTTTTCCAAGTCTATTCGTCCCCTAAATCCCAGCTCCATCTTGGGGACTGCTAGGAAATGGCTTACTGGGAAATGATGTAGGACCCATTAAACTCTTCTATGCCCCTTCTGGTCCCCGATACCCTCAAGGTGGGAGCTCACCCTTCTCTTACCTCGTATGCTGTTCAGTGAGGCCTGGATGCTGTCACGAAGTTCTGAGTCGCCCACCCTCTCCGCCAGTTTCCTGAGGCGGCTGAGAGCCTGCTTGGCTACCTCATGTCGTTTGACTTCTGCTCTCACTGCAGCGATAGCCAGCTGCCTTTGGGCATGCATGTTACCCAAACCTGCCTTGCCAGGCTAACAGCAGCCTCTGGCCCTGAAGCCCATGGCCCCACGGCCCCCAAACACCAGAAGGCCCCTTCTGCTGTGCCCCACAACTCCCCGCCCCTGCCCGCCCTTCCGTCTGTCGGCCTCACTTCCTGACTGGTGACTTTCAAACCCACAGCCTGGGACAGCACTACCTCCTGCACCTCCCACTCCCTCTAGTGTTGGCTCATCAGCTCTGCCAGCCAGCCTCTGCTAAGATGCGCCTGTCAGGTAAATGGAGAAACTTTTAATAAGCACCCAAGCACCCTAGGGCCTCCTGTGGGAGGTGGCTAATTAAATGGGTGTTGGTGCTGGGAGAATGTGGCAAGCCAGGTCCCAGGTGCAGTCCTAAACTCTTGGTGACCTACAGATTTGTGTCAGTCTCAAGCTTGCAGGAATCCATACACACTTAGACTGTCACTCTTAGAGCCCTGTATTCCAGTTTATAGTTGTAATCACCACCCACTCTACACATCTAAAGAGCTTACATCCTGCCAAAGCTGGTTTGGCTCAGTGGATAGAGCGTCTGCCTGTGGACTGAAGGGTCCCGGGCTCGATTCCCGTCAAGGGCATGTACGTTGGTTGTGGGCACATCCCCAGTAGGGTGTGTGTAGGAGGCGGCTGATCGATGGCTCTCCCTCACCGATGTTTCTGTCTATCCCTCTCCCTTCCTCTCTGAGAAAAATCAATAAAAAATATTTAAAAATAAATAAAGAGCTTACATCCTTACCTCTTGCAATGTAACCCTTCCTCAGTCAGCTACCCACTGCAACCACCTCTTGGTTAAAAACGTTAAGCAGTTATGGGGAAAACAGGTTAAGGAGAAGGACCGTAACCTATGACCAGGCAAAACCACCATGCTCCATGTTCAGTCACTTCCCTAATAATTAACTTGTCTATAACACAATAGTTAACAACCGTACCTTCATATATATCATGTTCATAACAGGCCCAAGGGGTAGGATTAGTATTCAGCAAAGAAAACGGAAACTCAGCCCTGGCTGGTTTGCTCAGTGGATAGAGCGTTGGGCTACCCCATAAGGGTCCCAGGTTTGATTCCGGCATGTATCTTGGTTGCGGGCACATCCCCAGTAGGGGGTGTGCAGGAGGCAGCTGATTGATGTTTCTCTCTCATTGATGTTTCTAACTCTCTATCCCTTTCTCTTCCTCTCTGCAAAAAATCAATAAAATATGTATTTTTAAAAAAGAAAAAAAAATGTAAGCTCAGAGAGGCCAGTAGAAAGTGAAACAAAGAGGTGGCTCTAGGTCTTCTAATTCGGATACTCCTTTAGCACACCATCCCCCTTAACCCTAATGCCATTGTCTTGCTCTTGGTTTAGGACCAGAAAAAAGAAGAGCATAGATGAAGAATTCAAGAACAGAACAAAGTGCAAGGTGGATGAGGGGAGAAATGGTGGATGGTTTGATCTAATTACTTTGTTTCAAGACTCCAACTTTTCTGCCCCTGCTAAATGCCTGTTCTTCTGCATATCTTCATGATATCAATTTACAAAAGATAGGGGATTGTAACTATAAGAATATTTCTGCAGCTGGAGATAAGGAAACTGAGGTTGAGATTACCCACTGGAACCTGTAAAGTTATCTGAACAGTAACTAACCCTTAGTATTTGCTATGTGTCAGGTACTGTTCCTAGCATTTTACATATATTAACTCATTCAGTCCTCACAACAACTCAAGAGGTAGGTGTATTGTTATTTATCTACGTTTTACAGATGAGGAAACAGGCACAGAAAGCTTAACTAATTGGCCAAAGATTACACAGTTAGTGACTGGAAAATTGGAACCATGCAGTCTGACCAGCAGTAAGACTATATACTGCTTCTGCAGTCATTGAATCCAAACACACACATCCTTAAATCATTGGGGTTGAAGGGAGGTTTTTCATTTGTATTCCTACTAAGACTGCTTCTTCCTCTTTTCCCATTCCCATAAAAATGGCAGCGTGTCCAAGCATTTGTTCAATAATAAACATGTTGACCAACCATCCACTGTGAAAATGTGCGACTCTTCCTTATTCTCAGATTTATTCATATTCCAGACCCCTCCCTTCGTCGTTTTTTTGCAAGCTCTAGACCAGGCATGTGTTCTGAAGGCGTCAGGTACACCCATGTCTGTGACTTTGTCACATACAGTAGTGCACTGACTAAGGCTGCTGTTTTGAATTTTTAATATCGAGTATATTCACACCCGTTAGGGGGACGGGGATATGGAACGGGACATGTGTACCAGTGGACATGCTTGCAAATCAGTAAGGATTTGCTGGGTGTGGCTGTGCCCAAACCGGGACCTCTGTGGTTGGGCTAAATAACTCAATATTTTGCTCCTCTGGGTGTTCCCGGGTGTGATGCAATAACAACAAACAATGGCATCATCGTGAGATCACTGCAGGACAAGGGAGGAGCCCTTGCGCCTAGCCCGGGCAGTCCTGTCTTCTCTCTCTTCGCCGCCGGAGTTTCTCCGAAAACTCCTCCCAGGGATCAGCCTCTTCCAGCTGCGGCGAGGGAAAGCTTCACTTTCAATCCGGGGATTCCAAGTTTAGGCACCGATCTCTGGGCGAATCTTCACAGGCCCTGCCTCCACTCTTAAGTTTCATCCTATAAAGAACCTAAAGGAGGGGCGGGAGGCGGGTCCGTAACGCAATGCAGATTGATTGGCATTCAGGCCGTCGACGTGCTGCTTTAGCCCTGAGTCTCTCCAATCCAGAGGCAGGGGTGGGACGGTGCAGGCGCAGAGAATTGGGTTTGGGTGGACTAGATTTAAAGAGACAGAAGCTGTCGGGGTCCGGGAAGACTGTCCCCAAGACCCTCTCCCTAAGTCCTTGGGACCGCTTGGGTCCCCAAAGCTGGGGAGATGGTTTGCGGTGGCTTTGCCTGCTCCAAGAATGCACTGTGCGCGCTCAACGTGGTTTACATGGTGAGGTTTTGGAGGTGGGGAAAGCTCCTAGGTGGAGAGTCGAGTGGGGAGGTTATTCAGGGGACTTCCGGTGGGTAGAGGGGTGTACTGGGTGTTCCAGGAAGGTTCCCAGGAACTTCCGGCGAAGAGGGAATTCCTGGGGACTTCCGCGGGTAGAGGGGAGACTTCCGGTGATCGGAGGGTTGGTTTGGGGGTGGGGGAATGAACTAGGGGTTGTGGGTACAAAGACCTCTCCCTCCTTTTTGTGAATTCAGTTTCTCCCAAAATAGAAGTGATGGATGAAGCGAAAGGTTCGGTTTTTATATTCATAGATTACTATCCTGCAAGCCCCCACCCCCACTCCATCCCAGCATTCTGACCTAGGGTAGGAGTGCCCAGAGATGTTACGGATTCCCATAGCACCCCCTCTCCTTGTAGTCCCGGGTGCCCTGTCAGGCCTTTGGCTGTGCTGCACGCTAGAGTTCTGATCTGTAACCTGCTTTCTGTTTCTCGTAGCTGGTAGGCTTATTGCTCATCGGAGTGGCTGCTTGGGGTAAGGGCCTGGGTCTGGTGTCCAGCATCCATATCATCGGAGGAGTCATTGCTGTGGGAGTCTTCCTCCTGCTCATCGCAGTGGCTGGACTGATCGGTGCTATTAACCACCACCAAGTTCTGCTGTTCTTTGTATCCTGACCCAAAGTGACGGGGCACTTAGAACTCTTGGGAGGGCTGAGTGGGCTAGGAAAAAATCAGACCTCAGGGATCTGGGGGGGGCATGTCTCTTTGCTCTGCTCTATGAAACTGGGGCTGATGATTTTGCTTTCAACCGACATGGTTGTATAAGTTCTATGAATAGATGAAATCATATTGTTAGTCGTGGAACATAAAGGAATCTAGGACTTTTTTTTTTTTCCATAACTCTTCCTCTCAGTACATGATCATCCTTGGTTTGGTCTTCGTTTTCCAATTTGGAATCTCTTGGTCATGCCTGGCCATTAACCGAAGCAAACAGGTAAGCAAACTTTCAAGCACTTGCATTCTTCCCTAACCTCTAACTCCTAACAGTCTTGCCCCAAAGATCATTCTTAGATCTACACTTCCAGACTCGAGCCATTTGCTTCCCTAGGATGTCTGGCTAATTTCCCATGAGGATGTAAGAAAATCTTAGGTGGATATATATCATTGGGCCTGTATAACTGATACACTCCTACACACACACACAGCCTGATGTCGACTCCCTTTGCTGGAGTAGGTAAATTGAGGTACTTGAACTGAGATCAAAATGTAGGGAGAATCTTAAGGTAAGCAGCATTAAATAATTTCCCTCTGCCTATATATCCTCCACCTCCAGACAGATGTCATCAATGCTTCTTGGTGGGTCATGAGCAACAAGACTCGGGATGAACTGGAAAGAAGTTTTGATTGTTGTGGCTTATTCAACCTCACCACCATGTATCAACAAGATTATGCTTTTTGCACTGCAGTGAGTTGGCGGGGAAGGGTGGGTAGGAAAACTGGGGAAGGACAGTGCCTCAATGGGTAGGTTTTAGTTTGAATAGAATTGCCTCTAGTAGCTCTTTTGTATTGGGGCTGTGAGCTGCTGTGTTGGAAGTAGGTTTGGATCCAAAAGCTATAGAGAACTAGTTAAATGGGATTTCAGTCTGTCAGATACTGATCAAAACTGGTACATTTCTAGTGTCACTTATCATAGGTGTTGGGACAGGGCATCTCTTAGCAACTCTGCATCCTCCACACACTTTTTATCCTAGGTCTGCAAGAGCCGGAGACCCACGTGCCAGATGTGTGGTGAAAAGTTTCTTAAACATTCAGATGAAGCCCTAAAAATCCTGGGGGGTGTTGGACTCTTCTTTAGCTTTACGGAGGTAACGTTCTCCAGTTCTCTCATGTGCACCCTTTCTCTACATCTGTAAGTCAGCCCGAGATTCAGAATTGGTACTTATCTTTCTCCCTTTGCTTCTACAGATCCTTGGTGTCTGGCTGGCAATGAGATTTCGGAATCAGAAGGATCCTCGTGCCAACCCCAGTGCCTTTCTCTGAGACTTTGGATCCTTTTGACTTCTCTTCTGTTCTCCCTAAGCTTTCTCTTCCTCCCTTAGGGAAAACCCAGGGTCAGTGACCTTTTTTGTTTGAGAAAGAGGAAAGGCCCTTTGCCCTCCCCTAAAGGTGACTGAATAGCCAGGCGCTCTGCCTTGACAAGACTATGAGGAATACAGAGAAGCCTCTTCTTTCCCTGAGTGGATATGGGAAGCTCCTGGGAGTGCATGAGATGGTATGGGATTGGAATCATTCCTGGCTGTTTCCCCTCTTCTCCCTTCCACATGCCAGACCACCACAATACATCCTGGCCTGGCTCCAAGGGGAAACCAAAGACAGAGCCAGAGAGAGAACCAGCAAGAATTTTTTCTTGTAATAACAGGACCGTTTTGGAGGAAGGTCAATGAATATGGAGGAAGGTCAATGAATATAAAAATAAAAGCCATTTAAACTCCAATTCAAAGCAGCAAATGCCTGCCTTGTCTTCTCTTACCAGTTGAGGGGCTCCACTGACTATGTAGGTTAAGGAGAATCTACCTGCCAAGTGGTTTTTCCAAATCCCCAAATGGCAAAGCCAATCAAAGGAAGAAACATTAAAAAGAAAAAAAAGACCTTATTTCCTTGTTTTGTGCCCCCCCCCCCCCCCCATATAAAAAAGGGTCCCAATATCAAGGTAAGGAAGGGGAGAAAAGGGACACACTCCTTGGTATAAGGAAGCAGGAGGGCAGGAGAAGGATAATCCCCAGAGGAGGAACGAGAGGGGAATGTCATTAAGGCAGCCAGCAAGATATCCTCTGTAAAAAGTTGGAGGAAGTGTCTCCACAGCCTCAGATAAAAAGACACAGAGCGCCTTCTCGGTGGGAGGCTCTGCACTCTAGTGTTCAAAGGAAGGTAAACGACAGCTTCTCTTGGTTCTGTTGCAGCTACTCCATCGCTCACTCTGGGTTACCGTCTTCCTTTTGTAGATAAGGGTGCTGCAGGGCTCGGAAGGCAGAGATCCGCTTGTGTGGGTTAAAAGTCAGCATCTCCTGAGAGGGGAGACAAAGGTCCGAAAGTCGTGAAGGGAAAAAGCAAAAACAAAAAATGACTTTTGCTCACCCTCAACAATACTAGGATGGGCTCTTTTCTACATTCCTTTTTGTGGATGGCCAGTCACAGTAGCAAAAGACTAGCCATCCAACAACCGAGTCTCAGGAACCGCAATGGTTTGGGTCCCTTTTCTATGACTACATTTTTCACCCCAATCTCACCCCATTCCCTTGCTCAAACCCAGTACCAGCAAAAGCTGTGCTCCAGACTTATCCATCTCCGGTATCACCGACTGCACGGGGCAGGGCCCTCTGGGGGGGAAGGCTCCTCGGGGTAGAGACACATCTCGGGGCCAATCCTCCTCTGGAGGCAGCCCAATCAGGCTATGGGGAATAGGAAGACTCTGGTCAGGGAGGTCCTCCCAGGCTCCACCCCTGGGGCAGAGCCAAATGCTACCAGAACGAACATGTTTTTCCCCTTGCCAGTCACTTACTCAAAGATTTTGCCCAACTGGTCAGCTTCAGAGTTTCCGCAGAAGAGAGGCCTAAGGCAAGAAGGGACACAACATCATTTTCCAGGATGTGGTAGCAGAATGGTTACTGCTTAAGTGGGTCAAACAGAGGGTATGGAAACTAAAGGGATAATAAGTTCCTAATTCCATTTCAGAGCTTCTAGTTACAGACAAAGTGGTCAGTAGAACTCAAGTGAAAGCATGGGCAAGATATGGAGATGATTTTTAAGAGATTTGGGAAGTTCAAAACAGTTCAGGATCCTTGGGTCCCTTACTTTCGACGAAACATCTCTGCAAAGATGCAGCCAACACTCCACAGGTCCACAGGTGTTGCGTATGCAGACTGCAGAAGAACTTCCGGAGCACGGTACCAGAGCGTAACAACCTAATGGGAATTAGGAGAGTGGACAGGGCCCTATGGGTTACCATAAAGCACAAAACACATGACTTCTCGACTGCTATTGGGCACTTTCCTACCTCCCAACCAGAACCCATTTTGCCTAACATCTTTCTACTGACCACAGGTGTAAGTGCCATCTGGTAGCTGTAGATTCTGGCCAGGCCAAAGTCGGCCAGCTTGACTGTCCCGCCACTTGTCACCAGAATATTCTCTGGCTTCAGGTCTCGATGAACAATGCAATTGGCATGAAGAAAATCCAGGCCTCTTAGAAACTGGCACATCAGATCCTGGTTTGGAAGAGGGAGGTAACAGAGCAACTGGAAACTAGGCGCCATACCTGAAACCACAACGGCTGGGGCCCCAATGTACCTCTCTCGTCGTCTGCCCACCCCACGCACCTTGATGGTCTCCACTGGCAAGCCTGGTGGGGGTGCCTTGTCCAGATACGTCCGTAGGTCTTGGTCCACATGCTCAAACACCAGGGTCACTCTGGTCTCCCGGTCAGTTCGGGAGGTGGCACAGACATCCATCAGCCTGGCCAGAACAAACGGTGGGTTACTCATGGATCAATCCCTTTTGGCCTCAACATAACCTTCCCTATTCTATTTCCTCGGGATCCTCACCTCTCTCCAGACCACCACACCCCACATTCCCCCTTTATTATCCACTCCCAACCCTCCTCCTCACCGGACAACGTTGGGATGCTCAAAAGCCTCCAGCCGCCTCAGTAAGGCCACCTCGCGAACTGTGCTGATGGGAAGGCCCCCTCCGCCACCACCTCCATTGGGGACTCTCACGCTCTTGAGGGCCACAAAGTGGCCACTGTGTGGATCACGGGCCTTGTACACCGTCCCGTAGGCACCAACACCAATCTCAGCCACTGGCTCATACCGAAGGGTAGCCATTCTCGGATCAGAGAAGACCCTACAATCACAGAGACTCCTACCACCGAATCCCCTCGAAAGGCCTAAGCATACAGCAACAAAGTAACTCCAGAAAAAGGAAAAAAAAAATACATCACAAAGACACACCACCAGCACCCCTCCCCTTCCCAGTCTTCCGAGAGGCCAGGCCCGCCCCTCAGGTAATACAATGACTCCAGCCCCAACCCCTTCAGCCACGTGAGGCCCTAGAATTAAAAAAATAATAATAATTAAAAAAAAAATCTCTCTTCCTTTGGGGCCATCGCGCCGGCCACAAAGGAAGAGCCCACACGACACACCCCCTGCATCCAAGATCCTACACCCCAGCCCTAACACTGCACCTCCCACGACCCCTTACAAAGGACCAGATTCCGCCCCGGCCCACGTCCCTCCCCCTCCAGTGACCCCTCCGGAACGAGCCCGCCTGGAAGCCTGAGAACGGTCTCCCTCCCCGGGAAGGGGCTGCTCTTACTTCTTCCCGCGCCGGGGACTGCGGGGCGGACCGTTATCGGGGCCCAGGAGCCGGTTCCCGCGGAGCCATACACCCGAGCTGGGCCCGGAGCAGCTGGACCGCGCGGGCCCGACCGCAGACACAGGCCGCCGGCTAGAGCGGACCCCTCTCCCCCGCCCGCTCCCCCCCCCCTCACCATGTGACCGGCTGCCAGAGGCGCGCGGAAACCCGGGGGGAGGGGCGAGCGCCGGACGTGCGGGGCACGTGACCAGCCACCCGTGCGCAGAGGGGCCGCGAGTGGCCTCGCCCGGTTGGGGGGCGGCGAGGAGGATGGGGAGGAGGGACGACGGCGACCACGTGATCTGTTGCTATCCCACGTGACCGCAGGCTATTGCTCTGAGGAGCAGAGGTGTGGTTACCCGGCAGAGCACGTGACCAGTTGCCACTACCCAAGCGGGGTGGGGTGGAGGTGGAGGTTGGGGGGGGGGGGGGGGGGAGAGAAGGGAGAGGGTGGAGTCCCAGCCGGTGCCATGGCAACCTGGGCCACCCAGATCCCAGCTGCGGGCTGCGGGCCTTCTCCGGTCTCACTCCTGGTTTCTCCGTCTGGGGGAGGGGCGCAGGAGTCGGGGGACGGGAGGTGGTGCCCTGGCCTTTCTGCTCCACTGCCGTGGGAGAACGTAGTCTCACTTGTGTCTTTGTTCCATTCACTCATTCATTCAACAAGTTTTCACTGAGTGCTTGCTTCCCGTGGGGAGGTGGGGTTGTTTTGGGGTCTGTTTGTTTTTTTGGTGTCTCAGTCACAAGCCCTTTTAAGTAGTGATAAGACTATCTGCAAAGCCTAGCAGGTTTGGCTCAGTGGATAGAGCGTTGGCCTGCGCACTGAGGAGTTCCAGGTTTGATTCCCGCCAAGGGAGCGTGCTCGATCCCCAGTGGGGGGAGCGGGGGAGGGGCGGGAGCATCGTTGATGTTTCTATCTCTCCCTTCCTCTCTGAAATTAATAAAAAGTATATTTTAAAAAAATTATCTGTAAATATGTAGCCAACAGGGTGCACACAAAATAGGGAGTAGACAGTGCCAATGTGAGGGCAAAACTAGATGAAAGGATTGATAAAGGCACATTAATACAGTAATCCAATAGGGAGAGGGGCAATACCCTCTCCACTTTCCAATTTCCACCACATGCCTTCTGGCAGAGAAGTTTCCAATGATTGGGAGATAGGTTCATTTCAACACTAAGATATTGTGATATATGTGTGTATGTGTATGATATACGTCATACATAGAATATATATATATATAAATATATATATAAATATATATATATATATATTTATATATATTTATATATATATGAGGGAGCATTGCAGTAAATTACCACAGCCACTACCTCAGACCATCACATTACATGGGACTGGCTTGTGCTCTTCTGCAAACCTGTGGCTCATTATATGGCATTATTGTGCTCCTTTCCTCCAGTGCAAATTTTCTTAGCCCTTGCCCCTATACCTGAACACAAACCTTTTCCAAATGGCCTTTGCTCACAGAGAAGTAGACAAGGGGCAGGTTTCTCTCTGGCTTCCCACGATTTACTGACTCCAACTTCCTTATCTCCCAACCCTTTGCGGGGATGGGAGTAAGGGAAGGAAGGAATCAGTGTCTCATGTGTAACAACTTGTCTAAAATCTGAAACCAGCCGGGACTGGTTTGGCTCAATGGATAGAGCGTCGGCTTGGGGACTGACGGGTCCCGGGTTCGATTCCGGTCAAGGGCATGTGCCTTGGTTGCGGGCATATCCTCAGTAGGGGGTGTGCAAGAGGCAGCTGATCGATGACTCTCATCGATGTTTCTAACCCTCTATCTCTCTCCCTTCCTCTCTGTATAAAATCAATAAAATATATTTTTAAAAAAATAAATAAATAAAAAAATCTGAAACCAGCCCTGGCCAGTGTAGCTCAGTTGACTGGGCACCCTCCCTGCACAGAAAGGTTGCTGGTTGATTGCAGATCAGGTAGGGCACATGCCCAGGTTGGTTGCAGGCTTGATCTCCAGTAGGGGGCGTGCAGGAGGTAGTCAATCTATGTTAAACTCTCACACTGATGTTTCTCTCTTCTCCTTTCCTCTCTAAAAATTCATAAACTAGTCTCTAAAAAATAAGCTGAAACCGGTTTGGCTCAGTGGATAGAGCGTCGGTCTGTGGACTGAAGGGTCCCAGGTTCGATTCCGGTCAAGGGCATGTACCTTGGTTGCGGGCACATCCCCTGTAGGGGGTGTGCAAGAGGCAACTGGTCGATGTTTCTCTCTCATCGACGTTTCTAGCTCTCTATCTCTCTCCCTTCCTCTCTGTAAAAAAATCAATAAAATATATTTTATAAATATATATATATATTTAAAATAAATAAAAATAAAATAAAACCATTTTATTACTCTATTTCTCATTCCTTTTACCCTAACTTCTATTCTCTTTAACCATCTGGCTGAGGATGTAAGAGTTCAGGCTTGAGAAGAATATAAAGCATGCTCCAGGGCAAAACGGAAGCTATGTCAGCAGAGATTCCCCCTCTGCATTCTGACAGTAAGTCTGAGCCCTCGCTGGTAAGGGCAGCTAGGACTAGTAAACCTCAAGCCCCGGCGGGATAACTCAATTGGTTGGAGCATTTCCTGATACACCGAGGTTGTGGGTTGGATCCCCAGTCAGGGAACATAAGAAGCAACCAATGAATCCATAAATAAGTGGAACAACAATTTGATGTCTCTCTCTCATCAATAAATAAATTTTTTTTTTTAAAAAAAAAGAAAAACCTCAAGGTCTGAACTGGCCATGGGGCTTGTGAGGTGAATGTTTCCTTGGCTATCTTGTCAGAATTGGTTGATTTGTAAGCCTTCAGAAATGCTACCTGAATGTGTGCCAAACTTCCTACCCTAGCGGAGTCTATCTCAGCCTCGCCTTCCACATAAGCCCACCACAGCTCACGGTCTTTAGAAGTCACATACACATACACACACACACACACACACACACACACACACACCCCGTGTGGTGATAGCCAGAGGGAAAGTGGGGGGAGGAATAGGTCGAGGTGGGCAAAACGGGCATAAGTGGAGACTGAAAGAGACTTTGCTTTGGCACATGATGCGGTGTGCAGATGATGTTTTGTTGAGTTGTACACTTAAAACCTGAATGGTTTTGTGAACCAATATCACCCCCGTAAATTAAATTTAAAAAAGAAGTCATCCTCTATGTTGGCTTGGGTTCCAGCCCTTTTCTGATTCATTCATTTATCCACCCATCCAATGCGTTTGAATGCTTCCTAAGAGCATTTCTCTCCTCAGTCACTTTCTATGGAGGAGCCTTGGTTTGGCAGTCTGTCCCTGATTCCATACCCTCCCTTCTATTAATTACTCTCTTACTAATTAATTTTTTCGCAATGTGTTTGACCCCAATGGGCTCCTCTGGAATCCCTTTTCCCTCAGCGTTGTAAAAGGGAGGAGAGGGAGGCTGGAAGTGTAAAGCAGACCTAGTAAGGGGACAGAACTGGTTCTCAGGGTCAAGGCCCCCCTATAAGCAAAGAGCTGTGTGTGCGTGTGTGTGTGTGTGTGTGTGTGTGTGTGTGTGGTGGCAAGGGAAGGAGAAAGCCAGGAAAGACACTCTCATCCCTTTAGCACTCCTATCTCCCTTGCTCACTCACCTACCTCACACATTACAATCACACATTTCTTTTCTCATGCAACCGGATTCCAGCCATTACACCCTCCCTCGCCTCTTCCACAGTCCCATACCATGCACACCTTTCAGTCCATTGTGTAAGTGTTCACTGCTTGAGTCTCTCTCTCGCTCACTTCCCTCCCTCAGAGCGCAGACCCCTTTCACAGCCTCCTCTCTGCACACTCCCATTTTGCACAAGCCTCTCCCCCTCTGGTGCACCTGCGTCTTTGAGCACCCACTCCCCTCCACCCTCACCCTTCACACACCTATTCTCCTACCCGTGTGCATACTCTCCTTCCTCGGACACTCCCCTCCTTCCATCCTCCCCAGGGCTGCACACACTCCCCTCCTCGCCCCCCCCACCCCCCCAGGGACACCTGCTCCAGCCGGGCAGGGCGGGGATGCGCAGCCGCGGCCACTTCTCTCTCTCCCCCTCCCCGCCCCTCCCTCCATTCCTCACCGGCTCCCCGCGCCCGCCCCGCCCGCCCCTCCCGCCGCCGCTCCGGGGGTGGGGGGGTCTCCGCCGCCGCCGCCGCCGCCGGAAGGAGCCGCCATTTGCCACCGCCGAGCGCACGGGCCGAGCCGAGCCGGAGCCGGGAGCCGAGGCGGGACTGGGGCCGGGAGCACGGCGATGGGGGGCGGCCCCGCCGCAGGAGGATCGGGGCGCGTAACCCCGGGGGCCCGGCCCGCTCCGGACCCGGACCCGCGGGGCGCGGCGCCCTGAGCCCCCTCCCCGCCCCCCGCCCGGGCCATGGCCGCGCGCCCCGCCGCCCCCGGGCCGCCCGCCCTCCCGGCGCCGCCAGCCGCGAAGCCCCGGCGGTGGCGGCCGTGAACGGCGTCCCCGGGCCCCGAGGACCCCGGCGGGGCTGGGCTCCCCGGCGCGCGCCCCGGCCCCGGCCCTGCCCTCCCCTCCCCGCGCCGCCCCGAGCCCCCCGCGCGCCGCCCCCCGCCCCGCGGCGCCCGGACGATGCTCAAGTCGCGGCTCCGCATGTTCCTGAACGAGCTGAAGCTGCTGGTGCTGGCGGGCGGGGGGCGGCCCCGCGCCGAGCCGCAGCCCCGGGGGGGCGGGGGCGGCTGCGGCTGGGCGCCCTTCGCCGGCTGCGCGGCCCGGGACGGCGGCGCCGGCGACGAGGAGGAGTACTACGGGCCCGGGCCGCGCGCGCGGGGCCTGGCGGGCGACAAGGAGCCGCGGGCCGGGCCCCCGCCGCCGCCCGCGCCGCCGCCGCCCCCGGGCGCGCTGGACGCCCTGTCGCTCAGCAGCAGCCTGGACAGCGGCCTGCGGACCCCCCAGTGCCGGATCTGCTTCCAGGGCCCCGAGCAGGTCAGGCCCGGGCGCGCGCGGGGCGGGGCGGGGCCGGGCGGGGTGGGGGCGCCCACCTGGGGCGCCCGGGGAGCCCGCGAGCGGGGTGGGGGGGGCGGGGCCTGGGAGGTGGGGCGGGACCCAGGACCCCAGTGGGAATAGGGGGAGGTTGGGGGGCTGGCTGGAGACGCCCAGAGCGTCCGTTTGAGGTGGAGGGCGAGCAGGGGTCCCCAGGAAGGGGTGGGTCTTTCTCCTGGCCAGGCTCCACATCCCTCACCCGTGAGCGGGGACTGCCTTTCTCCCCATCCTCTTCCCCATCTTCTCCCCCATCCTTTCCCCCCCCTTCCCCCCGGGGTCTTTGTGGGCTGAGGAGGTGGCCGAGGGGAGCGCTTGTTCCCACCTGGAAGGGAGGGCCCAGCGGCGCCCTCGCCTCTTTCAGGCTTTCTCTCTCCGTGGGGCACTTTCCTTCACTTCCCGTGCTACAACTTTCCATCTCATTCCAGAGAGTCCTCTTTGTGTAAATGTTGTGGACAAAGTTGTCTCGGGATAGTGCAGGGGATGTCTCTGTGCGGTGAGACATTACTCCTGGATTAAAAGGGAACACCTTCTACTCCCACCCCCCAGAATGCCTTCTCCCTTTTGTTACTTGCAAACAGAGGACGTCACCTGTGAAATACTTTACAGGGATGGAGCCGGGAGGAAGGCATGGCTCTGAAGCTCTAACCCTCACCCTTCAGATCCTAAGGGGTAGCCTTCCAGTGGGAACTCCTTAAAAGACCACCCTCTCCAAATTCTGGGCAAAGAGAAGACCCAGTTCCCCACCTCCTCTCCGATCCCTTTTCTTCCTCATCCATTTGGTCAGGGAAGTTTACCTGGAGCTCTAACTTTTTTCTTTGTCCTGCAGCCTTAGCCTCTTGGCCTGTTTGGGGTGAAAGGCCTGAGCTCTTCTAAGGTGGGAGAATGACAGGTCTGGACAGGAGGGTTTTCTCCCCCAGAGCGGAGAGAAGTGGGTCCCGGTGGCGATAGCTAACATCACTCTCCTCACTCTTCCTCCAGGGGGAGCTCCTGAGCCCCTGCCGCTGTGACGGCTCCGTGCGCTGCACGCACCAGCCCTGCCTCATCCGCTGGATTAGCGAGAGGGGCTCCTGGAGCTGTGAGCTCTGCTACTTCAAGTATCAGGTCCTGGCCATCAGCACCAAGAACCCACTGCAGGTGAGGTGCAAGGACGAGACTCTCGGGTTGGAGCAAGGGCCTTGCAGCATTCAGAGTCAGGAACCCCCGGGAGCCTATTGCATCCATTTGTTTACCCCTCCCCACAATTTCCTGTCTTTCTGTAAGTCCTCCCTTTCTTCATTTATTTACAAAGACTTTATTCAGTGCCACCTTTATTCCAGACACTGTTCTATGCAGTGGGACAACAAGAAAGAAAAAGATAATAATATCAATTGCAATAGCAAATATGTAGTGTTTTCTTTGTGTCAAGCTCTTGGTGTGTATTAACTTTTTAAAAATATATATATGTTATTGAATTTTTTTATAGAGAGGAAGGGAGAGGGATAGAAAGTTAGAAACATCGATGAGAGAAATATCGATCAGCCGCCTCCTGCACACCCTCTACTGGGGATGTGCCCTTGACCAGAATCGAACCTGGACCCTTGCGTCCCCAGGCCGATGCTCTATCCACTGAGCAAAACCAGCTAGGGTGGTGTGTATTAACTTCTGGTCATTATAATAATCCTATTAGTTATATACCATTATCCACATCCTAAAGATCGATGCACAAAGAGATTTGAATACTTGCCCAAGGTTACTCAGCCAGGAACTGATGGCGTTAGAATTTGGAATTCAAACCTACATGGTCTGGCTTCAGAGCACTTGCCTCATCCTGCCTTTCTAAACTAAGACAGACCCATGGTTTCAAATACCTTGAGCAAGGCCACAGCCTAGGTTTGATCGGGGCACAGAGGAGACAGATGTTCGTCCTGCCAGGAGGGTTTCAGGAAGACTCCTGGAGCATCCTGCTTTTCAGGGCTAAACCATCACCCGGCCCTCCATCTCTTTCTGTGACTTTTTGGAACCCTTTCTCCCACACAGTGGCAAGCCATCTCCCTGACAGTCATTGAGAAGGTCCAGATTGCCGCCATAGTCCTGGGCTCTCTCTTCCTCGTCGCCAGCATCTCCTGGCTCATCTGGTCCTCACTCAGCCCTTCAGCCAAGTGGCAACGACAGGATCTGCTGTTTCAGATCTGCTACGGCATGTATGGCTTCATGGATGTCGTCTGCATAGGTGAGGGCACCTCTCTCCCTTTAACCCGAGGGGCAACTTCCTCACACTCATACACTTCACTTTCCCTCCCCATTCCTTCAGCCTCATGGCCACATTTTCAACCATTGAGAGCCTTCAGGGCTATCTTGGTGCCCCTCCCTTCCCAGCTTCTCCAGGTCTTTTGCAACCCTATCTCCTCACTCTGAAAAATGTTTGCTTAAGCACCTCTCGCCTGGGTCTGAGCAGCAGTTGACCCTGGATATCTTCTCCCTCTTGCTTAGGACTCATTGTCCACGAAGGCTCCTCTGTCTACCGCATCTTCAAACGCTGGCAGGCAGTGAACCAGCAGTGGAAGGTCCTGAACTATGACAAGACCAAGGACGTAGGAGGAGATGCAGGGGGAGGGACGGCAGGGAAGCCGGGCCCCAGGACCTCACGGACAAGCCCTCCCTCTGGGGCCAACAGCCGCCCCCCGGCTGCCCAGCGCATGCGGACGCTCTTGCCTCAGCGCTGTGGTTACACAATCCTGCACCTCCTTGGACAGCTTCGGCCACCGGACGCGCGTTCCAGCTCCCATTCCGGCCGAGAGGTTGTCATGAGGGTCACCACAGTCTGAACTGAACTCCAGGAGCTGGGATCTTGAGTCAGTGCATCGGCCAGAGAGGAGCTATCATGACTGCGGGAGGTACCGCCCGGACCAGATGTTTGGGGCACACTGCTCCCACCGCTGAAGGTCTCTGTGGGCAGCCTCAAGCTGGAGACATTGTCTGGCTTCTGCCCACTGGGTAGATGCACGTGGATGACATTCCAGCCCCCACTGACAATGCCCCACACTCATCCTGGGGCAGCCAATGGGCATGTGGGGAGAACAGCTTTTCTTCCCCAGAGAACCGTCCTTACCTCAGCTCCTAGGCCCTCCAGCCCCTCAGCTCTACCATGCTGACTTGGTGAGGGGGAACCAATGCCAGAAGAAAGGGGCTGTAGACCCCCCCACACCCCACCCCATGGCCACAGGGCAGCTGGCAATAAGACTAGTATACATTGACCTCCCGTTCCCTGCATGAGGGCGGGGGGGCTTCCCCTGCTCTGCCCCCCATTGCATGGGGGGAGGGCATAAAGAATCATTTATATGCACATGGAGACTCCTTTCTCATCTGGGGCTTCTCTGGAGGGTCGGGAGGTGTGGGGAGGTTTCTCTGCAGAGGTTACAAATCCCAAATGCAGCAGTGGGCTCTGAGTTGGAGGTATAACTCCCACTTGCTGGTGAATAATTCATGTTGGCTGCTAGATGGCAATGCTCAGAGGTATCTAAAGGGTGGACCTACCATGTCCAAGTTTGTGATTTACAAAAAAAATCTCTCCACTGTGGTTTTCCTGTCTACCTCATAGGGTTGGAATGAGGATAAAGAAGGGGCTGGTTGCACCCATCCGACATGACTCAGTGGTTGAGCATCGACCTATGAACCAGGAGGTCACGATTCGATTCCCGGTCAGGGCATATGCCCAGGTTGCTGACTCGATCCCCATTGTGGGGCTTTCAGAAGGCAGCTGTTCAATGATTCTCTCTCATCATTGATGTTTCTATTTCTCTCTTCCTCTCCCTTCCTCTCTGAAATAAATAAAAATATATTTAAAAGAATAAGAAGAAGGGACAGGTTGAATGCCATTGCGAAGAAAATCAGTGATGGCATAAAAAGATTTATACTGTAGATGATGGTCCATTTATTTCAAATAGGAGCTGGTTAACAACTTTCAAAGTGTGTTTTTTATCTGGAGTTGCACAGAGCCTTGGGAATGTGTGTTGAGTGTCATAGATATGTAAATATGAGGGAAACTAGACATTGCAAATGTGAAGGATGGTGGTTATTTGTAAGAATGAGAGCTCCTTCAATGCCCTACAGAGGGCAGAGAAAGGCTGGAGCTCTCCTTCTTGCTCTGGGGATCATTTGGATTCTTAGTCCTTCTCAGGCACTGTGCTCACCCAGAGAAGTGGTGTGAAGGGAATTCGGACTTATTTGGAGTGAGATGGACAGAATCCTTCCATGATATGAGTCTCCAGCTTATAGGTCTGGTCCTGGTGTGCCTCAGCTAGTGGTATTACCTGGAAGTATTGTGCTTGGAGACAGCAGGGTAGAGGACACTTGTCTAGAGAGAAAATTTGGGAAGGACTGCTTAAAATGTGGGTCAGCCTGACGTCTCAGCCCTTTCTCCTGAGTTCTTGGAGCTGTGTGTTCTATGAATGATGGTATCTTTTAAGTGAACTACTCATCAGCAATTAAATTAATTACTTCACACTTTGCTAAAGTCAGATCCAGAGGCCTTTCCTATTATTAGTCCTTCTCTCAGAGAAGGTCTGCTCTGTATGCTCCCTGGGGATGTTTTGGGGAAAATGCTTATCTGCTAAAGGTCACATATCCTTGCCTGGGTATTGGCTATCTCCTACCCCCTCTCCAAAAGGGGTCTTTGCTGCTGTCCATGGTGCTAGCACCCAGCCTTGCCTGGAGGTATAGATACCAGTCACCTGGACTTGTGGGAAGTGTATCACCTCCAGGAATCAACATGGAGAGGGAACTGAAGCTGAGCTATATCCCGCTCTCTCATCCCCCACATTCCAGTGGAAAATTGTTTTTCCAGAGAAGTAAACCTCCACATTCCTTACTTGGGCAGACAGAAGAGCCAGGCTTTACTGATTTGCTAGTCACCAGATAGCTGGTGGGGACCAACTATCAGATGGGAGACAGCAAATTAGAGTGACTAGTGCCTATGATGGCAGATAGGGTTCAGGTAGGTATCACACAGTTGGGGTTTCCTGTGCCAAGCCTGGGCTGCCCCCGTGATGGCCCACACAGAAATTTAAACCTAAGATCATAGGCACACAAACACACTGTCTCCATTTGGACACTGGGTCCTAAAACCAGGCCAAGTGAGACAATATAATCCTCTTCCTTTCAGTACCACTAGATGTTCTGGTATTGGTTTGGGACCAGCAATCAGTACTGTCCCCTATCCTTCCCTTTTCTAACTTAAAGAGGATCTTATCCAGAAAAGGGGTCATGGGAGCTGTTGCCCTCCTCAAGTGAGTAGTCCAACTTGCCCAATGGAGCCGTGGGTGTCAGAGCCCACATCACTAAGTTCAGGGGGAAAGGTCTGAGAGGAATTGGGGCTTTATTCTTTCAAAGCTCAAGTCTGCTAAAAATCAGGTCACTTAAGTTTGGGTTGAGTTCAGTGATAGGGGAATGGGGATGGGGATCGAGTGTAGTACAGGAGTTGAGAGAAGGGACAGTACAGGTACATAAACCTTGGTCTCTGCACTGAACCTTGGGTACAACCTGCTCCTGTGTAGATTTTACATAAATAGATACTCCCCAGAAGGCTTGGTGGTTAATGAAGTTCCTGTGGTCAGGGAGCCATGTCTAGGGCAAGGGACTGAGATGGTGGGAGGAGGAGGAAGTGTGAAGCGAAATCTCCATCTCCATCTAGCTCATTGGAATGGGGAGTGGAGGGAGCAGGAGGAAGGGGGACAAGTCCTGGCATGGGGAGGGTAATCTAGGCTACCCTCAGAGGGAGCTGCGGGGAGTGTGCTGAGAGATTTATTTATATGGAAGATGAGTTCATCTGTGTACATCACAAGGGGAGGGCTGTGCCCAACTTCTGGGGGGCCAGAGAGTGCTGACCCAGGGAAACAGGCTCCCTCTGCCCAGCCCCTTTCTGCCTTGGTGCCCCAGGGCTTCTGGCCACCCCCACACTGAGCTTTCATCCTGTCTGACTTCACTTCTCGGGCTGTATTCCTGTCTTTCTCCAAAGGAAAAGACCTTGGAACAATTTTTCCAGAGAGGTGAGAGTGGCCATTCTAGGATGTCCTTCAGTTCAGGTTCCATAAACATTTCTACCAAAGAGTCAGCCGCCTCTGGCCATCTCTGCAAATCCCTAGCTCCTAACCCTTTTTTACAGCTTGCCCTTGTGATTACCTTTCACCACCACCCTCATACCTTCTTCCAGGGAGCCAGACTTGGCTGTTCCCACTCCAGACAGAAACGTGTCTGGGTTTGTGGTGCAAACCTCTCTTCCAGGTGTCTGGACCTCCCATGCTATGGAGCTAGTCCCAAGGCCTGAGAAACCAAGGTCAGGGATTTGGGTGAGGGTCTTGCCTCCAGGTCTTGTAGGAAGTGAGAGTGGGAGAGAAATAAGTAAAAAATCAAGGAGGGAACATTTTTTTTTAAACTTTATTTCAAAACTATGAATATTTAAAAATATCAATATGTAAAAGGCATATACAGGGATAGATGCAGAGATGTCTTTGTCTGGGAACTAAGTCAAGCCAACTTAATAGTGACCAGAGAGGCAAGGATAGTTTTTTAAAAATCATAAACCAGGCAAAGGCAGACTCGCCTTTCTAGAGGCAAGATGAGGAAGGAACGAGGTAGGCAGAGCCTGGTAAACTGCTACCCCCTTCTGCCACAGGGTCCAGATTCAGTCTGAGAATTTGTGTGTCACCCAGGGACAGGCCCTGGCAGGGGTATAAAAAAATGGAATAAGATCTCATCCTTTCTCTCAAAGAGCTCACATGCAAGGAAGACCAGGTGCAGACCAGATGCACAATTACTTAGCTCATGTCATGCAAAGAGCTTGGTCAGCAGCATCCGTGAACACTGTGGAGCCCCCAAAGGACGGTGGTGGAATTCTTCCTCAGGTCACCCAGCATTATTAGTTAAAAGTCTGAGTTGGCCCTTGAAGGATGCATGTGATATGATCAGGAAAAGGGCTGAGCAGGCAGAGGGGCTATGGTTTTCTCCAGGCCTGCTGGGTCAGGCCACATGCATACTCCACACCTTGGCCAGGACTGCCTCAAACCCTTTGCTATGATCTTTCTGACTAGTGTGATGAGATAGACAGGTCTCAGGGGAAATACACAGGTCTTGGTCTTGTGCCTAATAAACCCCTATGATGAGAGAAAAGGTGGTAACAGCCTCCTTCACAAAACTATCTGTCCACAAACTGTAGGTTGATGCTCCTCTCAGGTACCAGGACAGTCCGGGTCATGGGTCTGATTGGGGCAGCGCCTGGCTCAGGCCGTACCTCAAAGTGAGTCAAGATCTGAAAAGTGAGGAAGAAAGCTATCATTATGGGAGGGGTCTACAATGGTGGGCTGGTTTGGTCACGGGCACTGTTTGTGTTAGAATGGTCAAGGTTGGTAGTGAACTCCTTGGTTAATCAGGATAAGGGACTATGGTAGGGAAATAGATAGTCCACATTCCCTCACTCACTTTCCAGGACTGTAATGAGATTGACGCATTTAAAATATTAAGTCTTACATGTTTTCCTATGCTTATCAGGAGAAGAGCTCACAGCTTTAGATAGTTAGGGTCTCTCTCGTCTGCAGAAGGTCTAGATCACTCACCTGGGCCAAAGCCATTTGCAGCTCCAGCTCTGCCAGGCGTCTCCCCATGCAGCTGCGCTTGCCGAAGCCAAAGGGAAGACAGGCGAATGGGTGGGGGGCTGGGCCTTCCCCCAGCCAGCGCGCTGGGCGAAAAGCATTTGGCTCTGGGAACTGGGCAGGGTCTCTTGAAGTGGCATAATGACACAGAGTGACCAGCGTCTGGTGAGGGAGGAACACGAACTTGTCAATTCGGCCCCAGGAAGGCAAGGAGGGACAAGGAGAAAAGGCGATATGGACTGGGATGAAGGCAGGCTCTGGTAGGTAATGGGAAAATTTTCTGTGCTGCTTTTGAAAGGATTTTTCCTCTGTCCCATTATGTCCCAGAGAGAAGCATTCAGGCCAAGGGGAGGGTTTGAAGGGCTTATGGAGAGTTGAGGATAAGATCAGGGCCAAGATAGCGAGGGATGGCTTAGCAAAATTGGCCCATAGGCTCTACTCACATTTTTGGGAATGATATAATCACCCACACGAATGTCTTTATCAGGAACACGGGAATTCCCAGGTACTACGGGGTACAGTCTGGGTGGCAGAGCACAAGGAAAGACAAGAAGGTAAGGCTGGGGCCATTAGCCTCCCTCTCATGCCCGCAACTTCCAAACCCATTCTTGGCCAGGAGTAGGTACCATTTTCCTCCGCTTTCTCCCCGCTCCCGTCTTCTGTCTGCTTTCCCAGTCCTTCCCCAGCATTTTCTCCAGCTCTTTCTCTCCTGCCCTCTCACCTTAGCACTTCCTTGAGGACAGCCTTCAGCAGGGGCAGCTGGGACAGAACAGTGGCTGAGGAGTGGGCATTGGACCCCTTGCCCAAGGCAGCGGTGATCTCGGAATGGAGAGCCGTCTGGACTTCGGGGTGCCGAGAGAGTTCATATAAAGCCCAGGAGAGCGTGTTGGACACCTGAGAGGATAGGTGAGAGCATTGGAGGCAATAAGAGCAGAAACCAGCATAGGGAGATATGGTAGGGAAATAGATATAGCCACAGAATATGACGCTGTCTGGAGCCCAGGAAGTGCCAACCCAAGCTGTTCTAGAGGGCCACAGTGAACCCTCTGCAGCTGGATTGAGACTGGGGAGGCCAAGCTTAAGGATTAAGTGGGGTCCACAGCACGGAGGGAGAACGCTACCGTGTCCACGCCGGCCAGCAGCAGCTCCGTCACATTCCCCAGGATGGACGCGGCAGGCAACTCTTCCTGGAACAGGAAGTAGGTCAGGTGCGCCCCAGATTCCACGTCCTGCTCAGGCCTTCCCCGGCTCCTCCTGGCTGCTTCGGCCTCTCGCCGCTCCACGTGCTTCTGGGCTGCGCGGGGAGAAGGCGCAGGGATGCTTCACCGCCCCTGGGCGGTTCTATGTCCTCCCATCCCCACTTCGCGCCTGGGCCTTACCAAATGCAAACATCTGGTCCCAGTCTTGGCAGAGGCGGGCCCAGGGTCCCGGCACGAGGCGGTGCAGCCAGCTGGGCATCGCCATGGTCAATAGCGTGGACACGAACACGGATCCCACCGCGCGGATGAAGGTCTCAGTGTCTGGAGGCACTTTGGTCTCCAGGCAGCCCAGGCGCGAACCCAGCAGCACGGCTGCTATGCCTGGCCAGGAGGGGGCGCTGTCAGGACACGGGGTGACTCCCCCACCTCCACCCCACACACACCCTTCCGGGGGTTCCTCCTAAGCTGGCCACAGCTGTCCTGGTACTCACCTTCTAGTCCAAACTTGTAAAACTCTCCCGCTACATCGCGAACCAGGGCAGGCGACCCAGTGCCACGTCCCCGTTGGCGCCGCAGTCGCCGCACGAGGTCAAGGACCACGGCGTCCAGGGTCCCGGCGTAGCGGGCAGCTGCCCGAGGCCGGAGGAGGAGCGGGGCCAGCAGGCTGCGGAGCCTCTGCCACTCTTCGCCTTCCCTGTGGGGGTGCGGAGAGGGGGCGCATCAGGGCGGACGTGGGTGTGTGCAGGCTGTCCAGCGCTGCGGGCTGCGGTGGAGGAGCGCGTTCCGCTCGGGTGGCTGGGAGCGGGATTGCGTCTGCTATTCATCCCCTTCCTCCTTACTCATTTCCTGCCCCAGAGATGGCTTGGGTTCCTGGGTAACCTGAGTCACAGAATCTTATATACCACATCTGGATCCTGGTACCCTAGCCCCTTTTGCCGGTACCCAGGATTCTGCTCTCAGAAAGGACCAAGAGGAGGGGGGTGTGGGACGAGGGCCGGGCTCTACCTGAGCTGGAGAAACACTCTGTGTGAAAATCCCCATTTGGCAGTCTGGGGGAAAACGGCCGTCCCTCCCCTCAGACTGTCTCCAGACCCTCCACAGGAGAGGGGAGCAGTGGGGTTTCCCGGCTCTGGGCCAGAGAGGACTCACGCAGTGAGCAGTCCGCAAGCCCGCTGGCGCTGGCGCCGGTGCTCAGCCCACGGGGAGAAGCTGCAGCGCTCGGGCCTGGGCCCCTCCTGTCGCAGCAGCTGCTCGATGAGCGCAGGGGCCGCCAGGTACACGGTGCGCACCGTCCCGAAGCTGGCCAGCCACACCGGGCCGAAGCGCGCGGCGCCCTGCACCTGGGGGAACGGCGCAGCGACACTGGAGAAGGGGCAAGGGGACTCGCAGCGTGGCCCATGGACCTAATGTGGCTAGGCTTTGGAAGGGGGAGCTCCCAGCTGGCACATGGACCTAATGCTAAAAAACCCTCCTCCTTCCTCCCCCCCCCCCCTTCCCATCCCTAGAAAGTCTGAGTGTGATGGGCAAAGTTGTAAGAACTTTGCTTAGACTTTCAGCACTGCTCTTTGGGCACCAGAAAAATCCTTAAAGGTTCACACGCGGACTCTCCAGTTCAGGACCAGAGCACAAAGCATAGGAGCGCAGGTAGCTTTAAGCCCAACACGCTGAATGCCCGGGTAAGAGCCTGTGCGTTTCTGCCTCCTGCCCACTTATCCTGGACCTACCGACTTCCAGACTTAGCTCTGCGAGAAGGCGCTTTTTGAATGCTAGGTGTCAGGATGGACTCCGTGCTGCTTGAGCCAAAGCCCCAAATCCCAACTTGTCTTTCTCTAATCCATGGGCATCCGTTCTCACTGGCCTTCCCTCCTACGGTCTGCGCTAGTCTGTTTCCCCAGCACCGAGTCCCCAGAACAGAGTCCCAATCTACCTGCAGCTCGTGTAGGCGCGACAGCCCGCCCTTGCAGAAAAGTTCGGCAAGAAAACCCGGCGTGGAGGGGCCTGGGATGTCTGCCAAGCTCCGAGGCGCTGAGCCAGAGCCGCTGGAGCCCAGTGAGGCACCCAGCTTAGAAACACAGCGGGCACGATGCAACACCCTGGAGGTGAGCCTGAGGGTCTGGGTCATGGTCTGGTTCGGGAGATACAGCACTTGCTAGCATCTTGCCTGCACCCCTTTTTAACCCTTGGGGAACGTAGTGGAGACGCCCCCTCTCCAAGCCACTCAGCCAATCCTCTCCCCAGTGGTCCGTGTAGGGATTAGCACCTAGGAACAGTAGGAGGGGCTGAAGCTGCCTATGCAGCTCCCTTGGGTCATGTCGCAATGACCCTCTTGGGAGGGGAGGTCTGCCTCAGTTGCTCCTCCTGGGCTGGTGCCCTAGTCCCATAACCTGAAGATCTCTTCCTGGGAAAGGCTGTTTCGTTAAACTTTGATGACCAAGATATAGTCAGTCCCTGATATTCCCACCACTTCCCCACAGACAGGCCCCTTAGCCCATTCTCAGGAATTCCCCACCCTCCAGCTCTTCCTGGAAAGGAAGCAAGCAGGGAAGAGGCACAGCCATAGCTGTCCTCATATTCTTGGCTCATCAGGCTGCTCCTTCTCTGTATGAGCAGAATTTTCTTGCACCACATCTCCCCCACCCCCTGTACTGGACGCTGGGCAGATGGCAGGTGAGTTAATGGGGTAAAATGGGTTAAGGAGCCTTCATCTTTGTTCCTTGGGGAGAGCGGTCCTTTTATGTCAGCCAGTCAGCCCAGAAATTCTGGAATGGAAGGTCAGTATGAAACAAGAGCGGGTCTCCAACCCCTTACCCTCCCTGGGACTCTTCAGAAATAGTCACAATAAAGGCAGCATAAATCCCCCAGATCAAGTCTTAGGCAGGGAGACGCTGGGAGGAGACACATGACACATACTCTCACCTGCCCTGAGAAACAGCAGCATGGTCATGTGCCCACATATGTTAACTCCAGGACTACAAAGTACACACAGTGGACAGGTGATTTGAACTTAGCAGGCTGTTTAGATGGACACTGGAGAATTGTATTCCTCACTCCAGCTGAGAAGAGATCCCAGAGGGAGAAGGAAGTGCTAAGGAGGAACAAGACCCCATCCCTCCCAAATATCCCTACTGGTTCAAGGTCTTCTAACCTTCCCAGTCAGCTTCTTCTACTTTCTGTTGGCAATGGAGGGGCAGGAAAGTAAGAGGCAAGGGTAGTAGTGAAAACTTCTTTGAGAGATTGTTGCCTCAAAGCCCCAGCAGTCTCAGCTGGGAAGGTTCAGGAAGTTGATGTTCTTTCTCGTTCCTGAAGATGGAGTCCAGATGAAGCGAGGTAAGCCGCAGTCAGTGACCAGGAGGGGTAGGACTCGGGGTCACCACCTGGAGGGTGGGATCCTGTATTCTTCGGAAGATGGCGGGGAAATTCTTTCCTCCATTGCGTAGAACTTTCTTTCCCTCCTCAGTTGAGGTACCCAAATGTCCCACAATAGGGTCTTCACTCTGGGAGAAGGGTTTAATAAGTCCTTGACCACCCCTGTCCCTGAGACTCCCATCCCATTCCCCTGGCACTAAGCTGAGTTCAAAGACTATAACAGTCTGGAAAGGGTCTGTATCTTCACAATTTCCCTTTGGCCCCCAACTTACCAGCTCCTCCAGAGGCACACGCTCAAAGAGGGGGTGCCCTTCAAAATGGGTACACATCCATTCGTGTAGCTCCAGCACATCAGTTATAGTATATACCAGCCCCTGCACAGGCAAAATCAGGGGGACTGTATGCAAATGAGCAGCAAGATGATGGGCTGCATTCTTACTGAATTCTTTTTATTTATTTCTTTTTATTGATTTCAGAGGAGAAGGGAGAGGGAGAGAGAGAGATAGAAACATCAATGATGAGAATCAGATTGGCTGCCTCTTTCACGCCCCCTACCGGGGATCAAGCCCACAACCAGGGCATGTGCCATGGACCAGAATGGAACCCAGGACCCTTCAGTCCTTAAGACTGACACGATCCACTGAGCCAAACCGGCTAGGGCCCCACTGAGTTCTCAGAAGGTCCCTGAATAGGACACTCACCCAGCCCTTCCTCCCAGTCCCAACTCACCCCAACTCTCAGCACGTAGGCATATTCTGCCAGTAGTGTGGGACTGATGATTCGCCACTTGTGCTTCGTCCGCTTGAAATGTGGGTCAGGGAAGAGGAAGAACATCTTTGCCAGCTGTGAGACAGACACGCACAAACTGGGTTGTGAGAGCCTGGCCTCCATGTCCCACCTTTCCATCAGCCAAACCCACCAGGGCCCCTCCCCACCTGGCCCTTGTAGAAGAAGTTAGGAAGGTGTTTCATGGCGTTGCTACGGAGACAGGCGATGTTCTGGAAGCCACCTCCAGGAGCTGCTCGTAGAGCTCGAATCCGATCCTGTACATAGTCTGAGACCTTTACCCGGATCTCCAGACCCAGGATCAGTGTGTCTGGGAACAGCGGTGACAGTTCCACTGGTCACAGGAATAGGAATGGAATCATCAATCTCATACTACAAGAACTTCAAAGGAGTCAATACAGGAAAGGAAACGTCAGTCTGAAACTACCAATATCTGGAATGGCAAATGTGGACAGAGAGTTCTATATGGATGGTATTATACTGGAGTAGAGGGCTGGGGAGATATTAAAATTGTTACCAGGACTGGAAGCTGGAGGGTCTGTGAATACATGTATATTTGCAAGTGCTTTAGTATGTTCACACATTCTCTTGTTTAACCCTCTTAGAACTCTGTGATAATTGTGAATATGAGGAAACGGAGGATAAGAAATGTCCAAGGTCATACAGCGAAGAAGAGACAAAACTGGAACTGGAACCAAAGTTTTCTGTCACCAAGTACCATGCTCTTCCACTTTGTCATGTCATTATCTCTATGGGAAGATCTAAAAATAGACAAGTGGTTTTGCTCAGTGGAGATACAGCAATAGCCTGGGGACTGAAGGGTCCTGGGTTCGATTCCAGTCCAGGACACATACCCAGTTGTGGGCTCCATCCCCAGTAGGGGGCGTGCAGGAGACAGCCAATCAATGATTCTCTCTCATCATCCATGTTTCTCTCTCTCTCCCTTTCTCTCTGAAATCAATAAAAATATGTATTTTTTAAAAATAGAAAAGTAGCTTAGCAAGCATGTATGGGGGCAATAAAAATAATACTAGGGGAACTAAAAAACAGAGAGTGGAGCAGAAGGAATGAGCTCTGGTGAGGGAGGGGGGAGTGATGGAATCCCTGAGAAAGACAGTTCAGGATCACTGGCCACAGTGGCTAAACTCTGACGCTTGTGCTGACCAGCTCACTGACCCGGCACTTGGCAGGTGAAATGGCTCACGTGGTGACTGGGGCCAGGGGCAAGGCCAGACAGGACAACCCAAGTTTTAAGATGCATTTGAGGCAGCCACCTCCCTTCTCCAGGGCAAAGGCCACAGGCCCAGAGTGGAGGGAAAGTGGAGACTTTCCACACTGATGTCACAGTCTGGTCCGAAGGGGAAAGGCCAACTACGGCCCCCACCAAATCTGCTGAGGTGGCAAAATCTAGGCATTGCCTTTCCTTACCCAGAGAAAGGGCCAGACAGAGTGTTACCTAACAGGCCACCATAGCCACAGCCTATGTCTGCAAATTCCACTTGGGCTTGAGCTCTCTTTTCTTTCTTGTCCTTTGGGTCGTCGTGGCTCTGATTTTGAGTCAGTGGAGCAAAGAATTCTGGATATAACTCAGACCAATCCATCTCCTCTGGCTTCACAGGGCTATTGGAGAGAAGACGTGAGAAACGTGAGAAGGCTGGCCATGCTCTTGCAGCAGCGTCACCACATGTGCGTGTGTGAATGGGTAAGGGTGGGAAGTAGACGGGAGGGTTTCTAAACAATTCTGTAACAGTAGGTCCTGTGGCTTCTAGGAGATACAGTGGAAACCACCCTGTGAGTCATAGGCCTATCATGAGACCAGCCCATCTCCCTATCTAGGGGTTGATGACTCTGGTTGGGCACAAGTTCCCCTTCTCTAGGAGACTGGCTTCCTGGAAGCACTGGGATCTTATTTTGCTTACGTGCTTTGTGTGAAGAGGATGGAGTGAGATGCAGGACGGATTGGGTGTTTGTCTTTTTACTAAATCCGACAAACAAAACCTTAAGATGTAAAAGGCATTCTGGCCTAAACCGGTTTGGCTCAGTGGATAGAGCGTCGGCCTGCGAACTGAAAGATCCCGGGTTTGATTCAGATAGGGGACATGTACCTTGGTTGCAGGCATGTCCCCAGTGGGGGGAAAGGGGTGCGAGAGGCAGCTGATCGATGTTTCTCTCTCATCGATGTTTTTAACTCTCTATCCCTCTCTCTTCCCCTCTGTAAAAAAAAAAAAAAAAAAAAAAAGGCATTCTGCCGCCATCCCTCATCTCAGCAACAATTTCCCCTGCCAGACTTGCACCTGCAGACCTGACCAGAAAGCCACACCCCCTCCAACCCGCACCCCGCCCACCGCCCACTCCACCCTGTCCACCCCCAAAGCTGACGTCACCCAGCCCATCCTCCGGGTCCTCCCAGCACTGTCGCTCTCCGCGGCGGCTTGGGGCCGTTCTGAGTCCCACCCCGCCCCCGCCCCGCACACTCACTAGCGCAGCGTGTGGTCCGCCATGGGGTTGGAGTGGGCACGCTGCCGATAGTAGCGCTTCTGCGGCTGCGGGGCCTGGGCTCCGGCCGCGTCCCCAGCCTCGGCTCCCGCCATGATCCCCAGCCCGAGTGTCTCCACTGCACCCACGTGGGGCCCGCGGCCCGCGGCCCGCGGCGCGCGGTGATGACGTAGAAGACACGTCCGCGCAGACCCCGCCCCTTAAAGACCCAAGAGACAGCCCCGGGCTTGGCGGGCGGGCCCGAGGGGATCCGTGCCGCCCGGCGTCTCGGCACCTCCGGTCTGTGACGGGCTGCGGGTCAGACCCGCAGCCGGCCTCCTTCCTTAGCCCGCGTCCGCCTGCTCTGGTTACCACCCCGGTTGCGGGAAGCCGTGCGCCCCGCAGGTAAAAGGGGTCAGGTCCCCCCACGTCTACGGTGGAATTAGTCCTCGCGCCGCCCCCCTGGCCCCGGGCCCCGGACCGGACCGCCCGGTCTGACCGGCGTGGTCTGCGGTGCGCCCCGTCGGCTGTGGGCTGGGGCCCCGAGTGGGAGGGCTGCTCCTCGTTCCACGTCCAGGAAGTCAGACTGCAGGAGGGAGGGCGAACACCGGAGGCGGGGCTCGGTGCCGCGGGGCAGCCGACGTGGCTGTGTTTTGTGGGAGGTGGGGTCGGAATCAGGTACCGCCACCCCCACCCCGCCGCGGGCCGGGGATCCCCGGGCCGGCGACGGCGTCCCCAGCTCTCTGGACCCGATGGCGGACCCCCGTCCAGATCCTGCCTCCGAGCCCGAGTCGGTGTTCCCGCGGGAGGTCGGGCTCTTCGCCGACTCGTACTCGGAGCGGAGCCGCTTCTCCTTCTGCGGGCACGTGCTGAGCATCACGCAGACCTTCGGGTCGCGCCTCGGGGTGGCCGCGCGCGTGTGGGATTCGGTGAGGCGCGGGCGGCGCTGGGCGCGGGCCCGCGGGAGGTCCAGACCCGGACTCTGGCTTTGCCATATGGAGCGTTCCCCGCGACAGTCTTTTTTTTTTTTTTTTTTTTTTCTCTCTCATAGGCTCTGAGCCTGTGCAACTATTTCGAAAACCACAAGGTGGATTTCCGAGGCAAGAAGGTGATCGAACTGGGCGCGGGGACCGGCATCGTGGGGATCCTGGCAGCGCTGCAGGGTGCGTGAGCTTTGTGGTCCCGAGAGGGTGGGGCGGAGGGAGCGGGGATTGGAGAGTTGGTCTTTTCCTGGGTCCTCGGGAGAGGGGAATGGTTTGGGACCAGCCCGTTTTGTGTGGAAGGCAGCGCTCATTGACTGTCAGAGCGCCCAAGGTGGTTGATTTGGAGGGAGGCAGAATATAAAAGCCTGCACGCCTTAATAGAAGGGATTTTTCTACCTTTTTCCTTTTTTGGTGATTTCATGGACAAGAGTGTCACTTAAAAGCTCCTTTGGTTAATAGGATCTTAAATGGGTCTTCTGGCAGGATACATATTTGGGGATACCTTGTACGGGAAGTAACCTGTTGGCATTAAACCTCATGAGTGCTTTATAACTTTACCAATGAGAGGTTTATAAAAAGGTTTGTTTTGTTTTTTTCTTGGGAGAAAGCTTAAGGATTTCTGAGGGTTAGGGTGTGTTTTTGTGGGAGGTGGGGTCGGAATTAGGTACCACAGACATGGAAGAGGAAAAGGTAAGGAAAACTTTGCTTCACTTTTGTCAAGAACCAGATACTACAAAGGAGACGGTCCCTTAATTTATAATATGATAGGCAAAAGCTCACACCAAAAACACTCATTTAAAAACATGTATGATGTCATCGCCCTAAAAGTATCAATTAACATTGAGGGAAGTCTTCCAAGAGGCAGGCACTCATTCTTCTCTACTCATGCAACCAACGTGCGTTTGGAGTTCTCTCTGTGCCAGAGTCATGCTAGGTACTGGAATACAAGTACGACAGGTTTCCTCTCCCTGAGGAGCTCATGGTCCGGTTAGGAGGACGGGGAAGAAGTTACAGTACAAGAACTCTGGTGAGGTATGCACAGAGCCAGTGGCCATACTCTTGTCCTATCTCCCTGGTGTCCACAAAGAAGCTCTGTTAGACGGGAAGGAGGTGAGCAGTGTGAACACAGCAGGCTCAGAGAGAGCAGGAGTGTCAACAGTAGATTTCCGTGAAGGATGGGTGAATGAGAGATGGGCAGTTATGCTAGCAATGGAGAAAGGCATGTGACATGGTTGGGAACACCTACGTTAACTTGCTTCTAAGCTGGTTTCTCCTCCTTTGACACTTATTCAGCTGCCAAGTCAGAAATCTAATTGTCATCTTGTCCCTTAGTCTATTCTCTCAATCAGCCATGGTCATATGTCCTTAATGCTCACCCCGTTGTCGATTCTTCCACCATCTTTAGTTCAAACTACTGCCATCTCTTCCTTAGATTTTTATTAGAGTTTTTTTTTTTTTAATATTGATTTTTTACAGAGAAGGAAGGAGAGGGATAGAGAGTTAGGAACATTGAGGAGTGAGAATCATCCATCAGCTGCCTCTTGCACACCTCCTACTGGGGATGTGCCCGCAACCCAGGTATATGCCCTTGACCGGAATGGAACCCGGGACCTTTCAGTCCGCAGGCCGACACTCTATCCACTGAGCCAAACCGGTTTCGGCTCAAGTGCATCCTAAGTGCTACCCTGCTAGTGATTGCACCTCCCTGGTCCACTTATTCACCTCCTACACATCTGATTCTTACCTTCTTGCCCTTCAAACCTCCAAATGCTTCCTTCCCTATCTTCACTCTCAGCTGATGACTTTGTTTCCTATCTTTTCCGGTTGCTTCTGTTTAGAAAAAGTAGAAAAAGTCCACATGATCTTCTCACCTCACTGCTTCTGGGTCTGTATGTGCTACCTTCTCTCCTGTTGTGTGTGTGTGTACCATGGATGAATGTTATGCTCTCAGCTAAGGTCAAACCCTCCACTTGTCAGGAGACACCAAACCTTCTCATCTATTTCAAGATATTGTTCCAACAAACACTGCTCCATCCACCTCTCTCAAGAATTATCAGATTTCCCTTCTCTCTGGTTCACGGTGTGTGTGTGTGTGTGTGTGTGTGTGTGTGTGTGTGTGTGTGTATAATGTACAAAATATATTGTAATTTCTCCTATTTCAGAAAAACGCTAGATTCTACATATCCCTCCAGGTACTATCCTATTTCTCTCCTATAACAAAATTCCTCAAGACTTAATATTCCCTGTCTGTATCCTATTCCTCAATTCATTTTGAGACACCTCTTCATGTCCCATCCATTCCTCTGGTCAAGCTGTGAGCTTCATTCCCAAACCCATGCAGTTAAACACAGGAGTCAGTGATGAGCCCACCTTTCTTAACTTTGCAGCATTTGACTCTTCTTCCTCCTTGAAGCGCGTCCTTTGGTTTCCAGGGCACCACTCTTCTAGTTTCTGTCTACTTCACTGGTATTCTTTTCCATTCTCTCTTGTTGGTTCCTTTTCAGCTGACGATGTGAGTGTCCTGGGGCTCAGGAGAAGTGCTGTGAGCCCTTTCCTGTTCTGCCTGCATTCATTCCCAAGCTATCCTATCATGTCATGGCTTCAAATACCCTTTTTATGCGGATGACTTAAATTTAATGTGTCATCCAGAAACAGACTCAAGATCTTCCTGCCCGCCGAAACCAGTTTGGCTCAGTGGATAGAGCGTCGGCCTGCGGACTGAAGGGTCCCAGGTTCGATTCGGGTCAAGGGCATGTACCTGGGTTGCGGGCACATCCCCAATAGGGGGTGTGCAGGAGGCAGCTGGTCAATGTTTCTCTCTCATCAATGTTTCTAGCTCTCTATCCCCCTCTCTTCCTCTCTGTAAAAAATCAATAAAATATATATTTTTTTAAAAAAGATCTTCCTGCTCAATCCTGCTCCTGCCATCTTCCTCATATAAATGAATGGCAATTCGGTCTTCTAGTTGGTCAGGCTAAACATCTCAGTGCCAGGCTCAATTTCTCTCTCTCTCTCTCTCTCTCTCTCTCTCTCTCTCTCTCTCCCCCTCTCCCTCTCCTTCTCCTTCTCCCTCTCCCTCTCCCTCTCCCTCTCCCTCTCTAGTATTTCATATCTAATCTGTCAGCAAATTCCGTTGACTACCTTTAAAATATATTCAGGATCTGACTGCTTGTTAGACATTGCTACTGCCCTGGTTCAAACCATGACCATCATTGCTTCTGACCTTGCCCCTCTGCCGTCTTTCTCACCTCAGCAGCCAGAGTAATCCTTTAAAAACATAACTCAGTGTATTTCCTTCTTCCATTTAAAATTATCCATAGCCTCCCATCTCAGCCAGAGTGAAAGCCAAATTTCTTACAGTCTCCTGAAAAGGCCGGTTAGAATCCAGCCTCCACTTTCATCTCCCTCACTTACTCTGCTCCAGCCACCGGCACCTCCTGCTCCTCCTCAGGCCTGTTTGGCATCTCTTGCCTCAAGGTCTTTGCCTTCTGTGGTCCCTCATTTGGTACATTTTAGCTGAGAGATCCATGTGGTTTGCTCCGTCACTTCCATCTTTCTTTGCCCAAATGAATCTCTTCAGTAAGATGCCCCTAACCATCCCATTTAAAATTGCATTCCTTGCCTGTCCCTCAAGCAGTTCTTTTTTTCTTTTTTAATATCTTTTATTGATTTTTTTACAGAGTGGAAGGGAGAGGAATAGAGAGCTAGAAAACATCAATGAGAGAGAAACACCGACCAGCTGCCTCCTGCACACCTCCTACTGGGGATGTGCCCACAACCAAGGAATATGCCCTTGACTGGAATCCAACCTGGGACCTTTCAGTCCGCAGACTGACACTCTATCCACTGAGCCAAACCGGTTTCGGCCCTCAAGCAGTTCTTATTCTCCTTTCCTGCTTGATGCATCCTTCACCAGAGCACTTACTACCATCTCATGTGGAGTGTATTTTATATTTTGTTTGTTGTCTATTTCTTGCCACTAGACTGTAAGCTCCATGAGCAGTGGGATTCTCGATTGGTTTACTGCTGTGTTCTCAGCACCTGGCAGATAGGCACATAATAAATATAAATGAATGAATGAGTTCTTAATACATGCTGTTTCTGTAATGGTCATCTTGGTTATAATTAAAGAGTTTTGCAGTACTTAGTATGTCTCTACCTCTAGGAAGACTGAGGTTTTGACTTGCTCACCACTGTATACCCAGAACTTAGATAGCCAATTCATATATTTATTGCATGAATGAAGCTAGTTTCATTATCTGCACCCCCTACTTCTATATTTAAAACCTATTGCACTGCCCTAGCTGGTTTGGCTCAGTGGATAGAGCGTTGGCCTGCAGACTGAAGGGTCCCAAGTTCGATTCCAGTCAAGGACACATGCCCGGGTTGTGGGCTAGATCTTCATTAGGGGTCATGCAGGAGATAGCCAATCAGTGATTCTCTCTCATCATTGATGTTTATATCTCTTTCCATCTCCCTCCTTCTCTGAAATTAATAAAAATATGTATTTTAAAAAACGCATTGCTCTTAGGATCAAGCCTGAATCTCCTTAGCATGTCATTATTTTTCTCTACTCTCATGTCTTCACACTTTTCTCCTCCCTTCCACTTATCTAAGATCCAGCCTTCCTTGAATACTCCTTGCTCTCTCACCACCAGGCCTTTGTACTCTCAGTTCTCTGTTTGGAAAGTTCCACCTGACTCGTCCTTTAAGGCTCACTGAGGGCACTTCTGGGAAGCTTTCCAGACCTCTGAAGCTGGTCCGAGTCTGTAGGGGGTGGATGCATAGCCCATCTCCAGCTTAGTGCTGTCCAGGCTTCTGCTGACAGATGATTGTTGTGTTTTGAGCAGAGAGGTTGAAGATTAGCTCAGAGAGAATGTTGATGTTGTAGAATGTAGAGTAATGAGAATGGCGTTGGGTAAGGCGGAGGTTAGTGCAACTAAAACAAAGGGTGGACTTCGGCTGTCAACACATTGTCCTCCAGGCTCTGAGGCCTCTGGACCTTCTGGGCAGGAGCCGAGACCCCTTTGTCGGCCCCTCTGACTTTCATTTCTCTTCCCTCTCTCTCCCAGGGGGGGATGTTACCATCACTGACCTGCCCCTGGCCCTAGAACAAATCCAGGGCAACGTCCAGGCCAACGGAGCCCGGGCCCAGGTCCGCGCCTTGTCCTGGGGGATTGACCAGCATGTCTTTCCTGGCGACTATGACCTGGTGCTGGGGGCTGACATTGTGTATCGGGAGTCCACCTTCCCACTGCTGCTGGGGACACTCCAACACCTGTGCGGGCCCCAGGGCACCATCTATCTGGCCTCCAAGATGAGAGAGGAGCACGGGACAGAGAGCTTCTTTCAGTACCTCCTGCCCCAGCATTTCCGCCTGGAGCTGGCCCAGCGGGATGAGGATGAGAATGTCAACATCTATAGGGCCAGGCACAGGGAACGAAGACCTGTTTGACGTCATCCTTCTGCTCCTCTGAACCCCTTGCCTTAATGCCATATCTCCAAAGCCAGAAACACAAGGACCAAAAAGGATGGATTTCCCCTTGCCTCTCTCTTTCCTCCTCCCCTCTTACTTTCCCCAGATACTCTTGGGCAGGTACAGGGAGGTGCCTGCTGGCTAAGAATCCTAGAGCCCTAGCAGCACTGGATTAGAGCACAGAGGAAGTTCCTAGCTCTTGTTCTCAGCCAAGGATGCTGATGGGAGGGTACCCAGGGTTTTTAGGGGAAGGGGAGGTAAATAAGATGTGAGAACAGTGGCTGCAGAGACTGGCACTGATCACATTCAGTCCCGCTATTGTCTTTTTATACAGAATCTGTGTATTTGGCCAGATTCTACTGGAATTTATTTTTTAAAGGGAAAGAAACAGGAGCATTAAAGATCTCTTCTACATCCAAAGAACTCAGCCTTTGGTTGGGGTTCTGGGAAGTAAGAAGCCTCAGATCACCCACTTCTTGCTTCTAGAGATGGTCTGGTGGGACCTTGGCTCTGCCTGGGTCAGGCCCTCCCAGGCCTGAAGCTGGGGATAGGCAGCAATCTGTCCTTTGGCCTGTACCTTCTTCCTTCTTTTTGGAGTCGGAGTCCTGATCACAAAGTACTTGGTTCTTCTCTATTTTTCTTAAGGTGTTTAAGCCCTGTCAGTCCTTCCTTCCTAATGTGTTTTGCCTTCATCTCTTTTCTCTTCCCACTGTGGTGATTCTGGTTGGGGCTATTCTTACTCCTTGGGCCACATATCACTTCCTCTGGCCTCCAACTTTTCCAAAATCATCTCTGATTTGCTTCTGCTGCTGCCTACAGAAGCAAGAATAAGCTCCTCTGCTTGGTACTCAGTCCATCCTGTGTAATCCTAAATCACCTTCTATTTCATTTCCTGCTGGTTTCCAAATGTATTGCAACCTCAGGCCAAAAGTCTATTCTTTGTTCCCTGAATCCACACCAAACTTCCCTGACTTCATCTCTTTGGTGATTCCTTCCCTGGAAGGGCTAGTTCTAGCTGTCAAAATCTTCACTACTATTACCCTCTATCCTGAAAAAAAAAAAAAAAAGAAGAAGCTTTTCTGAAGCCCACTGTTTGGATGCGATTTCTTTCTCCTTTGACACCCTTTAACTGTTCAGCTTATGAGACTTACCTTGTCTTGTGTCTGCTCCCTATTTTCTTACCGTTAGATAGATTACTTGGGAGGGTAGGGCTGTAGTTTATTACCTCTAATTCCCTGAAGCCTAGCATAGTTCCTGGCACATTTTATTTATTTAGTGTTCAATAAGTATTTTGCTCATTCAACAAATACTTATTGAGTTTGTTGAAGAGACCATGCCCCTGCCTTTCCCAGGTGACTGCTGGCAAATTTCTGAACCCACCCACCTACCTCCTAATTTTGTCTTCATTCATAACTGGATAATAAATATGAAAGAGCATTGAAAATAAAGAAACAAATTGTTACCACGTGTCTTGTATTGTTATTTTGTGACGACTTTGTCTCACGGTTTCCTATTTCACTTGGGGAGTAGCAATTCCGTTCTCAATAAGCCCAGAGGGGAAGGCAAGTGTGCGCCCTCCGGCCAGCAGGTGGCGGCATCCCCGTTCGGCACATCCCGGCGGAGAGGTTTGGCCCTGCCGCCGCGCCGTAGGCCGGTGGCCTCATCAGTGCGCCGGCCCCCGCGGCAGCGTGTGGCGGCCGGAGAGATGTCGCTGCTGCGGTCACTGCGTGTCTGTCTGGTCGCGCGGACCGGGAGCTGCCCGGTGAGGGGTCTCGGCCCCCGCACTGACCTGCTTTCCTTGCGGGTCTCCCGGGTACCCTACTGCCGACCCCTTTTCAGACTCCACCCCACCCTTTCCCCACCTGCCGGCCTCTTCGCGCTCCGGCTTCCGCGCGCTGCCGTCCCCCATCCCCGGGCCCCAGCCCTTCTTCAGGTCACCTCGCTGCGGGCATGCTTTCGGTCCCCGGAACACCTCGCTGAGTTCTGCTCCTCATCCCTTTTTCTCGCCGCCTCCAGGCAGGGCCCCTTCCGCTGCAGTCGCCTCAGCCATGGCACGCCTTTCACGCAGGGCACTGGCTGTCCTCGGCCTCCAGCAAGGAGCTCCTCATGAAGTTGCGGCGGAAAACGGGCTATTCTTTTGTGAACTGCAAGAAAGCGCTGGAGACTTGCGGCGGGGACCTCAAACAGGTGTGCGGGGGCGGGGCGGGGCACTGCGGCGGATCTCAGTCTCAGGGAGGTCGGACTTCTGTCCAGTGACACTCCTAACGCCTACCTTTAGGTAGATTTGACTTAAATGACAGCTTCAGCCGTTGACTCAGTCCTATTAGCAATTGATTCATGATCCCAGGCTTAACAAACCTTACACTTGCAAAACGGCATTGCTGTTTCCTGCTGCTGAAAGCTGCAAGGGCTTGCGTGAGCTTTGGAGTCAGATGCACCCTCATGCTACTACCCCTGTGACCTTGGACATCTCAGTCTTTCATAGTGCCATCGTTCTTGTAAATATAGTGACAACACTACTATCTGCCCCATAGGGGTGTGGTGAGGGCTAAGTTTATCCAGTGCACCAGGCACAGCACTGGCATGTAGCCAAAAAGGCTGCCATAGATTACTTCAGTTTCTCTTACGGAATGAAGGGAAGCAGGAAGAGTCAGGGGACCTGGACATAGGTTAGAGCCTGGTTTCGTTCTAAATTCTGTGACTTTGTCATCTGCCCTTCTCCTTTCCAATTTGTAGGCGGAGAGCTGGCTTCATGAGAAGGCCCAAAAAGAGGGCTGGAGCAAAGCTGCCAAGCTCCACGGGAGGAAGACTAAAGAAGGTCTGATTGGGCTGCTGCAGGAAGGAAACTCCACCGTCTTAGTTGAGGTGAGATGTCCAGAATTCCAAATACCAGGAACAGCTGCCCCTTCAGTGGACTGCTTTGTGGTAGACTGTTGGCATTCTGAAAGAATAGGTGTTTGAGAGCCGTAAAGGGCAGTAGAATGAAACCCATGGGACCGCAGTTATAGCTGTATATTCATTTAAGTATAGAAATGCACAGGTGTGTTGATGAGAAAAGGCCTAGCAGTCTAGAGTATTACTCCTAAATGCCACTTCATTTATTTCATTAACATTGTTGAGGGGACTGGCAAATTTCTGGGTTCCGAAATTTGCCAGAGGTCACCTGGGAAAGATAGGGGCATGGTCCCTTATACCTGTAGCCTTATACCTTATCACTGATTGTTTCCTGGAACAGTTTGATTTTAAAGCTAGGAATTATATTAATTAGTTGATGGATAGAGAGTAGCTGTTTTAGAATTTGGGGGCCACAATTAATGAAGAATCAGATTTGGATCAGAGTGGGATTAGAGTTTAGAGTGAGAGAAGGAGATGAGTAAGCTGATAACAAAACTAGTTTGTAGTTGGAGGAGGCTGGAGAATCAGTTGATTAAGGAATGGAGTTTGGCATGCTGGTGTTTGGCATGTAGCCATAGGCTGCCATACTTCAGTTTCTCTTATGGGATTGAAGGGAAGTGAGTCTTCTGGGGACATTGTGGACCATCTTCTGGATGTTCAAGTCATTGCTAACTAAGGGATGCTGCAGGAATCACTTATTCAGCTTTTGGCCTCAGCTAGGAAAGGAACTGCAGATTTAAAGTTCTGAGGTCATTTATTTCTGCTTTGTTCTACAGATTGTTCTGTCAATACCTTGGTTTACTCTCAACCTGAAGGCACTTTTAGAAACTATAAGTAACTAGCTTATACAGCAACATCAATTTGTTCCTACAGGTAAACTGTGAGACAGATTTTGTTGCAAGAAACCTGAAATTTCAACAATTGGTCCAGCAAGTAGCCCTCGGAACCATGTTGCATTGTCAGAGCCTAAAGGACCAACTTTCCACTTACAGTAAAGTGAGTTTTTGGGGTCTCCAATGTTGTTGTCTCTAACATGCTGGATTGTTCCACTCTGTCTCCCCTCTTTGGAGTCTTTGTTGTTTACTTTTTCAGACAGTCTAATGTCTCCCTTCTTGTCTCTGCTTAAATGTTATCTCTTTGGAGAGGTGTACCCTTTCTCCTGTGGCTCTGTCCACTTCACTTGTTTCATTAACATTTTTTGTTACAGTGCTTATGTATTACATTTTTATTTACTTGTATGTGCCTGTCTTTCCCAACAGAACACAAGCTTTGAGAGGCAGGGGATTTGTCTTTTCACTGCTATGTCTCTGGTGAAGGAGAAGAGGGCCCAGCACTTAATTGAGGCTCAGTAAATCTGTATGAAATGAATGAATGAATGCCAGTGGGTGCAGTCAGTCAGGTCAGGTATTCAGAAATCTGACCTAAGGAAAGGATTTTTAAAAAATATATTTTGTTGATTTTTTACAAAGGAAGAGAGAGGGATAGGGAGTTAGAAACATCGATGAGAGAGAAACATCGATCAGCTGGGATGTGCCCACAACTAAGGTACATGCTCTTGCCTGGAATCGAACCCGGGACCTTTCCATAGGCCAACACTCTATCCACTGAGCCAAGCCGGTTTCGGCAAGGATTCTTAAATAAAGATATTGGAGCTTTGGCCTATGTGGTTCAATGGGTTGGACGTCGACCCATGCACCAAGACAGACATTGATTATAGGCTCAATTCCTGGTCAGGGCACATGCCTGAGTGCAGGAGGCAGCATATTGATGTTCCACTCTCACACCAATGTTTCTGTAAATACTTTCTCTTTTTCCTTTTTCTTCCTCTCTCTCTAAAAACAACAAAAAAGATATTGGAGAAGGCATAGTTTAGAAGAATAAAGTTATTTTTGTTCATAGAAGGATCAAGGAAGAAATGACATATTGCTTTTGATCCAAGCTTATTTGCCTTTGATTCAAGGCAAAAATAAACCAGCTGCTTGCATAATTTTTTAAAAATTTAGTACTACAATTTTTCTCTTTCAATTTATCCTTTTCTTGAGATCTCATGGTAAATGCTGATTGTTACTGACATTAAATAGTCACATTATATGGAAAATTGCATTGAGATTATTGTTTAGAATTGTATTGAGTAGATGAATCACTTAAACTATAAATTCTAATCTTGACTCTGCCATTGATTCTATTTGTAACCCTGAGCCATTCACTTACTTTACTGTGTTTCTGTTTCATTAACTATAATAAGAGACTTTGGTTCCTTTAGCTTGATTTCCTTTTATTATTATCAGTGCAATTTTTAGTTATTATCTGTTCCATTTCCTTTCTTTATCTTTCATTACATTTACTTTTTCTTTTTAAAATATATTTTTATTGATTTCAGAGAGAAAGGGAGAGAGAGAGAGAGAGAGAGAGAGAGAGAAACATCAATCATGAAAGAGAATTGATTGGCTTCCTTCTGCATGTCCCACACTGGGGATTGAGCCCCCAACCTGGGCATGTGCTCTGACAGAGAATTGAATTGTGACTTCCTGGTTCATGGGTCAACAGTCAACCACTGAGCCACACCAGCCAGACAACATTGACGTTTTTGAAGAGTATAGGACAGTTTTGTAGAATGTGGATTTTTGTAAGACTAGGAAACAAATCATCCTGTATTTCCCTCAGAACATCACATGAGGAGGTACATAGTAACTGTTGGTCCCATTTTTTATGCTAATTTTGATTTCTCGATTAAGGTAGTTTTTGCTAGATTTCTTCACTGTGAAGTGACCATGTTCCTCTTTGTAATTAACAACTTATCTCTATGGGAGATTCCTTGAGACTGTATAAACATCCAGCTTCCAAAAAACTTTTGCCTAGCCTGTGGTTGAGCATTGACCTCTGAACCAGGAAATCATGGTTTGATTTCTGATTGGGGCACATGCCCAGATTGTGGGCTCAATCTCCAGTGTGGGGCATATAGGAGGTAGCCAATCAATGATTCCCTGTTGTCATTGATGTTTCTGTCTCCCTACCCTTCTCCCTCCATCTCTGAAATAAATAAAAATGTATTTAAACCAATAGCACACACAAATAACTTTTGTCTAATAGTTTTAGCATCCATTGATGATACTTGGCAGATCAGTTATTACTACCGTGTTTCCCCGAAAATAAGAGATCCTCCAAAAATAAGACCTAGTGCATGGAAAGATAAGACATCCCCTGAAAATAAGACCTAGCGCAACTTTGGGAGAAAAAATATAAGACACTGTCTTATTTTCAGGGAAACGGTATGAAGTTGCATGAGGGTAATTTTTTTTTTTAACTCATAATTTGTTTTATATATATTAATTTTGTTAGTTGGCATTCTACTGTAAGAAACTTCTCCCTTTGTTTAGTACAACATTGATTCACAGATTCTTACTTTATACAGCAAGCTACAACTTATTATATAATTATTTATTTATACACTAGAGGCCCAGTGCATGAAGCTTCATGCAAGAATGGGCCTTCCTTCCCCTGGCTTCCGGAGCCGCCTTTCTGTCTTCCCATGTTGCCCAGAGGCCTGGAGTGGCTGGGGTGGTGCGGAATGCCTGCGTTGTTGCCCTGCCTCTGGCCACTTGGCACCTGTGTATGCAATTTAACCGCAATCTTTTTTGGGTTGATTTGCATATTCAGTCCTGATTGGCTGGTGGGTGTTGCAAAGGTACGGTCAATTAGCTTGTTACTCTTTTATTAAGTAGATTTATTTTTGATGGATTCCGTGCCTGCTAACTCATTTCAAATCTCTCAGTGGTTCTACAGTAAGGAAATCTGTTAAATCCAGCATTTCCCAAGCATCTTTGATTGTAGCAATTATTAACATCCAATCAAATATGAAAATCTATAATTACAAAAACATTGTCCTGCTGTTATGGTTCCATCACTTAGCTAGAAATTTGCTTAGTGTTATTTACCTCTCACTAAAAAGGAAAAAAAAAAAAAAGGCAACAGAAAATATTCCTGCTTTATTTAGACTTTAGAAAAGTTTGAATAGCACTATAAAAATGCTTGGAGGTGAAAATGTTTGAAAGGTTAATAGTCTCAAAAGAATTTGGGTGTCTCAGCATTTGATAGCTGAGTGGGGAGTTCAAAATGTAAATCAAGAGGGTTTTTTAAGCATTATTTATTTTGATGTTCAAATTATTCCTAGACTTGGCCAGTGTAAGGCAAACCTGTGCAGGCTGGCTCCATTGTCCTTCAGTATATCCTCAGTATTTTATGAGTGTTTCTTTTTTGGCATTCAAGATATTCTGGACTTACCTGTGTCCTACTTTCCTTGCTCCAAACATGGAATTGTTTACTTCTTTAAGGAATCCTGATCCCTTTTAATGGGAGAATGGTTTTGAGAAACCAAGAGCTAGGTATATTTATTTCTACTGAGATGTCATTGTTGCTTCATTCTTTTAGCAGACAGGACGTGTGTGTGTGTGTGTGTGTGTGTGTGTGTGTGTGTGTGTGTGTGTGTGTGTGAAGATTAGAATTTATAGTTCAATTCCAGTCCTGCACCACAGCGTTCTTCCTTTTCTTTCCCCATCCTGTCGTTTTATCTTCCCTCTCTCATAGTGAGTACATCGGCTCTTAGCAACTTTGATATGTTTACTTATTTACTCGATGTAACAATGCACACCAAGTTGTTCCAGAGTTACTATACCTGACCACTGCAAATAACAAACTTGCTAAGGAGTTCAAGATTTCGTTGGTGTTCTTTTGTCTTTACATTGAAGTTATGTGGTCCAAGAACTGTATTGAAAGTTACTTGGATTATTCACATACACACACACACACCTATGAGGTTATGTTGTTCATTTGAAATACAGTTAGAAACTTAGGTTTCCTTTTAGTCAATTTTCATTTTGACTCCAAAACCTTGTTAATTTAATTTTTGAATGTGTAACACATTAACAAGGTTCTGAAAGTTATCTCTCTCTCTCTCTCTCTCTCTCTCTCACACACACACACACACACACACACACACACACACACATACACACACACACACACACACCCCTTACTCTCTCTTGTCTCCTTTCTACCTCATTTCCTATCCACTCCTATAGATAACGAACTTTATTGATTTATGGTTATCCTTTATGTCTTGTCACAAAAAAAGCATACTTATACAAATACCTCTTACACACCCTGGCTGGTTTGTCTCAGTGGATAGAATGTTGGCCTGTGATCTAAGGGTCCTGGGTTCGATTCTGGTTAGGGCACATGCACGGGTTGCAGGCTCGATCCCCAGTAGGGGGTGTGCAGGAAGCAGTCAATTGATGATTCTCTCATCACTGATATTTCTATCTTGCTCTCCTCCCTTCCACTCTGAAATCAATAAAAATATATATTTAAAAAAAGAATTTAAACAACAACAACAACAAAACAACAACAACAACAAAATACCTTTTATACAGCTGGTAGTATAATTTGTATATACGCTTTAAATTTATTTTTTTCATTTAATATAGCTAGAAATACTCCATAGCAGCTTATGGAGCTCTCCTTTTTTTCTTTTTTCAGTTGCATAGTCTACCATTGTACGGCTGAGCTGTGGTTAATTCAACCAGTCTTCTCTTAAATTTAGGCAGTTAGGCTGTTTCCAGTATTTTATGATTAGACATAATCGCTCACTGATTATATACACTCATTGTTGGAAGTATATTGCCAGGGTAAATTCCTAGAAATAGGATTGTAGGTTTGTGAGCTGTTGTCCAGTTCTCCTCCTTTGAATTTCTAACATGCATTCAAACAATCTGCAAACCTTTATATTTTGTTAATCCTCATCTAAGGATATTTTTCCATTGATTTTTTTTTTTTTTTTTTTTTAGAGAGAGTGAAAGGGAGAGGAGAGATAAAGAGAGAGAAAAGAAACATCAGTGTGAGAGAGACACATTGATTGGTTGCTTCCTGCATGCACCCTACTGGGGCCAGGGATCGAGCTTGCAACTGAGGTTCATACCCTTGACCTGATGGAGCCTCGACTCTTCAGTCTATGGGCCAATGCTCTATCCACTGAGCTGAACTGGCTAGGATTCATAAACCTTTTAAGCTTTAAAACATTGTGATTGATATGAAAATATTATTCCTGATATCCAGGAAACTGCATTTTAAGAAGTTAGGCCAGCTTGGCCGGTGTGGCTCAGTTGGTTGAGCTTTGTCCCATGCACCAAAAGGTTTGCGGCTAGATCCCTGGTAGGGGCTGTACAGGAGGCAGCCAGTTGATGTTCTGCTCTCACATAGATGTTTCTCTCCCTCTCTAAAAAAATATCTTTTTTTAAAAAAGAAAAAGGACCAGAAGATAGGAGTGGGGTAGAATTGGGGTAATGGAGTGATGGAATAAAATATTTATAAAAATGGAACTCTGTCAATTTTTAACATCCTTGGCTTAATGAAAATATCATCTATATTTAGTTGTCTTATGTCATTTTCTGAGAAATAAGCTATATTTGCTTAGTTTTTGATAACTTGAGTAGTACAAAACTGATTGATGTTTGTTTTGTGTGTGTATGTGCACTAGGGCTTCTTGAATTCCTCTGAGCTCTCTGAACTTCCCTTTGGGCCTGAGAGGAAAGGCTCTCTCAAGGATCAGCTGGCCTTAGCAATTGGTGAGTATTTGTAAGGATTCTGGAAGCTAGAAATTAAGAACTCAATCTCTTGGTGTCTTTGGTATTCCTCCAAATCTAGATGAAGAATTACAAGCTCGGTGCCTAAAAGGATCAGATAATATGAACGTGCTCAGTGGATTGTGTGTTAGATATTAGGGAGCAGTAGGACTGAAAAGCTCACACTTTTCTGAAAAGAACCATTACCAAGCACTAGCCAGTTGTTAACCTGGGGGAAATGGGGTTCCAGTTTCATCAGAATTTTAAAGCTTCTTTAAAAGAATTAGATTTGAATACAAAAATCTCAGTTTTTATGTGTTTGCAATTAATAAAATTATTTGTAACACTTGAATGCATCATTGTGCTGACCAAACAAGCATGTCTATAGGCAGAGATGGCCTTGTGACATCTGTTGACTACTCTGGGGAAATAATACATCAAAGGTCATTTCATCTTTATAAAGGGACCCAGGAAAATTTAGGGCCATCATTTTTAGGAATTTGGTTTCTCTTTTAAGATTTTTATTTTTATTAATTTTAATTTTTATTTTTTTAAAGATGATTTAAAAAATATATATATATATATTTTATTGATTTTTTACAGAGAGGAAGAGAGAGGGATAGAGAGAAACATCGATGAGAGAGAATCATCAATTGGCTGCCTCCCGCACGCCCCCTACTGGGGATGTGCCCGAACCAAGGAACATGCCCTTGACCGAAATTGAACCTGGGACCTTTCAGTCCACAAGCCAACAATCTATCCACTGAGCCAAACCGGTTTTGGCGGCTTTGGTTTCTCTTTTAAAAACATTGGATCCTGAACTTGTTAAGGTACAGTCTCTCAGAGCCCACGGCTGTAGAAACCAGGTCTGGATCACTGTGGTGGGACTGGTGGGGATTTTACTTTTTTCCTAGGTGTCCTTGATGGCGGGAGGGAAGTAAGGCTGGAGTTTGAGCTTGCTGGGAATTGATTGCTCATCTTACATTTCCAGTCAGGACATCAGTTTCTGTCAGGTGGTCTTGAAGTATGTATAACGTTTCAATGAGTCATAGATGAGAAGCCAGGCAGACAGCCATTTATGGAGCTAATTAAGAAATTCTGGAAGAACTTAACAGCCTCTTGTTAATTTCTGGGAATTGACTAGTGGATAGAATTAACTATTGTGTAAGATTCTTTCTGGTTTCTGGATACTCCCTTTTACGACTTTTAGATATAACTTATGGCTAATTCAGGGATATTTATCCTGACCCCTTTGTTTATTTTTTCCCCCCTCCCAACCTTTTGGCTTATTTGGACTTCTTGTAGAGGGTAAAGTATCCTAAGAAAAAGGGGAAAACTGAAATCCATTTTGGTTCTCATAAGGGCCTCTTAAAATGTCATTTTTAAGAAATTTTGTTTTGATGAGAGGAAGTTGAGACTATGAGATGACACAGGGTTTTGGATTTTCTGGGGCTTTTAGGTGTGGACTTTTCCCTGATACAGTGGATAATCCGGAGTTGTCTGTGTCAGTTATGGTGGCACTTGGGAGGGATGGTAATATGGTGGGGAAAAAACACTTGATTGCTTTGGATCTGGGTTTTAATTCCAGTCTGCCATGTATTAACTCTGTGACCTGGTGCTGGTAGGTTACTTACTAGTAAGCTATATAAGCCTATGTTTAAAACAGTAGCCAGCATCTGAGTGCTCACTATGTAATAAGTGCTTTTATATGTATTATTTATTTCTCCCAGTAATCCTGCTTTCAGGTTTTTAAGTGGTATCTCCATTTTATACATGAAGCAACTAAGGCTTGATAAATTAGTAAATGGAGTTATATCATTAAGTTACTTTCCTAAGGTCATATACCTGGTAAGAGGCAGAACTGAGACCTGAGTCCAGGATCTGTGTGACACCATAGCTTATTTTTTAAGTTTTTATTTGTAAATAATGAAGGATTATTATTATGATTTTTTTACAGAGAGGGAGAGGGATAGAGAGTCAGAATCATCAATGAGAGAGAAACATTGATCAGCTGCCTCCTGCACATCTCCTACTGGGGATGTGCTCGCAACCAAGGCACATGCCCCTGACCGGAACGAAACCCAGGACCTCTCAGCCCACAGGCCGACACTCTATCCACTGAGCCAAACCAGTTTCGACAAGGATATTTTTTCCATTGAATTTTAGAGAGGGAGGGATCGGGGAGAAGAGAGAGAAACAACAATGTGAAAGAGACACATGGATTGGTTGCCTCCCGCACTCACCCCAACTGGAGCTGTGTCTTTTTTTCTTTTTTTTCTTTTTTTAAATATATTTTATTGATTTTGTACAGAGAGGAAGAGAAGGATAGAGAGTTAGAAACATCGATGAGAGAGAGTCATCGATTAGCTGCCTCTTGCACACCCCCTACTGAGGATATGCCCGCAACCAAGGTACATGCCCTTGACCGGAATCGAATCCAGGACCTTTTAGTCCCCAAGCCGACACTCTATCCATTGAGCCAAACCGGTTTCGGCTGTGTGTCTTCTTAACCGGAATCGAACCTGAGATCCTTCAGTGTGTGGGCTGATGCTCTAACCATTGGGCAACTGGCCAGTGCATAGCCTATGTTTTCAAATTTAGCCTGCCTGGCACATAGTTGGCGTTCCATAAAGGTACTCTCTGTGTTCCCCACCTCCCTGCACACACCTTTTCCTCTTTAAACTGAAAATGGTAGCTCCCTCTTACAGCATATCCACAGTATAAATGCCAAAGACTGTCTCCCAAATTGGCCATTTCTTTGTGTATTTGGTACTACGACAGGCATCGTATTCTGGAAGCGTGCTTTTTGTTTTTGCTTTTTTATAGGGAAACTGGGAGAAAACATGACTCTTAAACGAGCTGCATGGGTGAAGGTGCCCAACGGGTTCTATGTTGGCTCCTATGTCCATGGAACAATGCACAGCCCCTCACTCCACAACCTGGTGCTGGGAAAGTACGGGGCCCTGGTCATCTGCGAGATATCCGAGTGGAAAGCAAACCTGGAAGAACTTGGCCGCCGCCTTGGGCAGCATGTGGTAGGCATGGCCCCTCTCTCTGTTGGCTCCCTGGACGATGAGCCTGGGGGAGAGACAGAAACCAAGATGCTGTCCCAGCCATACTTGCTGGACCCCTCGATCACGTTGGGACAGTATGTGCAGCCCCAGGGCGTGTCTGTGGTGGACTTTGTGCGGTTCGAATGTGGAGAAGAGGGAGAGGCGGCAGAGGCTGAATAGGTTCCAGAGGCTTTAGGCCCAGGAGGAAACGTCTGTTCTTGGTTCTGGGCTTTCTTACAAAAAGCAGTTCTTTCTTAAGCCTCATCAAACCCAGGATTTGTTTTTCTTTGGAGTTTATAATGAAATTATACATCATGAATAAAGTTATTAAATAAAATTGTTACGTAATAACGAGAGTAGAATCTTTTCCTTATTTGCATAACGCTGGGTTCAGCTTTTGTGTGTCTTAGAAAACAAGTGGGCCTTATTGAAGTGACTGACAGTCTCTGGGAAAAGAGGCATCCACGTGCTCCCTTCTTCATAGATTAATAATGGTGTCCCTAAAACTTCTAACTCATTCTGTCTTACTTGTGTGACATGGAAGTCTCTTGCAATGCTTTGGACTATGCCTCCATCCTGGAACAACCCAGTTACATTACTCCTGCCACACGGGTTCTTTTGGAATTGTTGACTCAAACCGAGAGTTGTCTGGAAATGTGGTTGATTTGTTGATGTCTGTAGTGTGCTTTGAAGGCTCTCTGCGGTGGCATTCACACTGGTTCTGGCCTCATTACTGAAATTAATAACACATGACCCTAGTTTTCTGTTGGATAATGGAGTTTCCTGGACAGCTGTAAGGCAGATTTTGGCATTCTTGTGCCAAAAATGGGAATCACAGTGGTCCAGTGATCTAGAGAGCTCAACCAACAATGCCTTTTTACTCTCCTCATCCTGAGACACTTCTCCCAACAGTACATTAGATAATCACTAGAATGGGCAAAACATAATACTGAAAAGAATTCCCATTTGCTCATATAGGTTTCTTTATTTGAAAAGTTAAAAGCTCTGGCACATACAGATCTGGGCATTTGGATTTTGGCTTTGGAATATACATGTAATTAACATCAATGATTTGTGGGTTAAATAGGTTTTGGAAATACCGATCTTAAAATTTGAGACAAACTTAGGTCTCTGCCTTAACATTTAAACACTTTAAACTTAGTTTATCTTATTTATTACTTTTGGCTTCTCCAGACTTAGGTAGTTTTAGTGCTTTCTGCTGAGGCTTTAGCCAGAAGGCCACAAAAATTAAAAAGTAGGTATATAACAACTAAGAATGCAGGGGTGAAAAAAAATGGAGAACATGCTGTGATTTGCAGACCCTGTTTTATCTAAATGAAGTGCTGAATGTTAGGCAACAATTGATAGATAAATTCTTTCCTGATATTGGCACTAGCTGCTCTCTTCTGTGCTCTTGCAGTATGTGTATGCTTCCTTGCTTTAGAAAAGCCCCTTTTCTTTCTTCATTTGGAGCTGTTTCCAGCCAGGCAGAGCAGCAAATTGCCCTCTTGTGATGCCGAACACAGAAACAAAGTCCTGTTCAGAGAGGTAATTCTAAGAAAGAGAAAAAGGTTTCTGGTTAAAAGGAAGCAATGTACCTATCAGGGCCAACAGTTTGGGAGAGTGGGGCTAAGAGGGATAGGACCTTGAAGGGGAAGTAGACTGGATTTTAGAAATTTGGTAATAGACTTAAGTTATTCATTGGAGAGTTCCCATCTTGGCCAGTGGAAGAACTGATTAGGTTCACTTCTCTTATGGAGTCACCTGGCACCAGCTTCTTGCCAGCAGGACAAGAAATGGGAGCCTGCCTTTCTGCCTTCCCACACTGCCCAGAGGCCCGGAGCCGCTGGGGTGGTGCCTCTGGCCCGCCCCCGGCAGCTTGGTGCCTGAGTATGTAAATTAACCTGCCATTTTTGTTGGGTTAATTTGCATACTCCTGATTATCTGGTGGGCATCTCCAAGGTACGGTCAATTTGCATCTTACTATTTTATTAGTGTAGATGACCTGTGCTTTTAAGAAAGCTGTAGTCTAGTACTTAGGAATTGGTTAAATAAGATGTTGTGGAAATCTAGAGACTCTTCCCAAATAAAACCCTTCAAGGGGAAAATTAATTCATTCCACATAAGTATGTTAATTCATTTAACCAGTACTTAAGAAGTGCCTGCTATTTGTGAGGTACTGTTTTAGGTGGTGAAAAGTGAGAATGGGATGGTGAACAAGACAGGTAAGGTCCTTGCTCTTAAGGATCTACTGGAAGGGGAGACACAGTAAACAGTACAAAGGGCCTGGAGGGAGGGAGGGAAGCAGAGGGAGGTAGGGTAGTCAGGGAAGGCCTTCTTGGGCACGTGATATCGGAGCTGAGACCTAAATAACGAGGTGTTGACTGTTAGTTTTTTTCTGATAAAAGCAATAGCAAATATAAAGGCTCAAAGGCTGGAATGGGCATGTTAAAGAAAAGCAGGTACTGGCGGAAAGGGGCTCAGTGAGGAGGGTCCTGGTGTGTGGGATTAAATCAGAGGGGGCAAGGGGCAGATTGGATAGGGCCTTGGATGCCATGGAAAGGACTTTGGTTTCTTCTCTATGTGCAATAGGAAGCCATTCACTGTTTTAAATAGAACAGGGTCATCTGTTTCAAAAGCCTATTGGTTGTCAGGTGGGGAGCAGATTGTAGGAGCCAGTTGGGGGACTGTTGTAGTAGGCCACACTGGCTGGACCAGACTGGCAGCAGAGAGGTGGAGAGCAGTGGACAGAGGCTAGTTGATGGATTGATGTGGGAGGTGAGAAAAACATATCAAGAAAGAGCTCTGGAGCCCTAGCTAGTTTGGCTCAGTGAATAGAGCATTGGCCCTCAGACTGAAATGTCCCAGGTTCGATTCAGGTCAAGGGCATTCTTCAGCTCTGATCGGCCTACATGACAATTGATGCATCTCTCTCACATCGATGTTTCTCTCTTTGTATCTCTCCCTCTCCCTTTCACTCTCTAAAAATCAATGGAAACATATCCTCTGGTGAAGATTAACCAAAAAAAAGAAAGAGAGAGAGAGAGAGAGAGAGAGAGAGAGAGAGAGAGAGAGAGAGAGAGGAAGAAAGCGAGTCCGAGAGGGCAGCAAGTGGCTGGTAGCGAGCAATGGAGTCAGTGGGGATGAATAGTTACTTGTTAGTGTCAGTTTGATGGTGATGGCTGCGGTGACCAAGAAGGGGACGGGATGGCTGGTAATGTGTGCCTCTCAGGGAGAGCAAGAGTGAGAGGGAGTCGGTGGAGGGGAGGGAGAGGGAGAGAGAGAGAGACAGAGAGAGAGAGACAAACATTGATCGGTTGCCCCCATTGCACATCCCCGACGGGTTCAAACCCACAACCTAGTTATGTGCCCTGACTGGGAATTTAACCCCCCACCTTTTGGTGTACAGGATGATGCTCCAACCAGCTGAACCACACCAGCCAGCTATTTACCTAAACTGGAACTTAAGCTGCAGCCATTACTTTGTGGATGTGTCTAAAAACCTAAGGACATCAAGTTTGATGTAATTTGTCACAGAAAGCACAGGATATAAGAGACATCAAAGACAAAGTTGGAGGAAGTATGACAACCAAGAATAGCCTAAGAGACACACTGCTCAGTGAAACAGGATGTCCTGGATAAGATGCTGAAACAAAATGGACAATGGAGAAAAACTGAGGGTATCTGAATAAAGTATATTCTTTGGTTAATAATAATAAAAGAAAGAGTTTTTAAGCTACTGGTAGCTCAAATGTCTGAGTGCTTACGTTGTCCCGGAAGTGCCCGAGGCTGTGTACGGGGACCGGCACTGTACTCCAGGGGAGCGGCACTTGCATCAGACTCACCTCCTTCTTGGCAGGGTCCACATCCTCCGGCAGCTCTTGATCCTGATTTTTCAATAGAACGTCGATAGGGTAATATTTTATTTTAGAATTCAGGGAGAAAGTTGTATTACTCATGTCCTAGGTAAGAGAGATGAAAACAGACACGGTAAAAAAAACTGTTCAGGGCTGTGCAATCGAAGTTCTGTGTGTATAATATTAAAATTTGAGTTTGTACCACTTCACTCTTTGTAATTAGCTTTTAGAGCAGTTATCCCCAAACCTGGCTGCATGTCAGAATCATCAGGGAATCCAAACTATTCAGACTTTGGGGTCCTTGGGAAAAAGCTGGTTGAATAAATATAAGGTAAATTCTGTCTAGCCAGTTTGGCATCAGTGCTGTGCTTCAATCTCATTAAATATTGTGATCACATCCCTTCTCTTGGCACTTAATTTAGGCTCTGCATTTCCAGGCTTTAAATGACTTCAATTGAGGTCATACTTTTCTTAAATACATTTTAAAGATGCCACATCACTATTAGCTTTGGAATCTTGAGTTTGTAGAGCATAAAGGACATAATTGTCAGTGGGTTTGGACCGCTGGTGCTGTCCAGCTCATCCTGATATTAAATTGCTGCTGGATTCCTGGCAGAGGCTCCACTTCTTTTAGCCATTAAATAGGGGTAGTGACCTGAATTTCTGTGTATTCCACTGTCAGAAACTGATAGACATATCATCTGGGTTAGAAACTTACTACTTCTGAGAAATGCTGTCAATAAATTTAATCTGTCCTGAATGACAGAATTGATTAATAAAATTAGTTTTGTTGCTTTTTAAAAACAGCAAGTCTGTTCTAAATTCTGGAAGGCGGTAAAATGAGGAACTTGGCTCTGAGACCTGCTTTTCTATTCAGTAAAACAATCGTCATATCCGAATAGATGGCTTGAGATACTAAGAGGGCATGCAGGGTTTCACCCATGTGACATCTGTAGCACTCGCTGTTCCTCTTTGACTTTCTCCTCCTCCAGGAAACTCACAGCAGTGATTCTCGTGATGGCAGCAGTGTCTCCCAGCTCTTCCTTTAACTGCTCATAGGATTTCCCTGCCTGAAAGGAAGAGAGAGAAAACAGGGTGAAGTGCTGCATATAAGGATGGCCATCTCAGGCCTAGTCTGTACCCTCGAAAAAAGCAAAAATGCGAGGGAATCCAAGACATTTCGGGCATGAGCAAAAATGAAAATCCCTTCTAGGCCCATGTAGGATTGGGAGGTATGTAAACATCATATGCATTCTTTGCTGGTGGTCCCTCAATCCTCCCTATAAGACTTAAGACAGCAGTTGACTAGGAGTCGGAAAACCTGGTTAATTGTGTCTTTAGACAAATAACTTCTCCTTAAGCTTCTTCATCTGTAACATGGGAAACCATGTTTACCATAGTTGTCAGGATGGTTGTAAAGCTATAAAACAGGTGTGTGGGCATACTTCCTGAATATTACTTCTACACGCTGCTTATTCCTGAAATAAGCTGTGAATTCTCTAACTGGACTTAGTGCTGTGGAGGGTGGGAAAGAGAAGTAAAAAGCAGGGGACGGGGAGGAAGGAAATGTGGACGTGGGCTTACTCAGCCCTTGAGTCCCCCACCTTCCCACTGAGCTATTAATGCTGAGCTCCCTGACAGTAAGAACGCCTCCCCGTTCTCTCTGCTCTTACACTCCACATGTGAGAGTCCCAGGCCAAGAACCAGCCTGTGAAGATGGGAAGCTCGAACCCCTGCTTGATGATCAGGATCGGTGTGTCAGTGTCTCGGCCACTAGGGTGAGTGTGCAGGTACTCCTGGGCTGTAGCCAGAGCTCTCTCCTTCTCCAGGGCATTGGCCTCAGCCCCGATCCACAAGAACACCTGTTATGGTAGAGATTGACTATTTGTTAATGTGCTCATAGCAAGTACTGTGTACTAGATCATAAACACTGCCCTCTCTTCCCCCGCCAGCAAGTCACAGCCTCACAGAGAGCTTTTCTCAGAATCATCTTGACTCGTGATTTTAACTGCCATGTGTATCTCCCATATGTACATTTCCAGGCCTGAGCTCTTTATCTAAACTTCAACTTCCTGAACCCAACTTCTTGCAAAACATCCCCTCTTGGCTCTATTCAAGCACCTCAAATACAGCACCCCAAAATGCAGCTCTTTTCTAAACTTGTCTGTGTCTCCATTCTTGGTGAAAGGTGTCCACTCATTTTTAAGGCGGTAACCTGGGATTCATCCTACATGCCCCATATCCAGTGAGTTACTAAGGCCAGCCACTTTACCTTCTCTGGATTTATCAAACCTGTCACCATCTCTGCATCTCTACCCATTGCTCCTATGTGGGCCCGCGCAGCAGCGCTTAACCGGACTCTAACCATAGACTACTGACCAGCCTCCCTGCATAGTCCTCTTTTGTTCTCACCCCATCCCTCCTCTCCTACGCTTGCTGGAATGTTCTACTTAGAGTGCAGTCCGACCTTGCCACTCACCTGCCTAAATTTCAGTAGCTTTCCAGGATAAAGCTCAGACTTTTTCACATAGTAGGTAAGGTCCATACCTACTTCTTCAGTTGCATCGCTAGGGTGCTCTTTAACTCGATCTTATGTTCTGATAATATTTTCCTTTTGTAGCTCCATGTATACTAGAATGACTCGTGCCTTGCTTTTACTTGTGCTATTTCCTTTGCCTGGAATGCCCTCTTTACCTGATTTAATGCCTATTTATCTTTTGAGATTCAGTTGGGAGCCATCTCCTCCAGGACGTCAGCTCTGAGCTGCTAAATTGTGTGAGTGCCCCTAATGTGTGCTCCCATAGCGCCTTTTATGCACCTCCATCATAGAAAAATGATGCTCCTACATCCCCACCCCCATTAGCCTGTGAAGTCTCAGCGCAGGATGGCCCTCTTCAGCGCGGTGACATCACACCTCGCTCCGTGACTAGAACAGAGGAGGTGCCGAGCGTGTTTGCTGAGCCAAACTGAAGAAAAGGGGGTGTCAGGAGAGGTTGCCTTGGAGATACTCCCTTTCCACCCCTTTGTTCCTCAAAGGCCCACATTGGGTGTGGAGCTGGCTGCTATTGGTCCTGAGAGAAAGAAGTGCCTGATGACAGAGAGCATGGCCTGATTTTTCCCAGAGCAAGGTGGGAGAGTTCCCAGGATGGTGAGTTTTAAACAACATTTTGTTCTTTCTAACTCTGGTAAAAAAAAAAAAAAAAAAAAAAATAGGCTCTGTTGTTGGTCACCACTGATAGTTGTTTGATTGGCTTGGGGATGGTCCTGGGTTTATGCTGGCAGGGAGCTACTACATAAAAATGGCCTGAGCGGTGAGGATTTCTGTCTTTTGTTCCAAGCTCCCTGGGCGTGTCTTACCTGGTCCCAGGTGTCCAAGAGCATCACATCACCTGGGTTCAGGTCATCCTGGGTGAATTCTGTGATCTCGGTGACCATGAACCGGCCAGTCTTATTGGAGCATTCAAAGAGACGGGGCTGGACATCCAGGAGTTCCTGCTGCAGTCTGCAAGATAGCCCGGGTGGAGGAACTGAGCTTAGAAATCATGTGTGGGTCACAAGCCTGGGAGGCAGGGGGACCCAGGGGGCGCCAAGAGGAGCCAAGAGGAGGGCATGCTGTGGCCCCATACCTTTTGTGATTGGCATAGGGAGCTTTCCCTCCCAGCAGGTCCCAGAACGCTGGCGTCTCCTGCCCCTCAACCACAGTGTCCTCAGTGCCATCACAGAGGAGCCCGGCCAGCTCCTTAGCCATTGCCCGCTCATCCCCACTGGACCCCTGAGGGTGGGGTGAGGAGAACACACGTTAGTTGCTCATGAGCACGTTGATGTGGGGAAAAAAAGCTTCTGAGACTAATAGCTTAGTGTAGCTAGGATCAACTACCAAGCCACAGTACGTTGGGACGGGGAACAGGTTTGTTCTAGTGCTGGGAAGGGAGTGGGTGGGATAGGAAAACACTGTGGTGGCAAAGAACAGAACTAGACTCTGAAACCCACATGGATGTTGACAAGAGCCACCTTTGGTTTGGTTTCAGTTAGAATCTTAACACCCACTTTTAATATTTTTTAAGAGAAAAATGTAAACATTTTTAAAATTACATATGCAAAAATTCACTTTTTTCCGGCATACAGTTTTATCAGTCTTGACAAATGCATCGAATCGAGTTACCACCACAGCAAAGAATCAGAACGGCTGCCTTGCCCCAGCAAAAAAATGCGGCCACACCATCCCTTTGTATCCAACTCTTCCGATCCTTAACCTCTGGCAGCCCCTGTTCTGCTCTCCATCACAATCGTTTTGCCTTTTCCAGGTCATAAATGGAACCATACACTGTGTAGCCTTTGAGTCTGGCTCCTTTCACTGAGTGTCACCCTGTAGTGTGGGTGTGACCCGCACCCTTTGTGTGGCTGAGTGTATTCATTCCACTGTATGGAAGTAACACTGTTTATCCTTCTCCAGTGGAGTTGCTTTCAGTTTTGGGTGATGGTGAATAAAGGTGCTATGTGCTATAAACATTTGTATATGGGTTTTTGTGTGAAGACAAGTGTTTTATTTCACATGGTTAAATGCCCAGGAGTGGGATCGTTGGATCGTATGACAAGTGTATGTTTTATAAGAAACATCCTCATCTGCACTTGATAGTCTCCATTTTTTTAGTCATTCTAATAAGTGTGTATCTCATTGGGTTTTCACTTGCATTTCCCTAATGACCAATGATGTTGAGCGTCTTTTCCTGTTCGATTCTCTTTTGTAAAACAACTTAGTTCTTTTTAATGCAGATGCAGTCTGAATGGACACTAATCACATTTTCTGTGTTATTGTTCAGTGGTAATACCTGTCTTATTGTAATCCATCAAATTGGTGTGCAAAGATTGGGTTATTTAGAAGTTTATGGGGTGTCTCCTGGGTCTGGGCAGGACGGTCATTGACTTCCTAATTGGAGGCCTGATAGTGGAGAAGGTTGGCAGTCCCTTTGAGGACCCTTTAGGAGAAAGGATCTTTCCTGTTCAGCCTTGCTGACGGGAGGGTGGACAGAGGGCTGGTGTGACCTCTGGCCCAGCCATCCTACCTTGCCGTACCACAGGTAGTGCTCTGCCTGGGCCCGCAGCAGAAAGACGTCATTGGAGTTCAGGGAGGAGGCAAAGGCTGGCACCTCCACTGCTTTGGTGTTAGATTTGTCATTTCCTTGAATTTGAAAGAGCCTTACTGGAGGGTCGGGCTCGGCATTGCCCTTCCTGGAAGTCCCACCCTGGAGAAAAGGAGAAAAGCAGAGTCTGGACTTGAGGTGCGCTTTGGGAGAGAGCACTGGGCTAGCTGTCGAGAACACTGATGTATTTGACACCATATCTGCCTCTGAGGAGCTCGTAGGCTCACTGGGCGAGGTGGGGTGGCCTGGAGTTATGGTACCAACAATGTTAGCTTCCATCCTAAGACCTCTGTGGGCGGTGCCTTTCCTACATCATGTCATTGATCCTCCAGATAACTCCGTGAAGGTCCATCCCATAGTACAGGTGGGGAAACTGAGGCTTAGAAACCTAGCTAACAAATGGCAAGACTAGCACTTGAGCACAGACTTGTGTATATCAAGCATGTGCCGTTGTACGTTTTTGGTAGGGTTTCAGCCAGGGCTTCGTGGGAGAAGTAGGACTTGAATCTGAAGGACACAGCCGGTGGGGAAGGTTGACAGGAGTGTGATACGGCACAGGTGTGATGTGGCACAGGTGTGATATGGCACAGGTGCGGGCCAGTGAGGAGACCACCAACCGTGGAGCACGTAGGTTAGGGAGTGAGGGCAGCGCACTCCCGGGCAATCTGGGTCAGGTTATGAAAGACCTTGAACTTGAACTAGGCAGTGGTTTGAACTTGAAGGCCTAGGCAGTTGGGATTCACTTCATTGTCTTAAAGAGATTATTAACCCCTTCTTGTCCATGTCTACCCCAAGGCCTGCTCCCCACGCTCCCTCTCCTCTACCGTAGCCCCTGCTTGTTAGTTCGGAGCCTTCTGGCTCCTGGTGTAACTAGACTGAGGGCTCTCACCTCAAAGATGACCAGCTTCCCTTTGAAGATGGCCATGAAGTGGCGTGGCTCCTTCCCCATGGTGACCCGAACCTGCACGGGGGCCCCATCGAACTTCCGGTCCACCTCCACCGCCCGGAACGCCGAGGCGGCCAGCTCGTCCTGCGAGGCGTGGCGGCCCTGCGGCAGGGACAGGAGACATGGCCGCCGCCGCTGCCCTGGCCCCAGCCTCGTGGCCGGGGGAAGCACCGGCTCCGAGAGCTGAGCGCCTGCCCCAGGCCTACCTGCCAGATGTACAAGATGTAATGGGGCTTCGCGTAGACCTCGAATGTGTAGAGAACCAGGTAGCAGTCTCCTCCGTAGAAGAAGCCGTGCCACTGATGCTCCACGGGGACCAGCTCCAGGTTTTCGATTCTCCAGACCTGGTACAGGAGGGGACAGAGAGGGGGCTGTGGGAAGCGACAGCTGCCTGAGGGAAGGGGCGGTGCTTAGCAGAGAATCCTCACGTAAGGCACTAGCACCTGCCACTCAGAGTCCCCCGCCCGCTCTGGGGCTGCTTTCCCAGGGGCGAGGGCTTATCACATTTGCATGATTTGAATCTGGAGGAGAACTGGGTTCTCCCTGGTCAGGCACCTCCTGTCACAGCTCAGGTGATTTGAATAGTTCTGCCAGGTGAGTTACTGATAGCTCACTAGGGTATCTGCCTTTCCTTTTCCTGAAGAATGGTGGGGGAAATGCAGACTCAGACATCTCAGAGAGAATAGTCCTAGGCACCGGAGATGAAAAGGAAAGCAAATCAGACACAAAACCACCCGCCCTCTCCTCTACAGCAGAACAGCCAGGAGGCCAGAGCTGCCTGTCCGCGCCGAGATGGGGATTGTTAGGCTTACCTCAACTTTCCCATCGCCATCATCCACCATCCTTTCCTGGGCAGCTACCTCTGGTTTGTGCAGCAGCGTCACATCAAATTTATCCTGGGAAACTTGAGCTGCAGAGAGGGGGTTGGGAGAAGCCAAGTGAGTGAAGATCATCCATGCCTGCCTTTCTGCAGTCCCAGTAGGAAGACAGTCGGGGGCAATCTTACCAATTTTACCAACGCTGAACGTCTTCCCCAGGCCCACGGTCTGCTCCTTCACCGACCACTTCTGGAACAGCTGCTTGAACATGGCTGACTCAGCACCATCGTTGACGGTCTCCACGTTGGTGCTGCTGGGGTAGCCCTTCATCTTGATGAAGTTCTGTAGATACCCAGTCCGCCCCCCCCACCCCGAAAGGCAGGTCAGTCAGGGAAGGCACCGAGTCCTTTACTGACCGCCATTCGCCCCTTTGAAGCCAGCTGGTGGGATTGCTATTTGCTCCCTTCTGGGAGTCGGAGTCAAGTTCTAACCTATTGCTGTCTAGGACAGATGTGCCTCACTCAGGAAACGACTGAGTGGAACATTTTGTCATCTGTTATTGGCCTGTCGTGATTATTATTTTTTTCCTGTTCTTTGAACACTCATGTAGAATACTGACTTTGTCTCGCATTCATTTGCCCATCTATTGCTCTGTAAGTGCATCCTGCTTGGTTTATCTGCGGCTCTGCACAATATCATAAGCTCCTTGAGGACAGGGCCATTACCCTTGATGCGTGCTATCTGTCCCCGTCAGTAGTAACAGCTGCCTTTTATCGAGCCAGTGTGTGTACTAGGTACTGTTCCCAATGCCTTACAGATGTTATTTAATCCTCACAGCAACCCCAGGGGATGGCATTGAACCTGGATTTGAATCCCACTTTGCCTGACTTTAAGTCCATGTATGTAACTGCAGTGTTCTTTGCAGTTACATACATGTGGCTCTCTGAGCACAGCTGGAGTGTTACAACATTTTTTAGACGACGTTGTACATCTGTAGCTCCTACCAGGGCCTTAGACATGGCCATCTGCTTCTCAGCCTTCGTGGCTCCTCTTCCTTTCCACACGTAGATCTTGGTTCCGCTGTGGTCCAGGATGTAGCAGTCCTGAAGCAGCCAGGGACACACGTGGTTACACCTTCCCCAGGGCCTGCCCTGCGGCCAGGTCTGGCCACCCCCCTCAGGCTCTGCTTACATCATGGCTCAGCAGGTCCTGGACCAGAGGCCTCGTCGCTACCTCTCTGACCACCAGCTGCCCATCTGAGTCTGAGACGCTGGAGAAAGGGAGAGGTTAGCCTGTGTCTTCTCTTCTGCAAAGCATCTTGTAGTCGTTGGGTATTTTCCTGGCTTTGTTTTAAAATGGGGTTTTCTGGGGAGAGTTTGACTTCCTATGACAGGCCTGGCTTGAATGCAGATGGGAATGTGAGGGACTCAGTTCTCTAGTGGAGACTTGTGCATCTCTCTCCAAACATCCCGTCATATCCCTGCGCAGGTATAGACCCAAGTAAAGGAACAGTGTCCCCAAGAGACCAGGAGGAGTTGCTGACAAGGACAGATGGTAGCTGCCTCCTTGAATCGGAATAGCAAGCTCTTTCTAGAAACTGCATTGGGAAACGTCTAAAAGAAAGCCAGACTCCTGCACCCAAAATGAGCAGCCAAGGAGGAAAAGCACCTTCCCCCTGTCCCAGCTTCCAACCAGCAGCCAGGTTCAGCTACTCACTGATATAACATGATATTTGATTTCTGCTGCTGATCTACGACCTCATCTGGGACTGCAGGCCTGATAACAGAACGCCGGCCGAGGGTGTCCTGAAGGATCTTCATCAGCTCTGGGCTTGCTGCCTCCTTGTCTCCCTCGATCACTCCTATTGCAGCGCGGCCCCCTCGCTCCCTGTCCCGAATATCCTTTGCCAGGAGCATTGCCTGTTAAAGAAACCCATGGAGGCACTCGGCTTCTCCGCCCCTCTCCCTTTTCTGCCTGATGGCGTTGGGAGGAGCAGCCCAGATCCCAGACAGGAGTCACTCTGATGCCGGGAGCCCAGAGGCGAGTCACAGACTCACACACTTGGGCCTTTTTCTAAAACAGACTCTGCTCCAAGGCAGGGGTCCGCCTTGAGTCTCGGGTAAGAGCCAGCAAGGAAGGAAGAAGGGAGAGGCGCCTGAGAGAGACAAGGTCTCCGAGCAGGCCTGAGGGGGAGGGGAGCAGGACGGCTGGAAAGAGCTGTACCTTCAGACGCTCCCCGCTGTTGCTCTCTGGACCATTCCACTGGATGATAACCTTCCCAAGGTCCAGCAAGAAGACATCTCCTCCGTTAAAACTGTCCCAGCTCATTTCCACCTGGAGGCAGACATCGTTCAGGAGGAATTCTTAGGAATCAGGCAGAGAGGCCCGGGGCCCTGAAACCGCGGGGAGGACTTACCTCCGTGGCCCTGATGTTTCTCTTCCCCTTCACGTGCAACAGCCGCTCCACGTCGTACGTGTTGGTCTCCACGTGCTTCATCCCAGAGGCCACGCCCCCCCTCTTGTAGCTGAGGGAACAGCCAGTAAGTTATTTATTGAGCACCTGCTCTGTGTTAGGTACTGGGGAGACAGCGGTGCATTACGCGGACGCAGTTTCTGCCCATGTGGGTGACAACAGTAAATAAGCAAAGTAAACCGATATGGTAGTCATGGCTGCCACAGAAGCAGACACAGTGACAGACCTTGACAGAGTGGTCAGGCAGTCTTCTCAGAAGGCGTAACAGTCCAGCTGAGAATTAAAGGAATAGGAACCAACCACAAGGAGCTAGTGTTCAAAACAGCGGGAACATTGGTAGTAAGACCCCATAGCACGGAAGAGCTTGCTTTGTGCTGGGAAAGGTGTGACTGTCAGTGTGTGGCAGGGAGAGGGACACAAGCTGGGCAGCAGCAGAAGCATCGATGGCACCACGGCCTGAGGACCAGCTCCCTCCTGGAATCAGTTCTCCTGCCCCGGCTCTCACCCAGCCCAGCCTCCGTACCAGGTTCCTGGTGACAGTGGTATGCCCTGTGCTCAGCAGGCGTGGGATCTGCTGGTCTGCATGAAGCTGGCCTTGGACCAGCCTCAGAATTCTTGAGCTCATTGGGATTTCTTTTTGTTTCAAGCTCCAGTGCAAAGTTTTGAGTTAATCAAACTCATCAGTTCATCGAGCAGTACCAGAACCCTCTCTTGTTTTAGGCCTTGACGTATTCTCTTTTATGTGCATACCCTGCTCACAGGCCTCGCCCCACCGTGGGCAACCATTCTAACAGTTCAACATCGATTTATTTTTATTCTGGTGAAATGTGGACTGTGGTTTTGTGTGCATGTGGTTTTAAAAAAAACAAACAAATTGGCATTCTGTTGCATAGCTCAAGGCTGTTTCTTACTGTGTTCCCTAAAGCAGGCTGATGTTAGGCTCTGTCCATGTTAGGGATCTATCCAATCTGTTGCTCCTGCATAGCACTCCTTGATGCCCTGGCGTCTTTTTCCTATCCAGTCTCCCCGTGATGGGCTTCTACATTGCCTGCAGCTTCTGCCATAGCTAATGATAACTGCTGTGAACATCCTGGTTCATGCGCCTTTATGGAACTGGGTACGTGAGGATTCCTTTGAATTATACACCCAGAAATGGGACTTGCCTCAGGGGCAGATCGCTCTGGAATGCTGTGCCAGTCCTCCCTCCCACCAGCAAGGCACCAGGGCTCCTGTTTCCCCACAGTCTCGCCAGCACTAGCACTGCCCAGCTCTCAGATTTGTGCTACTCAAGTAGTGGAAATTATTTGTTTGGACTTACATTTCTCTGATCACTTTCTTCATGTACTTATTGGCCCCTTCGGGTTTCCTCTTTGGAAAACTGCCATTTCCCCTGGCTCATCCTTAACTACTCACATGATGCCCTGCTTGAAGTAGCCGCGGAAGGTGTCGGACTCATGGTACTGGACCTCGCGGTGCTGCACGGGGCTGCCGCCCAGGTAGTCGTCCAGCTGTGTGGCGTAGATGGCCGCGCAGCTCTGCTCGTCCTGGGAGGAGTCCTTCCCGATCCAGAAGTGGATGTCCTGGGAGAGGAGACTGCCCGCTCTCCGGGTCTGGGATGTAGCCAGAGAGATCAGGTCAGGGACCAGCTCGCCTCCCCTTTGCTGCTGCCCCACTGGCAGCATACAGTGGCTCCAGACCTCTCCCTCCCTGCAGTGGCCCCTAAGCGGACCTACTGTGTGGCTCAAGCTCAGGCAGCCCTGATTCCTCTCCACATTTGGGAAAAGTTGACAGCTTGTTGTTCTCAAATAAATGGAGTGCAACAGGGACCTTTTCCAACTTGGATTGCAGACTTACCTTGCGGCTCCTCCATTCCCCTGAACTTACAGAGCTGGCACCATGCTGATCTGTCCATCTCGTGGCTGTCAGCACTGTTCATGTGGGATGTTGTTTCCTCAGCTAGAATGAGCACTTCAAGGCCGGCATTTGTCTGGCCTTCTTCCACACCACTGCAGTCTGGGGGCTGCCCCCTCCCCAGGAAGTGCTGCTTGTGAGTTACTTCCCTAAGTTCAGACTGAGGGCCCCACCTTCACCCACTGATGCAAAATTGAGAACTCCCACCTAAGAACAGCCTTTAAGGTCAAATTGTAGGCCTGTCCTATATAACATGGAGGAAGAGTCAAGATTGACACCAGGTATCTGAATAGCATCATTTCTCTTCTGCAGAGCCTGGCTCTGGGGAGAGGCATGTGGGAATGGGGGTGGGGTGGGGTGGTGGATGGTGCTCACCGAGAGGATGATGTAGCAGTCCCCCTCATAGAAGCTGCCATGGGCACTCTGGGGCACGAGCGCCAGCTCCATTTTCTGGAAGGATAAGGGATGTGCACAGGCTGCATTACCTCCTACCTCCCCTCCCCCTCCCCGAAGCAGCCCTTTCCTCAAAGTCACAGACAGCAGGGGAGATGTCCCCACCGATCTTACAGGGTGTGGCAGGAGTAGCATGACCACCTGGCTTCTGAGCTCAGCCTGGATGCCTTAGTCTGAGGGTGGGTGCCTGTCCTTGCCCCATCCTCCTCTCTGCTACCCGCCCCGCGCTGTCTGCTGCCCTGTGTGAGGACCCCCAGCCGCTGCAGGAGGAGCTGGGTGTAAGCTGAGCAGCTGCACCGCTGCCTCTGACATCACTCTCCAACTCTGACCACCAGTGCTGGCCACGGTCTGGAAGAACAGAACGCTTAGGTTCTCTGGGGCTTTGTGAAGTGAATGCGTGGGGGCTCCAAGCCCAGCGCCTGGGTGGGGCTCTGCTTTATCACCTGCATGTCCGTCTTGCCCCAGGAGGACTATTCCCATGGGCTCAGAGGTAGATTTTCTTCATTACCTCCAAGTGAGGTAAACCTGCAGCCATGCTTGTGTGTGTTCTATGTAGAATGTGTCTGTTAAATGTAAAAACACTAAATATCCCATAATTTTTGTACTTTTTAGTATTTATTGGAAATGTCCTTGGCTTCTCACACAATGAGCTGCTTGCTAGAGGCTGTGACTCTCCTTTCACATGTAGGGTAGAGGAGTGAGGGGTTTTAGGCAGCGCTCACTCGGCTCAGAGCAGGGGCGTGAGGGTGGGTGGGGCTGGCCGGGCCAGGGCAGTTCCTGGCTATATATAGATTGCTGGAGCTCAAGGTCAGCCATAGGGGCGCAAGTCCAGGTGGGAGAAGGGATGAGCCGTGCCCTCTCCTGTGCAGTGCCCCCCAAACCTCCCCTACTACTTTGTGGGAGCCAGAGCACTCCGGTTCTGACGGAAGCAGCCTGGAGTATCAGTCTCCTGGGTGGGCCCGGCTCCACCCATCTCCCCGGGGCATTTACTGAAGTGCAGACTCACCCGAGCAGATGGCTAAATAAAGGGACAAGCTTACTTTTGCTTGGAGCCTTTCTCTCCAAGGCTAAGAACACTTCCTCCACCTGCCACCCACCTGCTTTGAACCCCCAGGAGGGGTAAAGGAAAACGTGCACCTCGATGCTGTCTCTCACTGCTCCTGATGGGAGACAGAGGGCTGTCCTGGGGAGGCCTGGGTGACGAGGGGAAGGTGTGCCCCAGCCCCGCTCACCTCTATTCTCCAGGTGATGATCCCAGGGTCGTTGCCCACAGCCCTGAAGGCGCTGCTCAGAGACATGGCTCTTGTCTTCCTGGGACTGAAACATCATAGAGCAAGCGGGGAGATGAGGCCTGTCCCAGCAGGCATTCACCCAGCTTTCTTCCTAAGTCTCTTGGGAGTCTTTTGTCAGCCCCCCTGCCATGCCCTGCTATTTCACAGTGATGGGGGCAATGACTTGTCCGAGGTCACATCGTTAGCCTGGCTGGCCAGGACTCCCACCCGCAAGTTCTACTTCCCACTTGCCACTTGTCTGGTGAAGAGCTATGGTTAGCAGCAGGGTTATTTACTGAAGGAGTGATAAATATGCTAAGCCCTGTGTTGTTCATTTTATGTTATCTCATTTATTTCTCATAAGCTGAGTGTATTTTCTTTGTCTTACATTGTAGGAAAACAGGTTCAGAGAAATTAAACAATTTGCCCAGGATCACACACTAGTATGAAATCCTTATCTGATCCAAAAATCTGTGCTTTTAGTCTTTTTGATGTACTGCAGCCCTTCCTAAACATGTCTAAATTCAGTGATACACCAGGAGGAAAGCTGATGTCAAACTAAGTATTTCTAAATTGGGCTGCCTTCTCTCATTCTCATCCCCTCTAATTCTTCCCAGCGTCTCCATAGTCAACTCTGACCTTTTCTTTGAGCTTTTACTTTCAAGTAAACTATCCTAAAACTCATCGACAACCCATCCTACTTGTCTTATGACTAATATATTCCCTGAACCTCACAGAAAAAAGTAAAATGGCAAGCAGGGCCGGGCCTGGGACAAAGAGTATAGGTGCCAACAGGGGAAGGTGGGCGTGGCCTAGCCTGCCAGTGAGCTGCCGCCCTCCCTGCCACCCGCCCTGTGGAGCCAGTGGTGCTGGGTCTGGCTTGGGGGTGAGGGGGGGGGGGGGGGCGGGCAGTGGTGAAGAGAAGTCTGTGTGGATTGTGCACCATCTCCATTCAAGGCGTATCCAGGGTTATCGAGCACATACACACGTCCATGTCACATAGGGCCTTTATTAATTAAAAGGCATCCCTGGTTCTTGCTCTCAAGGAGCTTACCCTCTGATGACAATACACACGGCTGATGAATACGGCCAAGAGGCAGCGCAAGAGGACTGGCTTGACGGATCTGCCGTGTGAAAGCCCATCCACGAGGGCTGAGTGGGCTTCACTATCTGGAGGCAGTGACACTGCCTGTTTAGGGGAGCAGGTCTGACCATTCTTTTCTGGAGCTGTAGTGAATGGACCCGGGTTTGGAGAATATGCTCTGTATTTAAACACAGAAACTCCCTTTGTCTATTGCTATGGCAGGACTGAAGCTGAGCGGTGAGGCGGAGCAGCCACTGTTTGAGGATTTAATTTGATAACTTGCATCGCCCCACCCTGTGCTGCTCAGAACTGCCAGGAAATATTTGTTCAGGTTTTTTTTTCTTTTTCTTTCATTTAAAAAAATTTTTTTTATTAAGGTATTATGTGTGTATATCTCTTACCAATCCCCCCACCCCCCACCCCACTGCCATACATGCCCTCCCTCCCCAGTGTTCAGGTTTTCTTCAGACACTCCATTTCTATCAAGGCAAATGCTGTTAGCCAACGAGGCAGAGGGAACAAGGGCCAATGAATTCACTCCTTGAAGGTAGAGAAGTGTCAACCTGGTAAAAGCCAAACCAAGTGGCATTAATTAGGGACATCTTAGAGGCCAAAAGCAGTCCCGTTTGTCAGCAGGGACTTAGCCATCAGGAAGGATCTTACAGGTCTTGGGTCTCCCAAATGCAGGAGAGGACATGCTCAAAGGGACTTCTTGCCACACTGGAACACCCAGAAAATGCGACTCCATCTATAACATCAGATTTCCCCAAAACTTGGTCCCTCTCTCCCTCCTCCCAGGTTCTTATAAACTCAGCACCCTTTAAGATCACTGCAGAAACCCTTGGGGTGGGGTGCAGTTTTGAAATCATGAGTTAAAAGCAAGTGGCCCTTAATTCTTAGAGATAACAGTATGAATGGACCCCAAACAGAGGCTATTTGGTTTTAACCTCTCCCTTGCCCCAGACCATCTCAAAAACGGCACTATCTGTTCAGAGGTCTCTAAAAGGGTCTTGGTTTCTCAGCAGAAGTTTGCAAAACAGGTTTCAAACTCCTGGTTCAACCCTTCAAAAGCCTCACTGAAGAGGGCAGAGCAGAAATCTCAATCTCCTCCCCTTGTTTCTTCCTTGTTCAGTAGGATGGCTCTCCTGACATGCACCCGCAGCGGAATAGACCTTACCTTGCTCCTCTCCGTCCTCCCAGGTGCTGGTGAGTAAGCGGCGCTTGTGAAGAGCCACCCAAAGCAGGCGTCTCCAGGTCTGCCGCCTGAGCTCAGCAATGGCTGCACAGACACTGGGTTATATTTGCTTGGCTTTGCATCTTAACCACATTTTCCTAGTCCTGGCCAATCACAGCCAACCTAGCCCTGGGCTCGACTTATTCAAACCAGAGGGAAAGCTTTATCTGTTCCTATTCAAAACAGCAAAAAACAAGAGCAGACTTTTAAAGGCTTTTTTTTAACTCTAGCTCCACGCCCTGATCTAATTGATTTTTGAAAAGTGCATAGCCCATCAATAATGCAGGAAAGGGTGGGAGGATATGAAATTTGCCATTGTAGATATGGATGCATTATGCTGACAGGAGGCAAGGGCTAAAGCTGCCTGCCCAGGGCCTGGATGGCCAGGCTGGCAAGCGCCTCCCAAGAAGCTTCTAAGCATTTCTTAGAAGGGGAGGGCAAGTCTAGATGAGAGGCCTGGAGTGTGCTATGCCTCATCCTGTTTTGCTTCTTGGTGTCATACATCACTCCATCAATATTTGAGTGCCATGTGCCAGGAACCAGCCTGGGTTCCGGGTTTCGGGCATCCTGGTTTGGGAACATCAGTAAGGGGCACAGAAGAATGAAGTCCCCTGGGGTGCAGGTCCATCCCCGTTAAGTCGATAGGACACAAAGCACTTGCTTATTAAGCACCTGGATAGCAACAGAGTTGGTTCTATTGGGGGCTGGCGAAGAGCTAATGTAGCCCAGCTTCCGTGACCTTGAGCAGAAGCCCGTGCTGAGCCTGCAGCTGGTCTCCCAGCCATGGGAATCCAGCTTCATCATGATGAAGGGGTTGCGAGGGGTGAAGGGTGTGCCCGATAGGTGCCCAAATGAACAGAGGATCAGGAGGAGCACCCCTTCCTGGGTGGGTTTTTTAAACCCGCTTTTATTAATTGTAAGTAATACAAATATTCCAAAAATATAAACAGACACGTAATGGCGCCCTACATTTCAAGTTTTTGAATACAAATTTATCAAACCATGAATCTGTAAGCAAGGTAATCAGAATCCCATAGCCCAGTCACAGTAGGAAGCAGGTCCCCCACCCTCCAAACAGCGTCTTGAAGGGGGGAAATGGCACTGACGTGGGAAAAGGACAAGCAAAGAAGCACATGGGACCCAAGAGGAGGGTGTGCTCCAGGGATGGGGAGGGGGGCCCCAGACCTCTGGCTTTCCTCCCCTGCTTGAATGCAAATACTTGCCTTAAAAAAGGGGGGTGGGGCCCATTCTTTAAAGTGACTGAGGGACAATGGTAAGGTAACCGGCTGAAGACATAAAGGGGGAAAAGGCTTCCCTTCCTCTGACCCTTTGCCTGGCTGGGACTCGAGGTGCAGGACAGCATTACAGGGGGGCTGCCCGGCTGAGGCTGTAGGATCAGGGCAGGGGTAACAGGATAGGATGGCACCCATTTCCCAGGGAACAATGCCTTTAAGATTTCCCATGCCTTTTAGCACAAAGCTTTTTGGCCACTGTTAACAGAGGTGAGTTTATACACTTACAAAATGGTCATAATCTTTGGGAGGCAGGAGGGAACAAAACAAAGTCCCAGGTTAGCTGAAGGCAAATTTGCTCAACCTCTCTCTATATAAGGGACCCATGGGCCTACAGAGTGTCCCCTCTACAATGTGCAGAGTGAACTCTTACCTGACCCTTTCCAAACTGGTCCTGTGTCCAAAGCTCCCCCTATGAGAGGGACACGAACATCAGGCTTTTGACTGAGAAGCCCAATCAGAGAGACACACTGTGTCCCTGAAGAGGCACATTAAAGAACTGAACCTGGCAGGGGGGCAGATTCCTGGCATGGTTTGAATTGGTGCTGACCAGGCATGGCAGCCGATTGCCTTCCAAAGATCAGCCTCAAACAGGAAGGGCTGGTGGGAAGCCCAAGCACAGATCCTGAGGCAAACCGACTGCCTCCCAATCTTCTCAAAAACTGGGTCTGGCCGAGCCCTCTCAGGAGCATTCTTCTCTTGCCCCCAACACACGGGAATCTGGAAACCAGACAGCAAATGAGGCTGGCTCTGGTCCACACGGATAGACCCTGTTCGGGTGTATTTGGCCTGGCTGCTTCTCTGGGGAAGTGGAAATGGCTTATCTGTTGAGGAACTGGGAGTGGGCAGGGCAGAGTCCATACAAGACAGAGGACACTGCCCCCAGCGCTCCTGGCCCTGTCATGGTCATACTCAGACAGGCCTGATAGGCAGGGGCTGCCTAGGCTCTTCGCCTGGAGGATCGTGGAGAAAGGGTCCTGGGAACTGGACCCGTTTAGAGCCTCTTATTGCTTGTCAGTAAACCGTGACTGGGCCAGATGGCAGATTTAACCCAAAGGCTAAATTAACCCTTAGGGTGGGTCTTAAGAGAGACCCCTCCACAGTATCAGGGTGGAGGCCTAGCCCTGGGCCTTAGAACGAGAGGCCATTTCCTTCAGGAGCCTTCGTTCCTGGTTTGTAACAGAGCTTTCTCCCGTACCTGCAGGACCCCATGGAAAAGCTAGGGATGATGCTGGGGGAAGGACACATGGCTCTAGGACTGTTCCATGGCTGCGACACCAGGGAAACACAAGCCTTCCATCCTTGGACAAAACGGGAGGTGGCTCCATAACATGAGAAAGATGCTAGTCAGCCAGCTACCGCCCAGAACACGAAGCTGCTGCTCCCCCACCTGGCTCTTCTCAGACTGGGCCTAACACGGAGACGGAAACGAATAATGGGGAGGAGTCTCAAGGAGGATATGTCCTCACACCTGAAATAACATACAAATGCCATGTAACACCTGCCTCCAGGGAAAGAGGTAAGTGAGGAACTCCCTCCAGCCTCAGAGGGAGGGAGGGAGGGAAGAGAGAACCCCACCCAGCCCTGGGGGAAAGCACAATTAAGGCCAAGATGCTGAAATGGGGCCTCCTTTTTTGGGGGGAGTGAAGGGGGGAGGTGGTCCTTATGCTCCCAATTACAGCAGCAGTTCCCCTCTTATTTCCATCCTGGGGAATTCCATTTTGTGACTCCTTTTTAAAGCATTCACTATTAACAAACTTTGAAAGCAAGAGACACTCAGGGCAGGTGTATGAAGAGGCAGGAGGCATGTGTTAGGCTGGCACAGTAATGATAAGAATGCCCACTGCCCCTCAGCCCAGGAAAAGCAGGAGAGCCCTGAGGCCCTGGAGAGAAGTGACAGCCAGGGGGGATGAAGACAGGCCAGGCCAGGGAAGACACAACGGGAAAGAGCCCTGCCCCCCAAAAAGGAAGGGCAGGCAGGGAGCGCCCTTCCCGGACTTTGGAACCAAAGTCCTTGCACCAGCACCAGCGGAGAATCCCTGAAGACAGACTCACAGACATACAAGCTAAGGGGACACACATTCGGGCTTTTGGGATTTTCCTCTTCCCTGCACCCCCAGTTCCACCCATATTCCTCCTAAGCCCAGGACTGCAGCCTGGTCAAAAACAAAACAGCCCAACACTCCATGTTTAGAAAGAGAATTTTAAAACAGAGTCAAAAGAACGGAAATCAGTTATCTGTCTCTTCCACGGCAGGAAGACCTCCTTCCCCACGGATTTGAGACTTATGGCTAGGTAGTGAGGAAGGCAGGCCCAGCGCCTTGGGGAGGGAGACACAGAGGGCCCAGGCCAGGCACTCGGTTGTAAGGAAGTGCAGCCCTTGAACTGCAGGACGTTATGGCCCCTGGGGCGACCAGTTCTGGAAACAAGCTTTCATATTCCAGAATTGTCCTCTATCTGCAGCAGCCGCTGGAGAAAGGTTTCAAAGAGGAGTATGCCCGGGGCACCCGAAGGCAGCTGCCGCCTCCTCCCTTCTCCTTGGCACAAGCCTTACAACACTGAGGAGAGGCCATGGGTTTGGCAATGGAGCCCTGAATAGTCTTCATCCCTATAAAGCTCAAGGTGACTGGGGAGGAGACAAACTTAAGGAGGGTCTTGATCTTTCAGCTTTTACCCCAACCTAAAACATTTATATCCTTGAACATAGTTGAAGGCAACACACACACACATACTCATCTCAGGAACCCAACTTGGGGAGTAGGCAGCTTGGGGTATCATTGGTCTGATGTTTGCCTACTCGGTGTCTAACCTGTCCTAAAGTTCTTTCCCCATCACTTCTATTTCCAGGCCCCATTTGGTGAGATGTTCCAGTTTCCACTCCGTCTGTCAGGCTGGTCAGAAAGGCACAGTGTAGGCAAGTCCCCTACTGGGATGGCCGTTGCTTGGAATCAGGGAAGGCTAAGGAGCCCGCAGCTGCCCAAGGCTGGTGTAGACATCCTCTGCTCCGCTCAGCTCCTCGAAGATTGGGATCAGGTTCAGCAACTCGGTGTCTGCCATGTCATCAAACCAAGACTGCACGGGCACCTGAGGCAGGGAAAAGGCAGCATAAACCTCCTCCTGAATGCCAGTTCTTCCTTCCCTTGCCCCACAGCCCCTGGAGCTGGCTGGGTCCACCTGGGATGGTGTGTTCTTCTGGCCAAATCCCAGGGTCCCCACCCACTCCCTCTCCCACTTAGGTCAGGGACGCTCCCATCTGGGCCACTCACTGCATTCTCTGGATGGAAGATGTAAGAAGCAGGCGAGTTGTCCAAAATGAGGGTTTTCCTCAGGTCCCTTCCCAGGCGGCTGAGGTCCTTGACATAGCAGCCCTGGTGGAACACACAGGACTCACGGAACAGGCGGGCCCGGAACACCCCACACCTGTCCAGCAGATCCGTCACAGGGTCGGCATACTGGGGGAAGAGAAGACACTTTGGTTTGGTGGCAATCTGGGGACCAGCAAGGGGCTACTGGACCACCCCTGTAGCTGCCACACCTGCTCCCAGTTCTTTTCTCTCCTCCTGCCCCAGGTACCTTGGCCAGGCTGGCAGTGAAAAGAACACATTCAAAGAGCTCCCCCATCCGTCTCAGGAACTCATCCACGTAAGGCCTCTTGAGCACATACACCTGAGGAAAAGCAGAGGGGCTTGTTGAAGGCATTCCTGTGAGGGCGAAGCGTCACTGTCACCACTTCCACAGAGACCAGCAAGTGGTTTCAGACTTTAGTTGTCCAGACTCCCACACCTCAGCCCCTGAAACCCCGTGGCTGGAAGCCTTCTGGCCCACAGGCCAGCGTATTATCACCACCTCCTCACCAGGCTTGTTGGCTCGGTGGTCCCAGCCTTGACCCAGCTCAGGAAGAAATGCATGCACCTGCCCTGGGAGCCAATTCTGTGTCCAGCGGCGAACCATCAGCTGCCTCCAGAAACAAGTAATCAAGAATAGGCCTCACCGGTGGAAACAGCCTATCCTGGATTACTTGAATCCAGCCACAGCCTCTGTGGGAGCTTCCTGTCCTTGGCTCTGGCAGGACAGTGTGTCCAGTCACCGTCAGGCAAGGTCGCAGATACTTCCTGAAACTCATGCCCTCACACAGCTTCTTGAAATGCACCGGGGAGAAGTGACTTTCCCCCCAATGACCGCAGACCAGGCACTCTGCAGTTTCTTGCTTTAGTGCCCCCACCCATTTAGTACTCACTCCTGCTAGACAACTCTAACACTCATGTCCACCTTTCATGATCTTGTACATTTTAGCCTGAAAGATCCGTTGGCTACATGTTCTTCATCCGTTGTCTGCATGCTACTGTTTTCCTGCCTCCAGGCTCCTGCCCTCTCACACGGCCGACACAGGTGCTACTAGAAACACTCCTTCAAAGCTCCACTCATCTATGGGGCTCCCTGCTTGAGCAGGTACTTGCTGTGACTCCCCCTCCTGGAGGTGGCCTGAACTGGCCACGAGCTCCCTCCTTGCTCTGCAGCAGCAGTCCTCCACTCCAGGCAGCCACAACTTGGCTCCCTTCCGTTAGCCATTTCTTCAACCTTCAACAAGTTCCTCCTCCTGCCTGGCTCTTCATCAAGCTCAGCATCCCTCACCACTCTGCTGAAACCCTGCCTTCTTCGTGCCCCTCCTTAACTAGGGATTCACAGTCCAAATCTGCCTGCTTGAAAACATGCCTTCATCTTTTCCCTGGGTTCTGTTCGTTTCTGCACCCTCAATCAGACTGGCCAGGGCTTGGCGGAGCCCTCAGTTGGGAGGGGGTTGGTGAAAAAAGCCTCTGATGGATGCAGGATGGCGATGGCAATCCACAGGAGCCCCAACCCACTCTTCTCTACAAGTAACTCTGTTTGCCCAGCTGTGCAAGCAAGTATCGGGGCTACCAATACATTGTTCCCAACGGCCCCCGAATCTCAGGCCAGCTGCCAGGCATTCTGGGCAAGCGTTTGCAGTAAATGGTTTTCCACTATCTATACCACATGGTCCTTAACCCTGGGCCGAATGTCCCTTAACTGTGGTCCTTAAAGCAGGGCTAGAACCTAATCTTATTTATTTTTAAAAATATATTTTTATATTGATTTGAGAGAGGGAGAGATTGAAACATCAATGATGAGAGAGTCATTGACTGGCTGCCTCCTACATGCCCCACACTGGAGATTGAGTCCACAACCTGGGCATATGCTCTTGACTGGAACTGAACCCGGGACTCTTCAGATTCAGTCTGTAGGCCTCCACTCTATCCGCTGAGCCAAATCAGCTAGGGCAAACCTAATCTTTTTTCTTTTTTTAATATATTTTATTGATTTTTTTTACAGAAAGGAAGAGAGAGGGATAGAAAGTTAGAAACATTGATGACAGAAACATCAATCAGCTGCCTCTTGCACACCCCCTACTGTGGATGTGCTTACAACCAAGATAAATGCCCTTGACCTGAATCGAACCTGAGACCTTTCAGTCCACAGGCCGACACTCTATCCACTGAGCCAAACCGGTTTCGGCCAAACCTAATCTTACTTAGATTCAAGTGCTCTTTGACAGATGTGTACTGAACACTTAATGGGGAAGAAACCAGTTTAGGGACCCAAAGGGAAGGGAGTAGGAGAAAGCTTTAGAGGAGATGCCTGGCTGGGGAGGAAGAAGTTCCCTAGCTAGTTGGAAAAGGCAGACATGAGGAGGAGACAAAACAGCTTGTACTGGCTTTCTTGCCTAGAACCGGCAGATTCAACTATTCAGGATTAGAGAAAATGTAATAAATTATACAGTAGTGCTGGTCACATTGGGAGAGGGGAGTGGTGATCAATAAATGGTAGCTATCACTATGATTAAAAATATTTCATTTCAAATAGCGTGGCTGCAAAGAGAAAAAAAGGTGACAGCTAGTGAGTGTGTGTGTGTGTTTAAGATGAGAAAGCCTTGAGTGTGAAAAGGTGTAAAAGGTACTAATAGAAAAGAGGCTAAAGTTACAAGCCCTGAGAAGAATGGAGGACCCCGAGCCCTTGGGATGCGTGTGGCCTAGCAGGCCACTTACCTGGTGAGTGGTCCCCTCAATCTCTACAGGCACTATGAAGTCAGCATTGTTGATTGGCTGGAAAGGAGAAAAGTTAATGAGGTCAGTGACTGAGGGGTGGGAACAGATCTTGGACTCAGGAAGCTCCTCCTGCCAGCCTACGGAGTGGTTCTCACCCCAGCACAGGATGCAGTGTCTTGTCTGGTTTTCCCTACTTACCCTCTCCCCGCAAATTCTACTGAGCTGAGAGTATCAGGGCCTTCTTGAGTTAACAAACTTTTTTAAAAAAAATATATTTTATTGATTTTTTACAGAGAGAAAGGGAGAGAGAGAGAGAGCTAGAAATGTCGATGAGAGAGAAACATTGACCAGCTGCCTCTTGCACACCCCCTACCGGGGATGTGTCCAAAACCAAGGTACATGCCCCTGACCAGAATTGAACCTGGGATCTTTCAGTCCGCAGACCGACGCTCCTCTGCTGAGCCAAACTGGTTTTGGCGAGTTAACAAACTTTTTAATAAAACAGAGGAGCAAGATCCAAGGCTGAGTCAAGCCCTCTTTTAGGCCTGCCCTGTACACAACCCTGGTAACACTCTGCTGTGTGACTGGGGCAGTGGCGTCCTGCTGGCAGTGGTTAGGCGGAGCAGGGGTTCCTACTCAACATTCTTTGGTGCACTCTCCAGACATCTGTGATGCCAGTGTGCCCTAAATTGGAGAGGCCCAGCCTGCCCCATCCCGATCACTCTTCTATCTTTAGGCCACCTGAGCCAGGTGCACGAGATAGCCTAAGATGGTGGTAGGGAGGAATCCAGATGTCAAGTTACCTTAAAAGAGCTATGCACAAGGGTTTCATCCAAGTCAATGACCACACAGATCCTTCCTTGATCTTCCTCTGTCACCTCTGGGAGCAGGCAGGTCCCTGGGATCTAAAACCAGAGCAGGATTGCTGAGATATGCCACCAAGAAAGCCCAGATGTTCATCTCAGCAGAACTCTGGGAAGAGCTGGGCTCATCAAGGAGATGAAAGACCCCAACTCCAACCCAGGAGAAATGCCTCTTGAAGGCCAAGAGGCAGCAAAAGAAGAGACAAAGTGGGCTCTTTGGCCTTAGCCTCCAAGTGCACTATGAAGTGATCTGGACATTGGAGATGGGGGCCAGGACTGGCGTGGGAAGGACCCAAGCTGTGCCTCCAAAATCCACAGACTGCACATGATGGGCCCCAGCAAACATCTGGAACAAATAGCTTCCCAATACGGGGAGTTGGCCAGCTAGACACAGAAATGAGGGCATTATCCCATGGGGTTAGCTGGGATCATGGGATCTTGGGACTTCTGAGCACGTACCCTGTCAGATTCACATACCTGATAAAACTGGTACTGGAGACACTGGAGCAGGTCAGACTGTAGGAGAAAAAGAGGCAGTCAGTGCCAACCTACCAACCCCCACCCATCTAAGGCCCTCTGCTTCTGCCTCAGGCCTAGAGGGTAACCTCCCTAAGACCACATCCTCCTTGAAAGTACAGACATGACAAAACGACTTTTCTTAAGATCTGGACAGGAAAGGCCAGAATTTCATTTCCACATTAGGCCTGATAAAGGGTGGAGAAGACACCATCCCTACCTCAGTTGAACAAAGCAAAGAATAGGGAATTCAAGTGAGTGGTGCTTCCCAGAATAAGAGTCAGAACCAAAATTGGAATTCCTCACTGGGGTGGTTGAGCCTCTTGCTTAGTCCTGGAACCTAAGCTTCTCCTTGAGAACATGTACTTTCTATTCCCTCCTTGGGGGAGATATATGGGGGAGCAACTGAGCCTCTGCAAAACAGAAGCGAGCCAAAGGGAACCCACTCTGTGGGTCCCAAAATGGGTGGGGAGGTAGAGTGGGAGAGATCAGAATGGCTTCCCCACCCTTTGCTAATGACGAAAATGTTGTTATGGTTGTAAAAAGTAGTGTGTTCTTAATGGAAACCTCCAAGAAAAAAACCTAACACTTAGAAAAACTTAATTTGGCACTTCTTTCAAGTTTGTTTTAGCTGTCGTTCCCCCCCCCATCGGTATATAATTTTACATTCTGCTTTTTCACTTAATATTGCAGCTCAGTACTTTTCTACGTTATTATGAACTCTTTGTAAAAACCAATCACTTAATAATATGTCATGTTGTACTACTGGATAATGAGGCGATTTTTCACTGATGTATGTGTCATTAGCCTGGTTTGGGAGATAGTAAGAACAGCTATACCTTGGTGTTTTGTAAAGAAGTACCAATGGCATTGGAGGCAGAAGGATTTTTGATCAGGGCTGTTCCTATCCTTGAAATGCCAGACATATTTACTGATCACTGTGAAGATCAAAGACCTACACATTCCCAAATGTGCCACACAAGTAGAGGTGAGAGTGCTGGAAGGGGTTATCAAGAATATGGAAAAATTTCAATTCCTTGGTTCCCTTAAAGTTTAGTAACTTGGAAGGTAGTTTTGCACAGTAAAAAGCTAACAACAGACATAGGACCTATAGCAAGAATAATCTGAGTTGGAACCCTGACACTACCATTTATTAACTGTTAACTCTTTAGGGGCTACAGACACTCCTGGGTCTATTTCCTCATCTGTATGTGGGAATCTGTAACCTCCTTATACACAGGCCCTGGGACCTGGAAGGATCTGGACTGCAGGGGCCCTCAGAAACAACAGGGACATCCGGGTGGCCCATACCACAAGCGGAAGCAAGAAGAGTAAGATGAACCAATTACGGTCCCTCAGAAGAAGGGCCTCTTCTCAGCCAGAGATCTTCGTGACCTCAGGCAGGGCTGCTTGTCCACTTGTGGCTGCATGGACTCCGCTAACAGCTCCCTCCTTCACGGCATCACACCACCCTGACCCAGCTACCTTAGCAATGGTGTTGGCTTCCTCCTTGTATGCGGAGAGCTCAGTGCACGAGCTTGACTGGCCAACATGCTGGGCGCGAAAACAGCAGAAAAGGGCCTTGAAGATGTTCCGTCCACGGGGCTTTTTAGGAGAGGACTTGGAGACCAGGCCTAGAGCAGAAGGAATGATGAAGCGTTAACTACAGAGCATCTCTGTCCCCAGGTACCTCCCCGCAACCCTGGTGCTGTATTCCCTCTAGTCCGTAAGCTCCATCAGGTTACACAGTATGTGCTGGCCAACAACCCAATGTAGTCAGCAGTGAAATGTACATGTTAATCCAACATCTTTTTTCTAGAGCAAAAACAGCAGGAATCCCCACTTTCTGGTTTGGGAAATGGGCTGCAGAAAATCTGCTCTTCATTTCACGTGGAGGGCACTCAAAGATGGCACCAGGTATTGAAACGGTGTCCTCCCGCTCTGTCGCAGCATACTGTGGGCACCCTTGAAATTAATTCACAAAGATACACATCCTCCCTGAACAACACCTGTTCCTACAAGTCTACCCACTCTAGGTAAGTAAGCTGGACCCCTTCCCTTCAAGTTAGTGGAGCTGTGGTTCTGTTCAGGGTCAGCTTCTCTCGCTGCTGGGTCAGTGTCAGCAGAACTAAGCCCAGACTAGATGCAGCTGACTAGAGAACAGAAGAGCCACAGCCCCTAAGAAAAAGCTAGTGTGTACTTTGTTGATACCCTTGTCTCCTCCCATACTCCAGCCACTTCTTAATACTCCTCTCCTCTAATCTTAAACCAGAGGCAGATTAAACACTGGGGACTTACACATCTAGTGCTGGATTCTAGTCCTATTAAGGAAAGACTAAACAGACTGTAGCTATTTAGTCCTTCCTTAATAATTCAGGCTTTGGAAATACAGAGGTGTTTTAATAGGAGGGTTGGCAAGGCAGCTCCAGAAAGGCCAAGTTGATACAAAAAGCTATGGGCATTAAAGCATGAAGCAGAAATTACCTCAGAATATAGCATCTTTTCAAAGTTCCTTTTGGTTTTTAAAAGATGAACAGTTCTGTCAACTGTTGATGGAGAGTTGGAAAACACTGTGGGTGCTGTGGCCAGGAGGTGGCGCCACACAACCACAGCCAGAATGGTCTTCAGCCACAGATCTCTTCTCCCCAGGCCTGTGTGGCAGGGAGGTGGGCCTGAGGAGTAACCCTAACCCATTCCACTTTAAAGTACATGTAAACTGTGCAGGAAAATAAACACTGGAAAGGCCAATGTCTTTGTGGATAAAAAAAAGGGCAAAGGGAACTTTCCCTGTGTTGTTCCCTGCTGTAAGGGAAGGGGAAGAAAATGCAGTGGGGGCCACTCAGAAACTCCCCCAAGTCCTCACAGCATGTGCCCCACCAACGATCAAGGTGGCCTGTGCAGATGATGTGATGGAAGAGCCATTTAACACCCAGTTATTGGGCTGCTATGTCCCTGGAGAGGAAGAGAGAAAACCAAACTCTATTCCCCAGGACCACAGTTAGTCAGCCAGTCACACGGCAGTCGCCTAGCTCTGCAGCTCTGCGTCAACAGAAAGGTAGAGGGATTCCTGCAGGGCAGGGAGGGTATCCCTGGTGGGTCAGTGGGTCCCCTAAAGCTCTCTCTCTCAGCTCCCTTGAAACTGGTCTGGCCATTAGAAAGCTTTAGAAAATCATCAGGTCTCCCCAGCAATCACCCTAAAAACCTGGATATTACCATCAAGCTCTTGGCCCTGGTGGAAGAATCAAGATTTCCAGGGATTGGGGATTTTGTTGGGAAGGAAGAACATTGGGGACTTCCACCCAAGGCCTCTGTATCAAGAAGACAAACGTTAAGAGCACAGCCAGCGCCTAGCAGGAAGCTCCTTTGATTTTTCCTATTCACAGTAATCTATGCAGAAACCAGAGGGAAAAGACAGCTTCTCCACCTGCTTGTATGACCCACATTCAATTCCAAGCCCAGGGATTCAAGCAGACGCTGACACAAAGCTCCAAGACCGAAGCTGAACCTTCGCTTTTCCTTGGGTTTATGGTTTCTTCACACAGAACCACAATCAGAGGCTTAACCCAGCCACTGAGTCTTTCTTAAAAGCCACACAGCCCGAGCTTTCCTGAAGAGAGGCCATCAAGAACACACTCAGCATCTCAGTGACCGACACTGTGAAGGCTGAGTAACCTAAGAGGCTAGGAGGTGAAGGGCAGCCGGCTGGGGCCGCAGAGGCGCCTCACTGGTGTCCATGGGGGAGGCCCAACAGGCAGAAGCGCTTCGGTCTCAGGAGCTTCTCGGCAAGGCGGGGCTGGGGGCCAACTCAAGCTTGGTTTGGGCTCTGCAGGGGAGGATCTTCTCAAAAACACAATGTGCCCAGGGCGGACTCTGGGCCTCAGAGATCACAGATGCCTGGTGCTCAGAGCATAGAGCGATGATGCCTGGGAAGGTACATACCCCAGACTCACTACTCTTTTCCCTTTTGGGGCCCCACGTCCTTCAATCCTTCTCCAGGTTGTCTGTCCTCTTTACCTTTACAAACACTGCCACTGAGAATCCATCAGGGCTTCAGCCTTCTCTCAACATGGCTGTCTCTTGACAGGGCCTGCACTGGCCTCAACCCCGTACATTCACCAGCCTCCAGCTCTGTGTGTGGCAGGTGCTCAGCAACTTCCACTGGCTGTGTGAACGGCTCCAGGGCCTCCAGGCCTGTGGAGCTCTTCGCTAGTTCGCAATAGCACAGAAGAGTTCGGCGCAGAAAGGGAGCCAGTGTGTGAGAAGATGAGGTGGGCTCTGGAGGAGCTGAGCCCAGGGCAAACCACTTGGTCTTTCTGGGCCTCGGTCATGTTTACTGAGCACTGATGAGGTGCTGGCCTGTGTTAAAGACACTTGACATCATTACCTCATTTAACCCTCACTAAAAACCCATCTGCAGGCACTAATCCCCATTTTCCAGAAAGAAAACTAAAGCACAGGGAGGTTAAGTAACTCACTCAAGGTTACACAGGGCAGGACAGCAAAGCCAGGATTTGAACCCAGGTCTCCTTTAACCTATGGCCCCCAACAGCTCAAAATCATCCTCTGCCTTTACTCCTGCAACAACTGGGAGGATGTGGGGCACTCTCAAGAATGTTTGCTCTGTTCCTTTCTAGGCTGGGCCAGCAAAGGGTCAGTCTAGCTCCTCTTCTTCGCTGTCCTCTTGGGCAGGCCATGAAAAGTGCAAGGAGTAAAACAGTACAAAGGCTCTGGAATTCCATTCCAGGGTTCGCCTCACCCACGCCCCAGCCCTGCACCTGCTTTCCCTGGCAGTTACCTCTGGGAGATCAAGACAATGGGGGATGGGATGGGGAAGGAGCTGGAGCCAGAAGTTTTGGTCCAAAACCTGCTTTGCTCAGTGGGAAACACAACACCAGAGTGGGATCTGAAACTTGTGTCAAAGAGCCTTTCAAAGGACTCCCTTCAACCAGAATGCAGCATTGTGTCCCTGACAGCAAGGTGCAAGTCACATCCCACCAGGAGGACACAAGAGTTACAAGCCTGTGAGGATCTCACTGCACCTAATTTCCCTGAGGGAGAACAGGATTCCAGTGGGTGCCATGTAGCCCATAACCAGCTGCTCTCCCTCCCTCCTCCTACTGCTACCTGTTTTGTGGATACCCAGCACTACTCTCCCTCTCCAAACATCTGGCTGAGGGCTGGTGTTGGAGAGAACCAGCACAGAACTAATGGGGGAAGCTCTGGCTTAAGAAAGTGTGCAAGTGACTAAGAACAGGGAAGCCAGGCCACCGCTCCAGTTAGTTCACCACTGCAAGGCCTTCTACTGAGGCAGGATATAAAGAGAGGGGGATCTGAGAGATATCCCCCACCCTGAGGATCACCTGGGTTAGGGTCCAGGCTCTGCCAGTTACTGACTCAGGCACACAGCCTCTTTAAGCCTTAGTTTCCTCACCCATTAGTTGGGATAACAGCAAGACCTCACTCCTCACTAACAAAACTTATCGCCTGAAATGTACTGTGCAAACTAAAGGTAAGTGTGCTCATTTTAATGAACTATCTAAGAAGAGAGGACCACTATCTGACAACATTGAAGGCCTCGTTCCACGGGGCCAACAAAAGAAAGGTGCAGGCTCTCCCACCCCCAGCAAGTGGTTGAAGCTCAAGAAAGTAGATGAAAGGTGACAGAGGAACTCTGATCATGAACAGGTTTCAAAAAATCCCTATACCTTCTCCAAAATCCACTACAAAAGTTGTTTTCCAGCTTGCAACTCCTGGGCTGGTATTCTGCAAATAACAGAAAAGCAAGTGAAAGGTTGTTTCACTTGAAATAAATGATGCCCTCTCCCTGTGTCTACCACCACTGCCTCCAAGAAATACCAGGTGGGGGCATGTGAAACCCGTGCATGTGCACGTACATGTGTGCGCATGCACTCGCACACGCACAGATGAAGACTGGCCTGGCCAGGACAATACCATTTTTAACCTTCTTCTGAAGGTCAGGTTTAGATATCACTGTTGCCAACAACACAGCTTCGTGTCCCAGCAAAAGAATGCCTTACACATCCGCCTGGGATTCAGCAGAAGACACGCTTACCAGATTTTAACAAGCCCATTCATGTAGAAGGATGCTTTCTTGGTTCATCCCTTAGACGTACTTTATTCTCCACCATCTCTCATCCCCCCACATAAAGGATTTAGTCTGGCTATCACTAGAAAATGGCCTCTCTGAGGGGCCTCCCTCCCCTTAGCTATTGGAGGAAGGAGAGTATTTGGAGCATTTCCGGCCCTTCTTGGCCAGCGGCCTGGGTCCTGCAGCCAAGACACATCTGACTGGGGCTTCCCATGGAGAGGATTCCTCCCAGGTCCTCAGCAAGGGGCATCTGTGCCTTGGCTAAGGACAGCCCTACAGTGCCAGGTGGATGGAAATGCTCTTGGACCAGCAGGTGAGTCAGCAGGGAGCAAAAGGGCAAGAGATGCCTCGATATCCCACACACAGAAAAGCTTGGAAATAATGGGGTGGTTGTACCAGTTTCCACAATGCCCAAATGCTGACACCGTTCTTTTTGGAAAACAAGGCCAGCAAGGCCTCACCCAGTTTAGTAACAGTTCCAAAAGTTTCAAAGAACAGCTGTGAATCTAATGGCCTGGAGTCCCATTCCCCCCCTTCCCCCAAGGGATTTATTTGTGAAAAATAAAGGATTGCATTCAGTCACAGTAAACCACATGTACAAAGAGAGCAAGAATAGCATGGACTACATATCTCCATTAATCCTCCCTCCTGGGGCAGTAGAGTTCTCTGCATCTCTCTTTCTGACAAGGTATAACTTATTTCAGTCCTGGGTCTTTAATGCCACCTGTGGGGTAAGGGTGGGGGACACAGATCCCTGGCAAACTTGTCTCCAGTCTTTTCCCTGTCCCCTTTAGCAACCTAGTCACTGATCTCAACATAGGCCCTCACCTTTAAGAACCTTCCCTCAAGGAGGACTCACTCAATTTTGGAAGTAGGGGATTCCTAACAAGTTTTAAAACATGATCAAGATATTCTATCAATTTCAGAATCAGCCAAAACACCTTACTGGGCTCTCTCACATACTTAAAAAATATGCTGGGGTAGGGGTGAGGTTTCAGAAGGAGCAACAGGTCCTCGACCAGAGATGGAGGAGCCTCTAGGCCAGAGGGCTCTTGGATGCCAGGAAGTGATCTAATGGCCCACAGCAGCAGCAGGGAGAGATGGGAGGAAAACCCAAAGGACTGGATCCTGCCCCACACAGAGCCAGTTAGAGCAGAGATGTCATCATGGAGGACTGGAAGCCATACTTGCCCACCTTGAGCCTTTCTCTCCCACTTAAGGAGGAGCTGAGCAGCCGCTGTGGGAGGCTGGGAGACAAACAGAATCCTGCCAAGCAGTACACAAACACCCTCTGGATGGCCGTTCCAGCCTCTGCCTTGGCTCACAGCTCAATTCCTGGAATGATTGGATTTGGTGAAAGACCGAAGAATCCATTGTCTCTTGCCCTTCCAGTTATGGAAGTCTGCTTTAGGTGACATATGTATGAAACAGAGATGGAGAGGAGAAAGGCTCAAGCAAAGAAGCACAGGACAAAGCAACCATCTCTCCTCTGCCCAGTGAACTATGGAGTAAATACACAAGTTACCATGGACTTGGCTTTAAACCCTGGCTCTGTCACGTGTAAGGTGTGTGGCCTTGGGACTCAGTTTCTTCATCTGTAAAATGGGAAAACTAGTATTACATATTTCACAGAGCTGTGAAAATTACAAGGAGCTTAGGGTGTGTCCTAACTCCAGTAAACGCTCAGTAAGTGTCAGCTGCTAGTCATTAAATACAAGTACTTTCATATCATTATCTCAGTCTCAATCTCAAAATGTGCATATTGAAAGAGACCAGATTTCTTCTCATTCCAGAGGTCACACAGGGTTAGCTACATGGCCAACCCTGGGAAATGGCCTTTCCGGGACTTTGCAAAAACCAATTCTAGTCTCTGTCTCTGTCTGTCTGTCTGTCTCTCTCTTTCACACACACACACACACACACACACACACACACACACACACACAATACACACACACACACACACACACACACACACACACACGGCTGGCCAACCAGTTCCTTCCTTCTTCCATGTCTGGCCTCTGCAGGATTGGAAGGAGTCAGCCAGGAAGGACTGTCAGGGAGTCTGTCCCATCTCTAGGGACACTGACCTGTTCCTCCCACAGCCCTGTTTCACCTAGGACCAGCCACCCAGCATAGGTGTGCCTCCTGGTAGAGCACTGGGCTAAAAGTTGGGACACCTAGCTCCTGCCCACTTCAGCCTCTCAAACAGCTCTATGGTTTTGCTTAGGGCAAACTCTTTCTTCAGTTCATTTTCTTCCCAGGACAATAAGGAAAGGTCTGCATTGCAAGGTTGTTCCTTAGCAGCTAGCTTCAGCTTACCTGAAGCTTGAACTCAAAGGCGTTTAAATGCTAGGAACAGTGCCTGGCGCGTAGTAAGTGCCCTATAAATGTTTTCTGCGGTCATTACTGTGGTAAGCAAGCAAGGACCATTACTCAGTCCATTCATACTGAGAAAACTTTAAGTCCCTTTAGAAACCATAGGATCTTTGCAAACAGCAAACCTGGATCTCTCCAGAAGACTCTTCCCGCTCAGGGCTAAACAGGCATTGGGGCATTGCTGTGCTTAGCTGGCTCTTCTCCAGGGACACCTGTCAGAATCACAGGAGCACTTGGAAGCACAGGAGCACAGGAGCACATCAGCCCACTGGCTTATGCTCTGATTCAGTAGGACCCAGGTGGGTCGGTATTTTTAGTAAGTGTCACAGGAGAATCTGATGTGTCCCCCTGGCTGAGACCTAATATCTACAGGTTGCCAGTGATCCTTGACTAACTCTTCCAAGACTGACCTAAGCCTGCTGTCTCTTCCTATGGTCACTGTTTCTGTGAAGTAGGGCCCTAGCCTCATTTTACTATGGGAGCAGCTGAGCTGGATCCACCATTTGGGGGAAGGGGCTTTGCAGCCTGTGTTACACGATTTAGCTTTCTCATGAAACTGCTTTGCTCTCCCTGTGGTTAAAGCCACATTTGTTTTCCCAAGAACAGTGCAGGAGATAAAAGAAGGTATAGAATAAAAAGAGAATAAGAGCAAAGTCTGGTGTGGGGGACGGGAAGGACTAGGAGGATCTGGGAATGGAAAGGAAATGTCACTCCGAGATCAGGACACCTGCACCTCCTGCACACAGAGAGGTCCGCAACACTCCCGAGGAGTTCCTGTTCTGTAGGCACAGGCCGCTCAGCCCCGAAGGGCTGGGCCCTTTGCATGGACTTTGTGCTTGCTGGCCTCTGGTCCAGAGAAGCTTCCAGTTCTAAGTTAACTTCATGTTTATTTCTACTAGTTCCTTAATAAGCTTTGCATGTGAATGAGCTCATCTGCATCCCAGTTGGGAACTATTCCACCATTTCAGATCGGGAGAGAACCATGTCAGAGCCACACCCAATCCCATGTCCCCAAAACAACTGAGTTAATTCTGTGCTTCCTGAGCTGGCCAGCCTGAGAAAGGATGAAAAGCAGTTTTATGCTGCTTTTTGTGTTTTCACAATGTTCTATCCCAAAACCACAGCAGCAAAGACATAGCTTAAGAACATCTATTTCTCTCCAAAACCCATTTACTTTTCTCTTGTTACTAGAAGTTGCTAAAAGAAATCTGAGTACCACCGGGTTCATTAATTCAAAGCAAATGCAGACAGTGAGAGAGTGCAGCACACAGTTGTCTCAAATCTTCACTATGCTCATTTCTGAAGGCAGAGCAAATGCTGAGTTGGTTTAGACTTCAGTGACTCTTCACAGGACGTGCATGGCTACCTGGCAGAACTGCAAAAGCCCCAGGCACATGCACTCGAATTAGTGCAGATAAAATCCCACCAAGTCGCACTGGCACAAAGAAGGGGTCTGTTTACCAAGGTCGTGAGGCTGATCCTTCCAGAAGGCCCAAGCCCCCACATCAGTGTCCCCTCTGACCCCTGGCCACCTGTCTTTAACAATAAAACCCGCATGACTGAGTGCTGTTTGCATTGTGTCCTGTCAATATCAAAAGAAATTTCTTTTGAGAGCCAAATTTTTAAAACTTAAACTTCTTCTAATGCCACTTCTTTAAAATAGACTCACCCAGGCCTTTTTATTTTATTTTGTGGAAGAGCCACACTCAAGGGGCCAAAGAGCCGCATGTGGCTTGAGAGCCGCAGTTTGTCGACCACGGTCCTGGGGAAATGGAGGAGGCTCGAGTAGCAGTGGTCTAGATATGTAAAAAAGGAGGCTGGACTGAAGCAACCGATTTTGCTCCTGAAAGGATTCTTTGAAGTAACAATGTACACTCTAACTGCTGCCCAGGCCTCCTCACCCCCCCCCCACCACTACCTATTCCAAAATGGAAATAGAAAAGACCCCCAAATTACACAAAAGCTAGCAGAAAGAATGTTTAGCAGGAAGAGAAAGCAATATATATGTATATAAATATGTACACATTGTCTCTTGTTCCCATACTTAGTTATGAACACTTCTATTAATAAATTACCCACAGAATGGCTGGGAGCCTCAATTCACCTTGTCTAGAAATGTGACTAACACAGCATTTACTGGTTCAACAAAGTCCATGATCAGAAGGGATTCAGAAGTTCCCAGAGAGGATGAAAGGGGACCTCTCGCTCGCCCAGTTTCTTTAGGTCCCCTATAGCAGAGAAGGAAGGAAAAGGAAGGGTTTTCCACAGCAAGTCCTAAGTCCTGCTCAGCCGAAAGCACTGAAAGTCAAATTCAGCAGCAGAACTGTAAACTCCCCACCCCAGGATGTTAGGCATTTCAAACTTCATTGCTGAGTTAGCAGAACTCCCTTGAGCAAACAGAAGCTCAAGTCACCCCACAAGCCATTACCCACTCCTAGAGAGGGGGAGGGTGATTCTAAAGGAGACACAGAAGCCACAAAGAGGCCAAGGCTGAAGACCGGCAAGGGAGAGAAACCAGCAGGCAGGAGGAGCTAGCTACGAGCAGACTCCTTGGACTCACAAGAGCCAGCTAAAGAAAGCCCCAACAAGACGGTGCCTGAGCTTTTCAAGTTAAAGGCCTGGCTACAACTCTAGTGAAAGGTATTTGAGCTCTTTCATGAGCAGTAAGGCAGAATTTCTCCCTCACGGGAGGAGAAAGCAGGAGCCAGAAAAACCTGCCAGAAAAACCTGCCGCAGTCCTAATTCTTAGGTATGGTCAGCTACCAGAACCAGTTCAGTTACACATTTCAGAAGACAACCCAAAGCATCCTCCTCCTCCTCCCTGAAAGGAAGGGACATCGGGTCTCATGGAAAACAAGAAAGGTCCCAAAGGCCCTGACTCCCCCAAAGGGCCTGTGAGTCACTTTGAGCTCTGGAAGAGGCTGCCTCCACCCTCTCATTTCACACTGGGAGGTTATAGAGGTGGCCTGTTTCCTTGGCTTTCCCATCTAATCCCAGAATCCATGGTACAACCTCCCAGCAACGGGGTGGCACCCTCACATATGGGCTGTAAGGCCATTCTCTGGCCAAACCGGTAACTTTTCTTTTTTACTTTGGTATTCCACACAACCCAGTCCTTGCAGTGATCAGGAAGCCATCTGTCAGGGAAGATGATCCAATTTTGGCCCTTTTATCAGCAATGCTTTCAGCAACTTTCTCCTACTTCCCCTACTGTAATTACTTTTGAATAACCAACACACCCAGCCAGTGTGAAAGACCTGAGAAGAGAATGCTAAACCAGAAAAAGAAAACAAGGACACACAAAACAACACTGCAATGGCAACTTCACTAAAAAACTACTCAAGCTAGGAACAATTTGTGTTTTCTAGAAATGTATTAGTAAGTAGCCTTACACTTCCTCTTTGTCCAAAGGGAGGAGGGCCTATGGAGAGAGGGGAGGCAAGGAGCTCCTAGGTAGCTAAAACATTTGCTTCCTGCGTCCACTTTTTTTTTTTTTTTTTTTTTTTTTTTTTTTTTTTAAGATGCAGGATTTGTAAATGATGAGGGACTCAGAAAGCTGGCTTGCTGGTTGCCCGAGCAGCCCAGGATCAAAGTATGCTTTCTCTGGACCCTAATCAAATTACATGGGGGGGGAGGGGGGAGGGAAGAGACCCATGGCTGCTGGCTTAAGAATTCAGATTTCTCAGGGGGAAAATCTGAAGGACAAGCCACACAAACAAAGGAAATGGAAAAGGCACATCCAACAGGCATCAACAACTAAACACTGTCAAGAAGCCAGGTGCTTTGCTTTCTGCTGTCAACTCTTCTCTTCCCTGCCATTCGCTCTGGATGAACTGTCCAGCCTTGAACTTGGAGATGTCCCTTTGGCAGGTCAGCTTTCCCTCCCTCCTGGTGTGGTGCCCTCACCAGGCAGGCACCCTCCTGAGCCCCTACAGGAAGAGAGGACCTGAGGGGGGAGGCACAAGGGTTGTTCTTCCCCCTTCTCATCAACACTGCTACATCTGGAACCCTTCCACACCCAGATCTCTTCAGTTTTGGAGGCCTCTTGGAGTCCTTTCCTGGGGTGAGATTGGACATAGAAGGAAGGTATCCACATGGAAAGCCTCCCCTCTTCTGCTGGCTGCAGCTGAGCAGAGAACAGAGGGGTGAAGTTGCAGCTGGGGTCACAGAGGGGTTTGCGATGCAGCTGGGGGAGAGGGAGTCAGGGGCTCTGGAGGGCTGGGATCCGGGTAGTAAGGTTCTGGCTCTTCTCGCTCCACAGGACAGGCTTCTTTAAAGAAGAACCTGTGATGCAGGAAGCATCCACAGCCCCTCACGTGGGGAATTTGGGAAAGGCTGACTCTCCCAGTTTCCAGCTTCTCTGCCCCTAGGCAAGTTGGGGGAGCTGCTGGGGTCTGTGAACCTCACGAATAATGATCTGTTGACTTGCTGTTACCAAATAGGGGTGTTTGGGGCCACACAGACACCCGCTGCTGGCCTCCTACAGGCTCTATTCTCTGTGTGTTCCACCGCAGCACGAGCCCTTTACGGGGCCCGCTCTGGGGTGGGGGTGGGGGTGGGCGGTCCAGGGAAGGGCAGTAACTCTGAATTAGGTCCCAAGAGCATGCTCTCCCCAGTCAGGGCCAGGTGGCCCCCGTCCGGGAAGTTCTCCAGAAAAAAATGACGCTCACGCCCCGCGGAAATTCTGTCCGCTCTTGCAGGCACATTCCTCAAAGCCTGAACAGGAACGTAGGGAGGAGGGGGCAAGAGTTTCAGGGCCTCCGCCAAGACCAAACTCGAGAGAGATCCCCTCCCCCTCGGGTGCCGATCTGCCCCCCAACCCCCTTCCCCGGGAAAGGCGAGGCCTCGTTCCGTGGCGGCCCCCCGGCCTTCCGGGGGGGGGGGCCCTCCCCGCGTCTCCACCCGACCCCTCGGCGCGGCGGGGGCGCGGGCCGGCGCCCACGGGGAGCCCGCACTTTTCGCTGCGCGATTCCGAGCCGCGCCGGCCCCGATGCCACCCGGCGAGTTATGTAACCAGGGCCGCCGCTCCCGGGCTAAACAAACGCGGCTGTGTGTGCAGGGGCGGCCGGGGAGCGCCCGGCGGGGAGGGGCTCGCGCCGGGCCTCGGGGTCGGGCTGGTCCGCTCGCTCGGCGGCCGCGGCGGGAGGCGGCCCCGCGGAGAGCCCGCGCCGCGGAGGTCCCGGCCCCGCGCAGGGCCCGGCCGCCAGCCCCCGCCCCCGCCCCCGCCCCCGGGCTGTGAACTTGGTCCCAAGTCCCGCCGGACGCCGTCCCCGCCCGCCCGCCCGCCGCCTGGGCAGCCCAGGGCTGGGGGGGGGGGAGCCTGGGCAGCGCCGGACTCCAGTCCTGGCTCCCTCCCGCCCGGTCCCCCAGCTCCCAGGGCGGCGTGCGGAGTCGTGCGGGGAACTGACCCCCCCCCCCCAACTCGGGCGGGGACGGGGCGGGGGGCGCGGGCCCCGGCCGCTCCCCCCGGGGGAGGAGGCTGGGGCCGGAGTGACAGCTGCGCAGACGACGCCCCTCCCCCTCGGCGTCCGCGGCGCGGGGCCCGCGCCACCCCCACGGGGGTCGGAGTGCGGACCCCGGCGCGGGGGCGGAGGGGCCGGGGGTCCCGGCTGGAACCGCCCGTCCCGAGCCTCGGGAGGCCGGGGGCCAGGCCTCGGTTTCGGGGCGGCGTGAGCCCCCTCCCCGATCGGGGGCTGACGCAAAGTTTTTGGAAGTTGCTGGCCCCTACCTTGCTTGGTGAGCACCAGGGCGTCTTCCCTCCGCGCCTGGGTGATGATGGAGCCGTGTTCCATCTAACAATCCCGCGGGCCCGGGCTGGCTGGGCGGGAGGACCGACGGGCGCAGGCTGGGCCGGGCCGGGCTGGGCCGGGCTGGGCTGGGGGGCCTGGGCGGGGGCCCGCTCCGCTCCTGCTCGCGAGACTCGGGCTCCTACCGCCGTTCACATCCCGGCTCCGGTTCCCTCCCCGGGCCGGGAGGGAGGCGGCCTGTACGGAGAGCAGGCGGCCCGGCCAGCGGCTCCCCGGGTGCCCCCGGCCCCCGATCCCCCGGCGGCAGCTCCGGGCTCCTCAGTTTGGGTCCAACATGGAGAATCCGGAGCGAAAACAAGAGGAGGAAATGGGACACGGGGCGGTTTCCAGGCTCCCCCCTCCCCTCCGTACTCCAGATAAACAACCCGCGGCTGCAGCGCCCACCCCCGCGCGCCTCCGGGCTCCGGGCTCGGCCTCTCCGCGGCCCGCCGGCGCCTCGCGCTGCGGAGCACCGTCCTAGGCCCGGGGACCCTCTATCTGCGAGCCGTGGGGCCACGCAACATCCGGAGCTTCGCTATTTTGTTACGGAAAAAGCGAATCCCCGAGGGGGGTGGGGTGGCGGGCGGGCAAAGCTGGCCGGGGAGACTTGAAACCGCTCCGGCGCGCCAATTGGCCCTCTCGGAGAAAAGGGGTGTGTCCTCTCCTTACTATGCGGTGCGAGGACCCAACAACATTCCAGTCGCCGCGGCCACGCCCCCAGGCCACGCCCCTTCCGCGCAGCTGCGGCCTCCGCGTCCCCCCCTGGCCACGCCCCCTTCCCAACAACTTAAAAGGACACTCCGAAGCTCACGTTTCCCGACGCGGTGGGTGCTGGGGTGTTCCGGTTTGTGCCGTGTCTGCGCGGGTAACCAGGGCGCGCCGTGAAGCCTAACCAGGTCTGGCCGTGGTGGGAGGATTCAGGGCAGTTTTCTTCCTTCCTGCTTGGACCTGGGATGTGGACCCACTGTTTCACATAAGAGAGGACAGCTGTCGAATCCCGAAAGACGGATGCTGGGACTCTCAAGAGAATCAGCGCTGGGACTGACCTCGTGAAGTCTGACCCCCACACTTCAAGGGAGACTTGAGGTGCAGGGATGTGCCCAAAGCCACTTATTTGCATTCAGGGTTTCCACCTTTCTCCTCCTCCTCCCACTTCACTCCTCTCCCCCTAGTTACCAACCTCAGTTGAGATGGATGGAGATCTGGGAAGAGCTTCAGGCCTGTGGACTCGTAACTGGCCACCCTCCTTGCTCTTAGGCCTCAGGCAGCCTCTCTCCATTGGCTATAGCTCCTGGACGCTTACGGCTGGCTCAAAGTGAGGGATAGACTAGTCCATTTGTCCCCAAGAAACAGGAGCTTCAGCAAGGCAAGTTTCAACTCTATAGCAGATCTTTTTCAGGGAGCTACATCTGACTTTAGATGACATGGATGGCCCTGAGAGGAAGGGAACTAACTATTCAAGTCAAGGCTGGCAAGATTGATGTAGAGTGAGATTGCACTGGGTGACTTCTGAGCTACTTCTAACCCTTAACAGTCTGTGACTTCATGGAACTCATAAGGAAGGGGCTTCCAGAAAGGTCAGGACTTTTCTGGTCCCCAGGGAATGGAGGCCCACTGCACTTCCCATTGCCCAACATACACAAGCTTTCACAGGGTGGGAGGACAAGTCAGTCACATTTTAACTTTCGAGGTGCAGTCAAATACCTGCTCCCCTTAGGTGTAGGTTTCTGTGTGCCTTAACAATGTTCCTGCTGCCTGTTCCTACACATGCATACACAAAGCCTTTTTACATAATACCATTTTAATGGAAATGCTGTTTTTCCAAAATCAAAGCTGTGAACAGGATCTGAACGATGCTTATGTAACTTTAAACGCTGAGTTTGGGTACATCCCAATTCATTAACAGAAGGGGGAAGGGAGGAATTCTCGTATATTTATTTGCCTCCCATCATTATCAAAACATCATTAAAGCAATAGAATCATTAAGGTCAATCTTCAGTGGTCAGGTTTTTAAGAGTCCTGCCCCCACCCTCTTGCAAGGTAGCTCAGTTGCGGTGGGAGGAGGAGTGTAGGCAGGACCCCGAGGTTGAGGGTTGAGGGGGATGTGCTGCCCACAGCTGTGTAGTGTTGAACAGGACACTTCCTTCTCTACACTTAGGTTTCCTCATCCATAGAAACAATCCTTCCCCATTTTCTAGTTTACAAAGTACTTTCACTTACATATCTGTCTCATATGACCTCCTCTTTGGGATCGACAGTGAAAATGTCCGTTTTGTAGGTGTGGAAAGGTGAATGGACTCACCTTAAGATTTCTCAGCTTGTTAAGAAGAAGAGGCAGGACTAGAAGTTGTCTTTAGCCTTGAAAACTAGAACTCTTGACATTTGACCATAGTTCCTTTTTTTTCCTTTTTTTTTCTAGAGGAGATCCTATGCACTGTCTTTTCTCACCTCCTCTGAGAAGCCCGCCCAGATGCCCACTCTCATATCAGGGCTTTATCGCCTCCCACTTACTCTCTCAAAGCATTAAGCATTAAAAACAAACAAACAAATACAAGCATTAAGCATCATATCCTGCAACTGTTAAGTTTACTTATTGGCTTCCCAACCAGAAGATGGGTTGAGACTAGAGATTATATTATTCATTATTGCGTCTCTTGTGCCTCACATAGTACTTGACACACAGCAGGCAGTCTTTGTGTGTTTGCTGTATGAGTCTTGATTCTGTCTTAACCAGAGTTCTTTTGCCCAGTGATCCACAGCAAGAAACCCATTTTATATTGTGAAATAATTGAAATAAATTGTATGGGGGAAATACTTATTCTTGCTCCATTGATACACTCTGATATTTTCTATTGTATTCTGTTTCATTTTTAAAAAATATGTTCTTATTGATTTCAGAAAGGAAGGGAGAGAGAGAGAGAGAAACATCAATGATGAGAGAGAATCATTGATTGGCTGCCTCTTGCACATCCCCAACTGAGGATCGAACCTGTAACCCAGTCATGTGCCCTTGTCTGGAATTGAACTTGGGGACCCTTCACTCCACAGGCCAATGCTCTAGCCACTGAGCCAAACCAGCTAGGGCTCTATTTCATTTTTTTTTTAATATATATTTTATTGATTTTTTACAGAGAGGAAGGGAAAGAGATAGAGAGCTAGAAATGTCGATGAGAGAGAAACATCAACCAGCTGCCTCTTGCACACCCCCTGCCAGGGATGTGCCTGCAGCCAAGGTACATGCCCTTGACCGGAATCAAACCTGGGACCTTTCAGTCCACAGTCTGACGCTCTACCACTGAGCCAAACCTGTTTCGGCTCTATTTCATTTTTTAAAATATATATTTTATTGATTTTTTTTACAGAGAGGAAGAAAGAGGGATAGAGAAATAGAGAGCTAGAAACATCTATGAGAGAGAAACATCAACCAGCTGCTCCTGCACACCCCCTACTGGGGACGTGCCCGCACCCAATGTACACGCCTTTGACCGGAATCGAACCTGAGACTCTTTTGTCCGCAGACCGACACTATCCACTGGGCCAAACCGATTTCTGCTATTTCATTTAAAAAAATATATATTTTTTAATTGATTTTTTTCAGAGAGGAAGGGAGAGGGAGAGGGACCTAGAAACATCAATGAGAGAGAAACATCGACCAGCTGCCTCCTGCACACCCCTGACCGGGGATGTGCCCCCTACCAAGGTACCAGCCAAGGTACACGCCCTTGACTGGAATCGAACCTGGGATCCTTCAGTCCACAGACCGACGCTCTAGCCACTGAGCCAAACCAGCTAGGGCTCTATTTCATTTTTTAAAGGGGCTGGCCATAACCCTTTAAATTGATTTCATGATCCACCTCCAGGTTGTGACCTACATTGGAACAACACTGTTTCATCTCCTTCCTGCTGTGGATGCCTTCTGTGTGTGTGGCTCTAGCTGTACCTGAAAGGTACAGAGGAGATGGCCCTCAGATACCTCTTCCTTTGAGGTTAAAGAAAGGTTTATGTGTGAGAAAGAAGGCAGCCCTGGCCAGTGTGTTCAGTGGTTGAAGCATCACCCCATGTACTGAAATGTCTCGGGTGTGGTTCCCAGTCAGAGCATACGCCCAGATTTTGGGTTCCATCCTTAGTCAGGGAGTGTGTGAGGGGCAATCCATGTTTCATTTTCACATTGAATCGATGTTCCTCTCTCTCCCTCCTGCTCTCTCTAAAAATCAAAACTTATAAAGAAAGCAAGCAGACAGAAACCCTTCCAAGACCACAGGCGCAAAAGTGTGAACAGAACCCAGGATGGGGGTGAAGGGGGCGGGTGTTAGATAAGGGAAGTTCTGGTCTGAGGGCCTTTGTACCTCCAGAAACTATAAAGGCAGCGACCTCTTTACCGGAGCCTGGAACTCCAAAACACAGATAGGCAGGGACTCTTGATGTCACGTGTGTCTCACTGCCCTGTCCCCAGATGAGGGGTTTCCATGACAGAAAGCTCTCTGGGGTCACGATGGGCTGCTTTCATGTAGGTAAAGGGGTCGGGGAGATGGGAGGCAAACAGCCATTCTAACTTCTGTCTAAAACAGCCTTTCTTGTAAAGAACCTCCTGCCTCCAGGCCCTGGCAGATGCTGGCTGGATGACTTTGGGTTAGGCTGGCCACTTAGGTTCAAGGGTGAGGGCCGAAGCTAGGACTCTCTAGGCCTAACTGGTGAGAAGCAACTTGGAAACGGCACTCCCCTCACCCCACCCCACTGTAAAAGGTGGTGGTGAGGGTGAGGCTCAGAGCAGTGGCTGAACCTGTCTGTCACCCATGGCTACTCGGGTTGGACTGTGTGTTCCTGAGACAAGGTTTGGGAAAGGGAAACAGAAACTTCCTCTGTGGAAGCTGCATGTTTACTCCAGAACTCCGTCCCTTTCCCCACAGAAAACACAGGGCTGGGCTGACGGCGATCTTTCATGACCTTATGATGTCGTTGAAATGTTCCAGTAAAATTTTAATTTTTTTTAAATTACAAATGGAAAACATCTGTTTTATTGGTTTGTTCCTGTAGTCTCGCATCCATTATGCACTGTAACTGGGAAGGTGGGTCTCAGCCCAGGGTTCCGGAGCCCTGTGCATGCCTGTCAGAAGCTTGTGCGGTTCCGTTCTGGTTGCTCGGGCAAGTTGCTGGGGGGAAGCTGTGGGGGGGACTGGGGGGGTTGAGGGAAGGAGGCCTGGCGACAGTGACTGAAGAGTGGTGGGGGTGCCCGATGCTGGGGCTGAGGAGGAAGGGAGAAGCCTGGGACACCTCCCTGGGGCTGCAGACTGAGGATAATGCATTCTGCAAGGTGCAGTTCTGCTCACCATCCCACCCCTAGCACTTAGTCACTTAACCTCTCGATTCAGTCCCCTCACATTAAAGTGGGGATAACGGCAGCACCATTTAATGGGACAGTGCCTGGAACCCTGGGAGTGCTCCAGAAACAGCACTCTCATCATCAACCTTTTCTCCACACCTGTTCCTCCTGCATCCATCCTCCAGTCCCCCAAGCCAGAAACCTGTCCAAGACTCTTCCTGCCTGCTCCTCACCAGCCTGCCCTGAAGACCAGCGGCTCTTCCCCTTGCAGGTATTTGTGTGGCCTCTTCATTCTTTCCATTTCCACTGCTGCAGTCTCCGGGGAGGCTGGCCAGAGGCTCCCAATCCACCTCTTTGCTTCTCCTGGTCCCAAATCCAAATCCATCCCCAGCTCTCCTAGGAGGTGCAGATCTGGTCCTGTTTGTGTGGAATGCGTTAGACCCGCAGAGCAAGGATACAGAAGCTCACCAGGACAGAAAGCTCCGGATGCCTCGCACGGGGGGGGGGGGGGGGGGGGGGGGGCTGCCCACTCCCCTGCCAGGGTAACCTTTCCGCCCCTGGCATAGCACTCACTGGCCATGCAGTTTGGGCCCCGGATTTTTCATGTCTGGTCAGGCGGTTTAGACACCCTGACCCTTTCCTCCCTAAAGATAGCATCTAGGCCTCAGTTGTATTTCAGCTCCAGGCCCCAAAAAAGCAGCAAAACCAGACAAGTGGCACCATGGCTGCCTCAGGGCCAGCTACATGGACTAATGACCCCCTGGGGCACCCCCTCTGGCACCGACCAACCAGTGGAGACCACACCCTGAAAGAGCACACCCGGAAAGCTGATGAATATTCTGTTGAGACACTCCCTCAAGACCTCTCCTAAGATTTCTGCTCCCAAGAGAGAAACACTCTCAGGACAAAGGACCCTCCATGGAGCATGCCTGTGCCATTCCGCCACGTATCCCCAAACCTCTCAGGGACCCCATGAGACTTACAACCAGGGGAGCAATGGACAGTGGCAACTTGTCCCAGACTTAACCCTGACCCTGTCTTCAAGGCCCCCTCATCGTCCCAATGGCCCACTGGCTCAGTGCTGTGCAGCCCTTCCCTTTGGATATCTCACACACACACCCCCATCCACTTTCTTTAAATTCAGTGTTCTTAAATCACCATCTGATATGGCTGTTCAGCCTTCCTTCATGCACCATCCACCATAGTCACCTTTCGGAATGATTCAGCAGTTCACCCAAGACTTGTAGGACCAAGCTCAGGTGCCAGCTCTGGCTTCTGTTGGCTTGCCCGCCCCATGTCCTACTCCTTCCCTGCACTTAACCTCTTCTGTCTAGAGGCCCTCAGCGCCAGGGAGTCTGATGCCCGTGCCTCCACATGTTCCCCTCCTGTGTGATGACTCTTACCCTTTAAATACGATTCATGTGCCATCTCTTCCCATCTCCCAGGTCCCAGCCTGACTTCAGGGCTCCTCTGTGCTTCTGTATTTTATAAAAAATATATATATATTTTATTGACTTTTTACAGAGAGAAAGAGAGAGGGATAGAGAGTTAGAAACATGGATGAGAGAGAATCATAGATCAGCTGCCTCTTGCACACCCCCCACTGGGGATGTGGCCGCAACCAAGGTACATGCCCTTGACTGGAATCAAACCTGGGACCCCTCAGTCCGCAGGCTGACACTCTATCCACTGAGCCAAACCAGCTTCAGCTGCTTCTGTATTTTCATTCTGGCTTCTTTGACTGTCCGTCCCCTCACTCAACTGTCCGCTCCTTGAGAGCAGGGACTGTCTTTTTCTCCACCCCCTCAGGCCTCTGACAGAGCCCGGAGCACAGTAGGTTCTGTTGGAAGACAGTCCCAGCAGGCTCTTCCTCTCGGGCACTGCTCATCTCCTGGGCCAGGGAGGCAGGGAGGGGGAATGTCAGCCTCCTGGGCACCGTCTCCACCACCAGGATGGGGGGTCCCAGACCCGGAGCCTCGCCTCGCAGCCTCCACGTGTACAGGAGTGGCGTCCTCACGGGGGCTTGGGGAACCCACGGGCACCCGCACCCCGGCGTTCAGAGAGGGCGCGCGGGTGGGCACACTGGCCGCAGGGCACGTCGCTGACCCCCCACCCGGGGCAGTAGGGAATGCGGGGGTGCAAGAAGATAAGGACACACGGGACTTGGGGGAGGGAGCCCCAGGGCCTCGCCGGGACGCCTGCCTCTAGATCCGGGTTCCTCGGGAGCACAGCCCCCCGCCCTCCGCCGAGTCCGGGGCGGTCATGTGACCTGCGCCCCCGGCAGCCGCCAACCCGCCTGGCACCGGCCGCGCTCCTAAATCGGGAGGTTCCGGGGGCAGATCGAGTTTCCTCCCGCCTTCCCAGGTCCCCTGGAGGGAGCCAACCGCCCCTTCCCTCGCTACCCCTGCTGGCGGAGGGGAAAGGAGAGACGGCCTCTCCTATGTCCCCCCCATTCTCCCCAGTCCTGCCGCCCGGGTGCAGCCTCTCCCTCCCTCCTTCCCTCCCTCCCCGCGGCTCCGCCGGCCCCTCGGGCGCCGCTGAGGTCGCCGCATTCCAAACCCTCCGGGGTCACGTGGTGCGGTGGGGGTGGTGCGCCCCGACCCCGGCTGGCGAGTTCCCGGCTCCCAGGGGTGCGGATCTGGTCCCTCTGCCCGGGCCTCGCGGGGACAGCTGCGCTTTGGCCTCTAGACTACGCTTGGGGGGTGACGCGCGGTGGGCTTGTTACCCTCCTGCACCCACTGTGTGTCTGGCCCTTGCCTAGCATCCCGGCTTCTTGTTCCCGTCCTCCCTGCACCCCAGGCAAGGGATGACACTGGCCGGGGGTCACCCAGGCCTGCCAGCTCCAAAGGCCAGAATCTCAGCCCTGGGCCTGCAAAATGGACAAGGCGGTGAGGACGCTGGGCAGAGCCAGTCGCTCCGTTAGGCAGGCCAAAGCAGGCGCCAACCGTGGCCCCTCTATTCAGCCTGGGTCCCAGGCCGCGGAGAGCTGTGCTTTGGACGCGGACAGGGAAGCTAACAGGGCATCGATTTCCTTCTCAGCTGGGCAGCCAGACAGTCCCTAACCAGCTCACACTATTCTCTTCAGCCTGTCCTGGGGCTGCCCCCGGCCCCAGGAAGGAGCCCTGGCTTCTCCATGGGATGGAGGCGGGAGTAAGTGGATTGTAGTTGAGGCACTGGCCACAGCCAACCCGCCTGCAGAGCATGGGAGGGCGAGTAGACGGGATGGGGATGGCAGAAGGGAGGCATATTTTGGATGGAGGCAGAGGTCTGAATTTTTTGTGAATCATTAATTTACTCATTCTGATATTTATGAAGCCATTATAAGTGTGGCCATTAGTTAGCCATTTGCATAATCATTGACTATTTTACCAAGCACCAAGCCTCATCCTGGGGCTAGAGTGAGTAAGACAGTTTCTTGCCTTCTAGAGTTTGTAGCCTAGTAATGTTTCCCAAAGTGTGGTACACGTACCCCCAGGGGTACGGGAAGAGTTTGGTGGGGGTACGCGTTGCACTGGGGTTTGGTGGGGATATGCACTGCACTGTGCTTAGCTGCGCCTAATTCTACATTCTCATGAGTACGAGGGGTACTCAGCGTTACGAAAATTATAGAAGGGGTACACATATGTCAAAAGTTTGGGAAACACTGGCCTAGTGGAAAGCCAAACAAGCCACGGGCACTTACAGGACAGCGTGCGAAGAGGGACAGCAGGAAGCACAGCTGCAGGAAAGCACAGGGGAGGGGCATTTTTGTCCCGACGAGGCTGGGGAGAAGGATGGCTGTGGAGGAAGTGTTACCTAAGGCCAAGCCTAAAGTAAAAACCATCATTCATCCGTTGGGGCAAGAGTGAAGTGGAGAAGAGTAACTTTGCAGGTAGAGGGCACAGTGGGTCCAGTCTGAGGCACACAACCTGGACACTGACAGTTCCATGGTGCTGGAGCACAGCCGTCCCATCCCTGGCTGATGGTGGAGAGGTTGCATTTGGGAAGAAGCGAGCCGAGCTGATGAGTAATGTCCACCCTGGAGGGGATGGGAGCAGAGAAACCCTTACTCCTTTGAGTACTCACGGCGTCCCTCAGACATGCTGTAGTGGAGGACGTGGCACTTCCTTTGATAGATGCTTTATATAATTAATATTTATTTTTATCAAGATAATACATACACATAGTTTAAACATCAAGTAGTTCTAAATGGCTTGTCACAAACACAGAAGTCCCCCTGGCCTTTCTCCCAGTCTTATCCTACTGCCCCGGGGTGACCACTTCCAACTCCGTTAGCTGCTTCTGCTGGTAATCCCTCCCAGATTTCTAAATAATAGATGGATTGCCCTACTGGACTCAGCTATCTACTCAGTTGGCTTCTTGTTTTGGTAGATGAGGGTTTTTATTCTCTTACGTGCTTCTTCCCTTTCCCATCCCCCTTACGTTTATATTTATAACTTGTTGTTTACTCTGTGTTCCATGACTTCCTTATTGACTTTGAAAATATTGTATACTTTTGAGGCAAGTATTCTGGTGACATTTTTTCCCCCAATATAACTCTCTGTTGTGTGCTCTGTTTACATTTCCTTTCTGACACAATGTTTTTGTTTTTTTCCTGGAGTTAATTGCCTCTTTTTATTTTTATTTTTTTATTTTTTTATTTTTTTCACGTGCTTAGTTTTCTTTGAATCTCTGGCTCCATCTTCCCACAGTTCTGTAAAATGCCTTCTCATGACAATTATGCATGTGGCCAAACCTGTCATGTATTCATATTGGTTCTGTTTGGGTTTTCCTTGGAGACATTTTTTCCTGGGATGCTTTTCTCCGGATGTGTTGCTCTCCAGGCCAGCATGCTTGTCACCCTCAGACTTCCCGTTGCCAGTGAAGAGTTCCCTAAGCCCTTTCCTCTTTCTAGGACCCCGTGTCTTCCTCTTTCTCAGCTTACTCCCTTGTTGGAAGAAGCACATCCTCCAGTAGCTTTCTAAGAAAGAGTGCCTGGGAGGTAACATTTTAGAGACTTCTGCATATCTAAAATGATTTTATCCCATCCTCACCCATGAGGAATAGTTGTAGCTGGGTATAGAATTTTAGGTTGAAAATGCTTTTTCTCCAGAATTTTGAAGACAGTGCTCCTTTTTCTCTCAGCTTCTGATTTCACAGTTGAATCTCATGCTATTTTGATTCCTGAGAGTTTGAATTCACCTCCTCCCACTCATCTCTGCTTTTAGGATTTTATCTTTTTTTTTCCTTGCTATATTGAATTGTCACAACATATTGTCATTCATTTTTCTGGGCACTTGACAGTTTTTTAAATTGTTTTTCAAATAATTTTTACTTATTGATTTTGGGGCGGGGGAGGGGAGAGTGAGAAAGAAAGAGAAGATTTGTTGTTTCACTTATTTATGCACTCCCTGTTGTATATGCCCTGATGGGGGATCGAATCCACAATCTTGGCATATTGGGGCGACACTGTAACCAACTGAGCTACCCAGCCAGGGCTACTGGTTAGTTCTTTTTAATCTAACTGTGGTTTTCAAAGTGTGGTCCCTGGACCAGCACCATCAGCATCACCTATGGGGAAAATGTTAGAAATGCAGATATCTGGCCCATCCCATAACTACTGAAAAAGAGACTGGTGATAGGGCCCAGCAATCTGTATTTAACAAGCCCTTAGGTATTTTGACTCATGCTAAAATTTAAAAGCCTCTGTTCTACCAATTTATTTCATCCTGGGAATTTTATTATTTCTTTGAAATTTCTGCAACTCCTATTATTTGGAATACTGGACCTCTTGGACTGATCCTCTAATTCTTTTATTATTTTCCTGTTGACCATCTCTTTCTTCTGTTTTCTGGGAGTTTTCCCTCAATGTCCTATCCCAATCTATTTGCTATGTTCTGATCTTTTTCTTTAAAAACATTTTTTTTTTTCAAGAGTGATTTTATGTTGCCTGTTTGTTCTTTTTCTTTCTTTCTTTTTAAAAATGGTTTCATGTTATTGTTCTCTGGCTTCTTGCAGTATCTTATGTCTCTGAGGATATTAAGCTGAGAAGGTCTTCTTCCTGTACTGTCTCTGTTTGCTCTGACTTCATGTTTTATGATGTTTTGGTTGGCACCATGCTGGAGACGTTCCTCAGATGTCTGGTCTTCCTGACATTCATATCCGAGAAGGAGGCTCTAGAGAGCCAGTTGGAAGTTCTCATCTTGGGCTCCTAATAGGGCAATTAGGTGGCTGGCTGGACTCTCACTGGGAAGCTCCAATTGTCAGTATCAAATGGCACAGTTTGATTTTTTTTTTCCCCATAAAAAAAAAATCCTCTAGCCTTGACCCTCCTACTTGTAGGTTATAAGCTCACCTTCCGAGAGTCCCAGAGCTGGGGGCCATGTGGGAGTGGCAAAAGGTGTGTGGCAAGCAGGCTGAGTAACACAATTCAGAATGCCAGCTTTCACTCATTTATAAAATAATATATTTTATATTAATTTCAGAGAGGAAGGCAGAGGGAGAGAGAGATCGAAACATCAATTATGAGAGAGAATCATTGGAGCCTGAAACCCAGGCCTGTGCCCTGACCGGGAATGGCACTGTGACCTCCTGGTTCATAGGTCAATGTTCAACAACTAAGCCACGGCAGTCGGGCATTTCACTCCATTTTTGATCCTAGTCCTTCTTCTCCACCCCCACCCTCTCTACTGTCCAGCTTCTCTCTGTTACAGTGTCTCCAGAATCAATCTTTCTGTCTCCTGCATGAGTCCGGTAGGGGACATGATAAGTCACTTGATTGTGCTGGGATGGCTGGGAATCTAGTTACTCTTCAAGTGGGCCTTTGAGCAATTCCTCAGTCTTTAGACCCCAGCCTTCTGGTTCACTTGCTATTTCCTATTGCTGAGCGTCTCCGGCTTCAGAGGGAAGAGTCTGCTTGCTTCTTGGGAGTGCCTGCCTCTGGACATGTCCGGCAGGCCTCTGCTAGTCATCGCCACTCTCCCACCACCTTCTGTCTTTCTGTGATGTGGTCCAGGACTCTAAACCTCTCCTGGTTTACTTGAAGATGGAGTTTGGGTTTCTGTCTTATTCTTGTCATTTGGGGTGAATTCTGAGTGAAAAGGGACAGAAAGGGCTTTTCACTCCAGCATCTTGTCACCAAAGTCTGAGACGTTTCTTGAGGCGGCCAGCAGTGAGGTCCGCGCGGACACTCCGGATCCTGCTGGCAGAGCGGGGGAGAGGGCTGTCCGTGCGGGGAAGGTGAGCAGGGGGAGGAGCGGAGCTTCAGGACTTAGAAGAGCTGCTGAGGGAGCTTCATTAGGACCCTGCAGAGGTGACGGGGTTAGAGCTGGGTCCAGAGAAGCCTAGGTGAGGTGAGACAGTGAGAATCAGTGGAAATACAGCTGGGAACAGGGATGGAGGTAGTAAGCATCGGTGAGTAACCCAGCTCAGAGGGAGGGAAGGAGCAGGGTGTGGGGCATTCCAGAACCAGAGCGAGGGGCAGCAGAGTGGCTGGCTTTGGAACAGTCCATTTGCCACGAGGCAGAAGAGGATAAGACAGTACTGACAGCCACTAAATCAGATGGTGAATGGCCAGGGACTGAATCAAGTTCTTCAAAGCAGGATTCGTGGAACTGGGGAGCCAAGAGGAAGACGAAAAGGAGTTTGCGGTCAGAGAAGGAAGGTCTGAGTCTCAGATTGGAGGATGGTGATGGTGGAGCTTTGGGTCCAGAACTGGGAGGGCTGCTCAAGTGCAGAACCACGAAGCGGCATGTCTCTGAGGGTGAGGTAGGAGATGGGAGGAAAATGGCTGCATATTCGCTCAAGTCTTCTGAAGGGCAGGCTGTGGGTGGGAGAGGCCAGTCAGTCATCTAGATGGATAGCCTCTTGGACACCGAGGAAAGACAGAACATAAAAAAGGAGGGTGGGCCCTAGCTGGCTTGGCTCAATGGATAGAGTGAAGGCCTGTGGACTGATGGGTCCCAGGTTCAATTCCGGCCAAGGGCACATGCCTGGCTTGTGGGCTTGATCCCCAGGAAGGGGCGTGCAGGAGGCAGCCAATGATTCTCTCTGATCATTGGTGTTTCTATCTGTAGCTACCTCTCCCTTCCTCTCTAAAATCAATAATTTTTTTTTAAAGGGAGGTGGTTACTTCTGTCCACTGCAATACGAATATCCATGTGGCCCACCTCCCCAAGGTCACGGAGCCTAGGGACACAGAGTGAAGTCACTGAGATGTACAGCCTTCCATCCAGCTCTCAAAACCCTGTTCTTCCCTGGTCTAGGGCTATTTCACGTCTGCGTCTGTGTGGCCACTCTGTTCTATTTCATGGGTGTGTGCTGACGTCACTGCTCCTGGCTGTGAATGCTGCGCCTGTCGGTCCTCACTGAGAGCCCCAGAGCTGCCTCCGCCAGAACGCCGTGGCTACAGGCCACAGAAACCAACTCTGGCTAACCCAAGCAGAAAAACAACTTGTTGGGAGGTTATTGGGCAGCTCATAGATTCAGCAGCCACTCCCTACTTTTTTTTTTTTTTTTTTTTTCCCCTGTGCTGGTAAGTTTAATCTTGTTCCCGGACTTAGCTGTCCTGTACCCAGGGAGGAGACCCTTCTCAGCCTCAGGAGATGAATGTTGGTCATTCTAAGCAGCCACTCATGCGCTTCTGTCTCCTTGCCCTTGATTGGTTAGGCCGAGGCATGTGACACAACCCTGGCAAATGAGGCAGAAGGGGAAGCCCAGTAGGCCAGGGATCTGGACAGAATCACAGAGAAGCTGACTGGAGTCTGACCTTATTGAAGATGGAATGAATCCTCTCTGCCTCTGAGAAAATGATATGTTAGCTCAGTGTCTAAGCCCCTTTTAGTTGGTTCTTCTGTTGCTTTCAAGCAAAAGGTCCTGACTGACACATGTATGCTAGGTGTCCTTCCTGGGTGCTTGGTGGAATGAAGGTGAAAAGAAGTTGATGGCTAAAGGGCAGGGTTAATAAGTTTTTTTTTTTAATATAAAGTAGACATGAGATTTATCTGATAGATACGAATTACTGAAAATGCCAGGGAGAAGGGGAAGAACTGAGGGAGGAGGCCACCGCTCCAAGCAGACATGTGCATCAGACACCGTGAAAGGATAAACCGACGAGCAGAAGACAGACCCTGCTTTTATGGAACCTGCAGTCTGGGTGGGGTGGAGAGACAAGGAACATGTAAATAGCAAAATAAGCAGGTTAAGATAATAAAAAGATAACTTGGGGAGGGGGGAGTGGTTAATTTTGATAAAGGGTGGTTTTCTCTCAAGAGAAAATCCGGAGGGTGAGAGGAAGCCAGCCACATGAAGAACTAGACGGAGGTTCCAGAAACTGTCTCGGCAGCATTGCCTCTGTCCTGGCTGGGAGTCCAGTGCCCATTCCAGAAAGGGAAGGAGGCGGCAGCAAAGCTCGCCTGGAGGTCTGTGCAGGCTAGGAGGGACAGAGCAGCTGGGGAACGGATTTTCCCACGAAAATGGACACCCCCTCCCTGGGGCAGGCTGGGGACCTGGGTGTCACTGACTTTCTCCAGGCTGGAAAAATTTGAATGGAGTGTCTGGAGAGAGAGCATGTGGGTTGAAAGAAGGACACTTGGGGCCAGCAGATGACCCTCTGGCCCCTGAGTGTCAGCTGTCCTCCTGTCTCTCCGTGCCCATCCAGTTTGGAGCTCAACATGTTCTCCTGCTCTTACTGTATTGATGGATTGCTTTGAGATAGGAAAGGAGAGAGAGAAACGCTGATTTGTGGTTCCACTTATTTGTGCATTCGTCGGTTGATTCCTATGTGTCCTGACGTCTGCGTCTGTGTGGCCATTCTGTTCTATTTCGTGGGTGTGTGCTGGCATCACTCCTCCTGGCTGTGAATGCTGCTCCTGTCACTCCTCGCCGCCACCCTAGCCTCCACCACGGATGAGGTAGATCATACTGATGACAAAGGAGTCTCAGTCCAGTCCCTTTCTCCTCCTCCTCCTCCTCCTTCACATCCCTGAGAGACGGGACATCAAATCCACAACCTTGGTGTATCGGGATGACAATCTAACCAATTGTTTTAGCATGTCTTAATTCAGAATGCCATAGACTTATAGGCTTATAAACAACAGAAATTTATTTCTTACAGTTCTGGAGGCTGGGAAGTCCAAGATCAAGGTATTGGCAGACTCAGTGTCTGTGAGGGTCTGCTTCCTGGCCCATCGATGGCCATCTGCTCGCAGAAGGGGCAAGAGGGCTCTCTGGGGGTCTCTGTATAAGGGCACTAATCCCGTTTGTGGGCCTCATGACCTAATCACCTCCTTAAGGCCCCATCTCCAAATGCCACCACATGAGGGTTAGGATCTCAACATGGGAATTTGGGGGAACACAAACGTTCAGCCCATCACAGCCGCTCAACCAGATCCAGAGGGTTTAGGTTCTGTGTAGCTTCTGCTGGGAGTTTGTGTGGGGTAGATGCCACAACAAAGAGACAAGACCTGATCTCACAAAGCTTGCTGATTGAGAACTCAACAAGCCTGCATCTAAAACAGAAAACAACTCGGGGGGCAGACAATCCAGGACCGCCATTGGGTTATTTGCCACAGGCAGCTATCACAAGTCCTTTAGTGACCACTGCATCAGCCGCAGCCTCGCAACCTAGCACCAAACTTCTCCTTTCCTTGCCCACTCCTCCCTTCTTCCCTCGGGGTTAGGGCAGACTATTTCTTACTACCCCTCACCTTCACCTCCCATCCCCTTTAGGGCTGACTCACCCCACTGGAGCCTGATACGTGATTTTTGCTCATCCTGGGTGCCTTTCTCCAGTCTCCTGGGGATGTGAAGGAGCAGGAGGAGAGAGGGACCAGTGGGCTGGATGGAGACTCCTTTGTCCAGAGGTGACGGTGCCACAGTGGGGCTCTACCCAGCACTGGGGGGTCCTGTAGCTGCACAAATAAGGCAGCTATTGGATGCTTACCTTTTTGGCCTGTTGAAAAGGCAGACAGACCCCTAACATTTTTCTTACAGCGTCTCCTTAAATCCACACACAACAGTCCTACAAGGTGGGGAGCTCGTTACATTTCACAGTTGAGGACCTAGCCAGTACCGGTTTGGCTCAGCGGATAGAGCGTCGGCCTGTGGACTGAAAGGTCCCAGGTTTGATTCCGGTCAAGGGCATGTACCTTGGTTGCGGGCACATCCCCAGTAGGGGGTGTGCAAGAGGCAGCTGACCTATGATTCTCTCTCATCCATGTTTCTAACTCTCTATCCCTCTCTCTTTCTCTCTGTAAAAAGTCAATAAAAAATATATATATTTTTATAAAATACAGAAGCACAGAGGAGCCCTGAAGTCACAGAGAGGGAAAGGCACTTGCCCTACCCAGAGAGTACATGGTGCCGCCAAGATTTGAACCCAAGCAGTCTGGCATCAGCATCCCTGGTTGACACCACTGTGCAGGCTGCCAAACTGGCTCATTCTAGGAATTTCCCTCTTCCTTGCCACAACATGAGGAACCGAGTTACAGGCCCTTCTGAGTTAAGGACCAGTTCCCCTCCTCCTTGAATGAGGACAGGGAACTGGGGTCCAAAGAGAAGAGGATTTCCAGAAGGGACTGCCATTGTTGGCTCTTTGTCCTCCATGCTCCCCAGGCAGGGAGCGAGCGAGCTTTTGAATTTGTCAGCTGTCTGTCTTTCTAACAAACGCCAGCCGTTAGCCTTCGGCAGGAGCCTTTCCTATAGCTGGAATCCCAAACCCTGTGGCTCAGGCAGGATCCAGGCCTCCGTGAGAGCCAGAGACAGCACAGCCAGTACTGGCGCGGGGTAGGGTTTCCGGTGATGATGGTTTATAAAAAGCATCAGCATGCTCTACCCCATTTATGGTGGAGGCCTGGGTGGCGGCGTGTGCGGGAGGAGGAAGAATCAGGCTGAAACAGCTCCTCTTTTGCCTCCCCAGATTCTCTTCCAAAATCCTGTCAGCACTGCCAGTTGGAAAATATTTTCCTCCCTCCCTTTGTCTTCTTTCTTATTTAAAAAAAAAAAAAGAAAAAAGAAAAAAAAAAGCCATCTGGTATCAGATTCACTCCTGGCACATCATAAAGGGTAGCACTAAAAATGTCCCTGAAAAACTAAAGCAAACCACAGCAGTACCCATGGGGTTTAATCTTAGCATCCTAGAGTTTCCGAGTTGCTAGGGGCCTCGGAGATCAAACGTGCCGGTCCCGGGAGGACACTGGGGCCGGAGGGGTGGGAGCAGTGCTCACTGAGCGCCTGCTCTGCTCCGGCGCTCTGCAGGCGGGAGGGATGAACCGTGAGCCTGCAAGACAGGGATCCCTGGCTCCTTGGACTGTTTCAGCGGGAGGTTCTCGCCCGGCCTTTGGGTATGCCCGTGTCCCAGGCTCCCAAACCGCTCGGTGCTCCCAGCCCGGGCCCAGCCCGCGGGGCCGGGGCGGCGCCGCTTCCCGCCCGCCTGCCCGGGCGGCTGTTGACTTTGGGGCGCAGCTGCCGCGGGTCCTCTCCCTCCGCTTCCTCCCGCCGCCGCGGCTCCGCATTCCTCAGGCTTGAGCAACAACTTTCCCTCCGAGGGCGGCTGGGCCCGGGCCAGCGGGGCCTCCTCAGGGGGTGCAGGCCCGGTCTCGGGTTCCTGCGCCGCCGCTGGGGCCGGCGGGACGGGGCGCAGCGCCCCAGGCCCGCCCTCCCTCCCTCCCGCCAGCGGTGCGGGGCGGCCTCGGACCAGGCGGGTGCGTGGGCCTGACCCTGGCCTTGGACCGCCCAGCCCAGCGCCCTGCACCGGGGACATACACACACACACACACACACACACACACACACACACACACACGCAGGGTTTTGCTTTATTTTTCACTTGCAGTTCTGAAGATGTTTTTTTATTTTTATTTTTGACGTTGGAAAGAGGAGGGTGTATGGTAACTACAGAAGAGAGGTCCTACCCTATTTCTTGATCTGGATCTAAATAGTATATAACCATCATATTAATACAAGCACTTTCATCCTTTTAAATATATATATTAGAGGCCTGGTGCACGAAATTCGTGCACAGGTTAGGGGGATGTCCCTCAGCCCAGCCTGCACCCTCTCCAATCTGGGACCCCTTGAGGGATGTTAAACTGCCCGTTTAGACCCGATCCTGGTGGGGTTGGACAGTCAGACATCCCTCTCACAATCCAGGACTGTTGGCTTCCAACTGCTCACCTGCCTGCCTTTTTGATTGCCCCTAACCGCTTCTGCCTGCCAGCCTGGTCAACCCCTAACCACACCCATGCCAGCCTGATTGATGTCTAACTGCTCCCCTGCCAGCCTGTTTGCCCCCAACTGTCCTCCTCTGCCGACCTGGCCACCTCTAACTGCCCTCCCTTGCAGACTTGGTCCCTCACAACTGCCCTCCCCTGCTGGCCATCTTGTGGCCATCTTGTGTTCACATGGGGACAGTCATCTTGTATGTTGGAGTGATGTTCAATCTGCATATTACTCTTTCATTAGATGGGATAGAGGCCTGGTGTACAGGTGGGCGCCAGCTGGTTTGCCCTGAAGGGTGTCCCCGATTAGGGTGGGGTTTCCCCTGGGGTGTGGGGCGGTCTGGGCGAGGGGTCTGTGGTGGTTTGTAGGCTGGCCATGCCCCTTGGCCACCCAAGTGGAGGCCCTGGTATCTCGGATTTATTTACCTTCTACAATTGAAACTTTGTAGCCTGGAGCGGAGCCAACCCCCCTGCTTGCTCGTGGCTGCAGCCATTTCTGTTTGGTTTTATGTATCTTCTATAATTGTAACTTTGTATCCCGGAGTGGAGGCCTAGGTCCGCCAGGGAGTGTGGAAAGCTTGGCTTCCGTTGCCAGGGAAACCCAAGCCTCTCTCAACTGCTCTCTGTGGCTGCAGCCATCTTGGCTGGAGTTAATTTACACACTCGCTCTGATTGGCTGGTGGGCATGGCTGGTGGGTATGGCTTGAGCAGAATAATTTGCATAGTACTCTTTTATTAGGTAGGATTTTTAATTGATTTCAGAGAGGGAGAGGGAGAAAGAGAGAGAAACATCAATGATGAGAGAGAATCATTGGTGGGCTGCCTTGGAGCCTGAAACCTCGGCATGTTCCCTGACCAAGAATTAAGCCGTGACCTCCTGGTTCATAGGTTCACGCTCAATCACTGAAATACACCAGGCCAAGCACTTTATTTATTATTTATTTTTTATTTTTTAATTTTATTATTTTTTAAAATATTTTTATTGATTTTTTTTTACAGAAAGGAAGGGAGAGAGATAGAGAGCCAGAAACGTCGATGAGAGAGAAACATCGACCAGCTGCTTCCTGCACACCCCTCTCCCACCCCTGGGGATGTGCCCGCAACCAACGTACATGCCCCTGACCGGAATCGAACCCGGGACCTTTCGGTCTGCAAACCGACGCTCTATCCACTGAGATAACCGGTTTTGGCAAGGCCAAGCACTTTAAGTACACTCTCATGCCTACTGAGCTTCAGAGGAGCTCTTGGTTTCTTACTACTTTCCTCATTGTCCAAGTGAGAAAGCCCAGAGACACAGTTCCATGCCTCCTCAGGAGCAGAGAAGAAGTTCGTCCTCCTTGGTGCGCTCTCTGGAGCCACCTCAGGTCTCCTAACTCTCAGATCCAGCAAAGTGCCCCCTGGATGCCAATGGGAAGAGAAACGAACCTGGATTTTCAGTCCTGGAAGCTGAGTGTGGGAACCTGTGGGGAGTGTGGGGTTAGGTGAGTAGATTAAACTCTAGATCCATTAAAATAGCAACCCTAGGAGGGCAGGTCACTATTGCACGGTCCTCCTGGCTCAGAAGACAATGCTTGGCACATAGTAGATGCTTAATAAATATTTGTTCGGTGGATGAATGAGTGCAGCAAAGGCATTCAGATTCTCAACTAAGAAACATATAACCTCTCTTTTTGCTCTTTTACTTTCCATGTAAACTTATGCTGTCTCTCTTCCTACCTCTTAAAGTTTGACTTATGTTTTTGTTGTTGTCGTTGTTTGGTTAATCCTCAGCTGAGGATACTTTTTTCCCATTGATTTTTAGAGAGAATGGGAGGGAGAGGGAGAGACAGAGAGAAACATCGATGTCAGAGAGACACATCAATTGGTTGCCAACTGCACGCACCCCAGCCAGGGCTGGGGAACCTGCAACCAAGGCATTGTCCTTAACTGGAATCGAACCTGGGACCCTTTAGTCCAAGGGTCAACACTCTATCCCCTGAGCCAAACCAGCTATGGCTTGACTTATGTTGTAAAGTCAGTTTTGGTTTTGTTTCATTTTAATATGTAATTTGGGATCATTTTAGTCGTACCAAAAAGTTGCAAGTCCCTCCTGCCAGCTGTGGTGGGCTGGCCTATGGACCAGGTGGGCCTGGCCCTGGTAGTTACCACATACCCTTTCCCAGCTTCCCACAAAGTTAACAACTCCAAATAAAGATGTTAACATTGGTGCAATATTATTAACCAAACTGCACACTTTGTTTGGATTTCATGCTTTTCCATGCATGTCCTTTTTTCAGTTCCAAGATCTAATCATTGCATTTAGGGCTGGAAGCCTTTTAATATGTAATCTAGATCTCATTGTGTAGGGCCTCTCTCCTTGGCAATGAGGCAGGAGACAGAGTACCTGGCACTGGACCGAGCTCCCTGTCCTGGGGGCCCTAGGACACACTGTGAGCCTTGAATTTCCTAAGAGGGCTAGTAAGGGATCTCTTCTGGATCTGCTTGCTGTCTCTGGAAGCATCTGATGAAAATCCAGACCCTCTTGGCCCCTCTCCCCCACCGTATACACACCGGAAGAGAGGATGGACATGCTGCTTCAGCTGACCTAGGTCTGCATTGCCTTTGGGAACTGACTTCTCTGTGCGGCTCTGTGTCACTTACCTCCCATTCCTCGTTCTCCCTGAGGGACAAACCCCTGCTCATCCACCTTCGTCCTCATTGCTCCCTTTTCTCCATCCTGGAGCCATCTTCCAGCCTGGAGCCGTCAGGGGGGCGACTTCTACTTGGGGCTGTTCCTTGGTCACAGCTCACCGTGGAGCTGGCCTTGGAGCCGGAGATGAGTGGGGTGAGGGGCAGTCCGTTTATTCAGATAACCAGGAGCCTGGCTGGGCCACAGAGACGAACAGTTCTGACCCCTGCTCTCCAGAAGCTTACCATCTGAGGACAGACCCTTGCCTACGTTGTGGGATGTGCGACAATGGGGACCCTGTGTGTGCAGAGCCGCGTGGTGGCCCAGAGGGGCGGGGCCCAGCGGCTGGGGCTGTGGAGGAGCACAGGGACTGTTGCTAGAGGGGGCCGTGCTTGAGTTGGTCTTGAAAGATGGAAAGGTAGTGGTGAGTGCCCAGGAAGGGGGCAGAGAGAGGAGGGAGGAAGGGCATTCCCAGAAGAATAGGTAGCAGGTGTGGAGTGCAGAGGCACCTGAGAGCAGGGCATTTTCAGTGACCTGCAGAGCAGCTCAGCGTGGCTGCAGCCTGAGGGTGCTTAGGGGAGGCGGGGTGAGAGACAGGCTGGACAGGGAGAACAATAAGGTCTTAGGTGCCACGGTACTTTGTTCAGCTGGTGGTGAGGGCTATGGACCCACTTACGTCTTAGAATGGCCTCTTGGGCAGCTCTTTGGAGCCTGGACGGAATTTGGGGGCACCTGGTGGAAGGCTGCTATGAGACTCCAGGCAAGAAGCACTGGGGTCTGAGTCAGGGCCGGGGGGTTGGGTCGGAAGGGACAGACCCCAGAGAGACTTCAGAGGCAGGACTTAGTGATTGTGTGGTGGAGGGGGGCTGGTGGGAAGTGATGGGGCTTAAGGGGGCTTCAGAGCTCTGGCTTGCAGGGTGAGAAGGAGACAGAGGGGAAGTGAAATGAGTTGCTCCCCTTGACACACATGTGAGCACCTTGAGTAGGGGGTGGTGAGGGGTGCTGCATTAATAGGATGGCTGAGCCCCAGTGTCATAGCCAGAGGACTGTCTTAGGGTAAGCAGTTACAGAACAGGCCAGCTGAGGTTGTAGCTCAAGGGCCATCTGACCTAGGAGACAAGGGTGTGAGGATGAGGTGGAGGGGAGGGCAGGCGAGGGGGCGGTGTGGTGCTGGAGGAGACGGAGTGGGGGACGGAGAAGAAGGTGCAGTTTGGTTCAGGAAACTGAGGGCAAGGTCACCAAGTCATGCCAGAGGCAGAGGCCAGAGTGGGACTCAGCACCTCCTCTAATGGGGGCCGACTAGATGGGGACCAGGCAGTCCGTGGGGCCCTGAGGGAATGCCCAGGGCTGGGATGGAAGCTGGTGTGTGAGCTTCCCTGTCGTTGGCCGTTTCAGGACCTGCTGGGAGTCTGGAAGTGGCTGGAGTCCCCCGGGAAAGCTGCTTCCTCTTGTTGTGGGAGGGGAAGCGGCACCTGAAACACCCTGGGGACGGCTCACATCGCTGGGAAGAGAAACAGCAAATTTCTAGTAACTAGCCCCGCAGAAATTTCGATTCTTAGCTGAACACTGTCAAGAACGTCGAAGAGCTGAGATTTTTATCTCACTTACAAGCTAATCAATTAGTTCCTGTCACAGAGCTGGCAGGAGCCTTGACTCCCGGGTCAGAGAAGGACCATTCATGGCTCACAGCCTCAGTTCCCGCAGGGCCACAGAGAGGGCAGGGGAAGCCTGGACACACCGTGGCTTGCCTTTTTGGAGAGGAACCTGGACATGGGGAACCTATATTTTTTAAAAATGGGCAACACGGCTGCTCTTTGCTCTGGAGGAAGGCACTGTATCGTTTCCACAGATGTTCCTCTGTCCTGGAAACGGGAGTGAACAAAGGACCGATATGCTTCCCGTGGAAGACGTGCAGACACGGACTAGAACCCTGGAGAATGTCTGCCAACAAACACATGGTCTCATAGAACAGACAGCACGTCTCCAGCCTCTCTTGCAGCTAGGTGTGACCATCTAAGTAAGCCGTGGCCTGTTAAGCACAAGTATTTTTGTGGCAACTTCTGGAAAATTGCAAAAGTGCTGGCATGTGCCCTGGCCCCTTCTTCCCATCTCCTTCGCTCTGGTGGAGATTGTGTTGGAGCGTGAGCATCATGTTGGGCCAGGAATGGCGTGGAAGGACTAAGAACAGCAGAACCACAAGAGGCTAGGGGCCTAGGTCTCTGCTGGTCTGTGATGATTGTCCTCGGACTTCTTTACGTGAAAGAAAAATAAGTTTCCATCTTGGTGTTTTTGTTTGTTTGTTTTTGCTATATGCAGATGAATTTTATTCTAACTGATACGGGGCTAGCTAGCCCCGAGGAAGACCCATGGAAGGTAAACCTGTCAGCAGAGAGAAGGGTTTGGGGCACTTCCTTCTCCTCCTCCCCTCCCTCCCAGCCTCCGCAGTGACAGGGGGAGGAGGGACAGGGAGTCACCTCTGGCTTGTTCACCACCCACTGGCGATGTCCCATTCACAAGGGGGCCCGGCCGGCCACGCGACCCGGCGGCGTCCCTGGGAAGGCAGCGGGCAACAAGCTGGCCCCATTCACAAACCCTGTCTTCCTTTGAAAACCCATCACCGCGCGGAGCGTGACTGGGTGGTGGCCGGCGCGGGCCCATCTGTCACGCCCTTTCAGAGGACCGGGCGATGGCGGCCGCCTGCGCCCCCCGGCCCCTCTCCCTTTGTACCCCGGGGACACGCTCTGTAATGAGAGCCCAGCGCCTCCTGAATTATTCAGAGCTGCCCTGCGTGTCAGTGTTATGATAAACATGCAGATTGCTCCCAGCTCCGAACTTCCAAATGTCCGGCCGCCTCTCCCCACAGCGTTTTCCCCTGACCGCTCCGCGCCTGTAGCTTCAGACTCCCCGGGCCTCGGTGGCCTAATTTGCCTTTGATTGGTTCCTCCCCGCTGGCAGGCATGAAGGCCTTCCTGCCCTCCACCCAGGCCCTCTGCAGGCCCCATTCTCTGCTCAACAGCTGTCCTCACCTCCACCCCAGCCGCCCTGCCTCTTCCCCGTCTCCTCCTGGCTTCACTCTTCCCAGTGCCTGCCTGCTGGGGACGTGTTAATAACAGGATCCTCCGCTTCCGCGGGTCTCTGTCTAATCTGTAACTTTGAGAGGCTTGAAGCCACTAGGTCTCCCCTCCCATCCTCCGCGTTCCAGTCCCAGCTCAGCCCCTCCCCCGGCCCCAGCAGCCCCAGGGTCCCGGTTCCCTGCGGAGTTGGTCTGGTACCCCCACCGCCGCCCCCCAGGCTGGTAACGAGGCAGAGATGGTAATGCACATTTAAGAGTAATGAAATGCAGTGATATTTCAGGCCTGACAGGCCTATTTCTGGCAGCCTTAGAATTAAAGTGTGAGGCTTTGTACCGCAGCTGCTACTAGGAGGCTTCAGAGTTTTTCTAAAAGATGTGAATAAAGCTTCCAGGGTTTCAGCTCGGATCACAGTGGCTATTTATCCTGCTGCCGCTTTCATTGTACCTTTTTATTTGAAATTTTAGAGCTTTTAGATGAAGGGAACGCAGCAGCAAGTGCAAAGCATACAAAATATCCTGGTGGGGGAGAATGTCCTGGTTTTCTCGATTGTTCCTGGCAGCGCTGGGGAGGAGGGACGGCTCCTGGGGCGCCTCGCCCCGGGGCGGGGCCTCTGTCTGTCCTGTGAGGGGGCTCCTCCTGGATTCTCGCGTTGTGGCAGCGAGCGGGGCCCCTGAGAAAGCTGGGGGGGGGGGGGGTGTCCATGCCGCTGAGACTGATGGGGCCGGGCATGGGCTGGCCCTCCCTGGACGCCTCGCTGCTGTGCGCTGTGTCTCTGCCCCACCCCTTGGCTGGGGAACTTGGCAGAAAGGAACAGATCCACTCCAGGCCAACGGTGAGGGCTCAAGCTACCGACTCCATCCAGGAAAACCGGCCTGCTGACTCCTGCCCCTGCACTCCCCTTCCCACCCCCCAGAACTGGAGCCGTCCACCAGGAGAGGCCACGTGGGACGAACTTGGGGGTGAATCTTGGCTCCTCTCACCACATGCAGCGCCCGCCCGGGCAAGCCACTTCCCCTCTCTGGGCCTGTCTCTCCCCCGGGACACGGGGGCAGGGATGCAGCGTGTATGGCTCAGGTCCTTGTGACATGTCAGTGTCAATATTTCATGCTTAGGAGTCGGGCTAGGCTTTCTTCCCAGCGCTGCCACTCCGGTGCCAAGCCCTTCCCCACCCCGAGGCAGTGAAAAGAGAAGGGACTGGCATCAGAGCCAAAGCTCCTGCTGTTTCTGGCTTTGTGAAGTGGACAGGTGAGAGCGAGTCCTGGTTTCTTCATCTGTCAGACCAGGGATAATGAGTCCTCTCCTCAAAGGGTGATGCTGAGGGTTCAGTGAGATCGCCTTTGTAAAGGACCCACACGGTGTCTGGCACATAGTAGGTGTGCAAAGATGGCTCGCTCCCCGCTCCTGTCCTTGCCCCCCTGCTTCTGTTCAAAGGAGGGAAGCGTTTGGTCCAGCCGCCAGCTCACAGGAAATGCAGGAGGAAGCAAGGATGTCAAATGTCAGCAGGGGTATTCCATCAGCAAAATTTAGAACGTGGGGAATTCTATAGGACAAATGACCCAGAATCCTCAAAGAGTAAATGACAAGGGAGAGGGGAACGGAGACCCAACTGGAATATGTGGATGGTGTTTGGATTCAAATAAACCGACTGTGGGAAAATGAGAGCCCATGAGGGAAATGTTGCTAATGGCTGGATGTTTGATAACCTTAAGTAATTATTGTCAATTTGTCACATACTGTAGACATCACAGATTAAATGATACGATAACTAGGATTTGCTTTAAAAGAATGTACTGGAGTCCTGCCAGCATAGCTCAGTGGTTGAGCGTAGATTTATGAACATTTATGAACGAGGAGGTCAAAGTTCGATTCCCAGACAGGGAGCATTCCCAGACTGCAGGCTCTTTCTCAGGGCGGGGTGTGCAAGAGGCAGCCTAGCAGTCGTTCTGTCTCATCATCGATGTTTCTATCTCTCTCTTCCTCTCCCTTCTTCTCTGAAACCAATAAAAAAAAAATGTTTTTTAAAAATAGGCAGTATCATTTCCAAATAGGAAGTGTCTCTCCCATCTGTCTCTTCCTCAATGTCCTGCTAGCCCCTCCCACGTCTCATTTCCGCCTCATGGCTTGCCTGGACTATGACAACAGCTTCCTATAGTCTCCTGGCCTTTGGTCTTTCCAATTTCCTTCTCATTCTGTTGCCAAAGTTATTTTCCTGAAAAACAAACAAACCACCCTCACCACCACCACCAACCCATGCCCAGCCAGCAATGCTCAGCGGTTGAGCATCGACCTATGAACCAGCAGGTCAATTCCCGGTCAGGGCACAGGCCTGGGTTTCAGGCTTGATTCCCAGTAGGGGGCGTGCAGGAGGCAGCCGATCAGTGATTCTCATCATTGATGTTTCTATCTCTCTTTCCCTCTCTCTTCCACTCAAAGTCAATACAATATATTTTAAAAACAACAACAACCTCATCAAATCATGTTACTTACTTGCTTTAAAACCTTTTGGCAGCTTCCTATTGCCAAAAATCTATTAGAGTATACACCCTTATCATGATATTCAAAGCCCTTCACAGTCTAAACTCAGCCTTCTTGCCCAGTTCCAATCCCAGGCCCCCCTTTCCCCCGGGAGCCCAGCTTCAGCCACACGAGCCAGCCTCTGGGACTGCTTTTATAGAGCTCTCTACAGGCAGGCCTCCTCCCTTGTCCCTAGTTTCATCTATTGAAGACTAACATTATTTTCAAAGCGCAGTGCAAATGTAATTATTCTTCCTTCATGATTTCTGGAGGCTTTTACACCAAATATCCCTGCCTCTCTGTCTTCTGACATATGGTAGAATCTAGCTTCCTGGCTCTCTGAGGTTGATTCGAGCCACGTGACCAGTTTTAGCCAATGGGCTGTCAGTGGAAGTCATACATTTCACTTCTGAGCCAAGAATCAATTGCTAATTCAAAACCCTCCTGAGCTCTCTCCCCCCTCTGGCTCAGCAATATCCCGATACTGGCTGCTTCACCAGACTGGGTTCTGGTACGAAAATGATGCCAAGCAGTAGAACCTCCTATCCACCATGAGGCTGTGTTGTGTGGGCTGTTTGTTTCTTTGGTCTGGCCTAGTCTACCCTGACTGGTAATTCTTCCCTCCTGATTTAGTATGAACTGTTTAACTGGGCTATTCTCGTACTTTTGCATTAGAGTCCTGTGTATGTATTGCGTCTTGGCGATACAGCCCTTTAGGTCAGGAATCCTATCTTATGGTTTTTGCATTTTGGCCCCCAGCACTTAGCACCGGGCCCTGCAGAGCAGAGATGTAAACAGAGCGCCTAGCAAAATGGCGCCATGTTGGTGCAGAGGGCGTGTGTGCAGGGTTACGATGGGCCACCCTGGCCCGGTGTTGCAAACTGCTGAGAGGGTCAGCCTGCATACCAGAGGGTCGCAGGTTCAATTCCCAGTCGAGAGCATCTTCCTAGGTTGCAGGTTCAATCCCTGACCCACCCAGGCTGGGGTGCGTGCAGGAGGCAACCTATCAATGTATCCCTCCCTCCCTCCCCCCTTCCCTGTCTTCCACACTCAATGGGAAACAATATCCTCGGGTGAGGATGAACAACAACGAAAGATGTGCCATCCCTGCGGAGGCCCCCCACACTCTTTAGTCCTGGGAACTGTGATGGCTTGGAAATGGAGCCCGGATCTGGCTTCGTGTTCTCAAGGGATGGCATGCCCAGCCCCAGGGAATGGATGGTGAGGGTCTAAGCCAGTCATAAGGACCCCCTTCCCTTGTGGGTGTGATTAGTGTACACAGGGGCACAGGAACCTCCGGTCAAGGAGAAGTAAGGGAAAGTCTCCTTCCCTCCTTGAAAAACAGAGAGAGAGAAGAGAAAGGAAAGACCTGCCCCGGTTTAGATTTCCCAGAAATCAGAGCCTGAGGTTGCAGGTGAATGGAAGGGACTGCAAGAAGCAGGGGAGAGGCAGCAGAGAGAGGGGAGGATGCAGCAGGACAGGAAGACAAGCTGATCAAGGGTGCCCTTCTGGCCTTGTTCCACTGGGGCTCGATCCTGTTGGGGATCTGCTGAGGGACATCTGAATTGTCCCCCAAATGGCGGGAGGCCAGGCCATGTAGCCAGTGACTCTCACTGGTTCCCGGTTGCCCCTCATTTTGCTGGAACGGGATGCTCACTAGCCATCTCTAGTGGCCAGCATCCGAGGGCGTGGTTCTCTCCGATGCCTTCTTTGCTCTGCCTGCCCCCCACTTCCCCCTCCTGCGCTGTCTTCTGCCCTGGTTTCCCCTCCAGCGCCTCTCGCAGCCTCTCTGGCCACATCTCCTTGCTTCCCGCCCCAGAATCCTTTTTCTCCTCCACCCTGTGGATGATCTCCGGTTCTATTCTGGTCTTCCGCACTCCTACCCACTCTCGCTGGGCAAACCAATTCATGACACGGTTGCAACTGTTACTGTTGTGATGCCAGCTCCCAAATCTACACCCCCGGCTCTCCTGAAGTCTGCAGGCATGTATCTATTCACGCTCCCACCAAATGCTCACTGCGCGATCTGAATGTGCCAGGAGCTGGGAGAAAGCAGGGAACAGGAGCACCTTCCGGGAGTGCTGGGCGAGATGGAGCCAGTGGGCAAAATGGAAGTAAACAGATAATTTTAGATCCTGATAAGTCAGTAAGACAGGTCAGTGGGATAGAGCTTGTGTGCGCGCGCTTTGCTTGCGCTGTTTGAGAGTGATGCTCGGAGGGGGAGGCATCCGAGCGGAGATCATGCAGTGGCATCTGTCCTCGGTGGCGGTGCAAGTGCAAAGGTCATAGGTCACTGATTAGTGTGTTTGAGGATGAGAAGGAAGGCCAGTGTGGCCAGAGCTATGGTAGGGCAAGGCGAGAGATAAGTTCAGAAAACAGCAGGGCAGGTCCAGGAGGCCAAGGTGAGCAGCTTTTACTAGGATCTCAGGTAATGGATGACTACGTATGCTTTGCACACGTTTAAGAACTGGGGTAGACGAAGAAGAGAAATTCATTAAAAAAAAATTTTTTTTAAATTAAAATGTATTCTTAAAAAAGTATTTTGGGCCCGGGCTGGGCAGCTCAGTTGGTTAGATCAGTGGTTGGCAAACTGTGGCTCGCGAGCCGCCGAGGGTTGCCGCTCTGTTGACTAATGAATTTGCCGACTATTGTCCTATACCACCCTTTACCTCTTCACACACAATATACCACAATTGCCTAATCCTCACAGCTTCCAACTACATGGTAACAGTTCGTCTACCAGTGCTTGGCAGACTCATCAGTCAACAGAGCGGCAAACAGGGGCTCGCGAGCAGCAGTTTGCCGACCACTGGGTTAGATCTTTGTGCTGATTCACAGGGTTATGAGTTCAACCCTGTCAGATCATATATAAGAATCAGCCAATGAATGCATAAATAAGTGGGACAACAAATCTCTCTCTTTCAAATTAGTAAATAAAAGGGTGGTTGTTTTGTGTGTGTGTGTGTGTGTTTTTACAGTATTTTGGTAAGTATGGAACAGTATAAAATACAACCACCACTGCCTAGTGTCCATCACCCAGCGTCAACACTATCCACTTCATTTTGCCAAAGCAGCCAGGAACACAGGAGGAAAACCAGAGGAGTATTGTGTCCGTGAAGCGTGTCAGAGAGAGGGAGGCCGGCAGTGGCAAATAAAGGCAAAAAGCCTCGATAGGTTCAGCGGAGGTTCGAGCCCCGTGGTCCCAGGAGCACCTCACAGTGAGCACGCCGGCTAAGGCGCTGGCATTGCCCACACTTCCCTCAGCCTCTCCTCCTCTTGTTTCCTGTCACATGTCTTCGGGGACTCCTGTGTGGGATGAAAGCAGACCTGAGGCTTGGGTGTGGTTTCTGGGAGGTGACCCCGGGAAGCAGGAGTTGGGGCGCAGGAAGAGTGAGGCAGGGAATGAGGAAGAGGGATGAAGAGTGTGGCTGCCACTGCGAGCTCACTCTGCCCGGGCCCCGAGGCACTGGGTGGAACGGATCCCAAATTGTCCTTCCGAAGAGGAGGAGCTTAGGGTATCTCTGCAAAGGTCTCTGGTCCCCACTTCTTTTTCAAAATATGTTTTTAAAAAATATATTTTATTGATTTTTTTACAGAGAGGAAGGGAGAGGGACAGAGAGCCAGAAACATTGATGAGAGAGAAACATCCCTCAGCTGCCTCCCGCACATTCCCCACTGGGGATGTGCCTGCAACTAAGGTACATGCTCTGAACCGGATTTGAACCCGGGACCTTTCAGTTCGCAGGCTGACGCTCCATCCACTGAGCCAAACGGGTTTCAGAAAAATATGTTTTTATTGATTTCAGAGAGAAGGGAGAGGAGACAGAGAGACAGAAACATCAATGATGAGCATCACTGATCGGCTGAGATTGAGCCCTCAACCTGGGCATGTGCCCCTGACCAGAATCGAACTAGGGACCCTTCAGTCCACAGGTGACACTCTTCCTACTGAGCCAAACCAGCCAGGGCTGGTCCCCACTGTTTGAAGGTTGTGCCAGGAACATTAGCCTCCCTTCATTTCTGGGCTGCCCTGCACGCTGGCAGAGGGAGCGCCTCAGGCTTCATCAGGCAGAAAGGCAGAGATGGGGAGCCGCTGAGGGGGGATGCTGTCAGTGCTGGGGGACTGTCTGTCGCAGCTGCCCCCAAATCTGAGGAGGCCAAAGGCATGTACCGCAAGGCACCTGAGATTGTCTGCTGCAGCTCCTGTCACCTGCGTGGTAGAATCTCCACTCCTCATTGTGACACTGATAGCCCTCTATTCCCTGTGCTGAAACGTGGGAGTCATCCTGAATCTTTCACTCTTCGCCTCTTCCTTGTGTGTCTCTGGAGCCACTCCGTAAGTTCAGGGGGTCATTCCTTGAGGACCTTGATGATGATCTTTCTGTCTTTTATTAAGCACCAGTGCCACAAGCAAATGGTATAGCTATGAGAAGTTCAAGGTGCTGTAAGCACAGGGGAGTATATGGAGTGTATCTAACTCAGTACTAGGGACTCAGGGAAAGCTTTCAGGAAGAAGTGCCATCTAAGATGAAATTTGAGGATCACGTAGGCATCAGCCAGGCAAAGAGAGGAAAGCGTGTGTGAAAGCTGAGGAAGAGCACGGCAAATCTGAAACCCTGGAGAAAGATCGGTTCATTTGAAGTGTGGGGAAGAGAAAGAGGTTGAAGATAAACAATGACCAGTTCATACAGCATCCTGCAAACTTTATTAACAGGTATTGACTGTATTCTAAAGGAAATGAGAAGCCTGAAGAATTTAAAACAAGAGAGTGATGAGATCGAATCTTTGTTTTAGTAAGATCACTTCGGCATAAGAAACTAGTGGATCACATGAGATTATAAAAAGAGACAGCAGCCGAAACCGGTTTGGCTCAGTGGTAGAGCATTGGTCTGCGGACTGAAAGGTCCCAGGTTCGATTCCGGTCAGGGGCATGTACGTTGGTTGCGGGCACATCCCCGACGGGGGTTGTGCAGGAGGCAGCTGGTCGATGTTTCTCTCTCATCGACGTTTCTAGCTCTCTATCTCTCTCCCTTCCTCTCTGTAAAACATCAATAAAATATATTAAAAATAAATAAATAAATAAATAAATAAATAAATAAAAAGAGACAGCAGTTGGCCAGACAAGAGAGGATGATGTTCTGGACTAAGCCAGTGTCAGTTGCGAGGGAGGAAAGCAGAATAACTGGAGAGGGATATAAAGGCAGACGCAGAAAGACCTGGAGGTGCTGAGTGAGGGCATGGAAGACATCTGTGATGAGGCCCAGGTTTCGGGCGTGGCAGGTGGGGTGATTAGTTAGGATGGATTAGGTCATGCTGCAGCAAAGAACTCCAAATCTCAGTGGCTTGATACAACAAAGATTTACTTCTTCTTGCTCCATATCTATCACAGATCAAAACATAATTCTCAGTACACACTTTCATAATCACGTGAGACAGAGAAAGAGGGGATGTGGCAAATCCCTTAAAATTAGTGCTTGGTGTTCTTTAGCCAGAACAAGTCTCATGTCAAAGGGGCAGGAAAGTGCAGTCCTATCATGTAATGGGCAGGGGGGAGAGGGGCTGGACATGGTGGGGGAACAGCACTAACGATTATCACACATAGAGAATTATAATGCCACTCACAGAGATGGGGAAATGGGTATGACCAAGTCTGGGATCTAACCCCCCTCTAACGTATCTCTGCTCCGTGGCCAGAATCTGTTCTGATGGAAGTCTCCTATCATTCCTCCGTTCAAATTCTCTTCCAAAGCTCCCTGTCACCTACCTGGTAACTTCATCCTTCCAGGGCTTGGCCCTTGCCTACCTGTCCATCCCATCTGCTGGCTTTCCTCTCTATTTCAGCTTTTCCCTCCCCCTTTATTCCCCAGCAGGACTGGAGTGCCCAGAGTAAGCCACACTTTCTTAGCTTCCATGCCCTCAGGCATGCTTTTATCTCTGCCTGAAATGCCCTCCTTTATCCTTTGCCTCCTTATCTACCTGGAAAGTACCCTTTACTCTTTCCAGAAACCTCCCTAAATTTCTCCAGGTGTTAGTTCTTTCTCCACCTTCTTTTATCCTCTCCTTAACATTTTATCCTCTCCTTAACAATTTCTCCGCCTTCTTTTATCCTCTCCTTAACATTTTCCCCATTTCTGTTATAATGCGGATCTCCTTTTGGTGACAGCGTGAGGGTCTCTGTTTTCCTTTCCAGTGGATTATGAATTCCTTGTTGGTTGCCCACCTGTTAGCCATTCCCTACCTTCTTCCATAGGACAAGGTCCCCCCTTAGATTATTTCACTCATCCCCAGCCATGGGATTTGGATGGGATGGGCTCTCATCCCAACTATATATTTTTTTCTAGTTTATTTTATTATTAAATAAATCTTTATTGCTCGGATTATTACAATTTTTTCTCCTTTCCCCCCATAGCTCCGGTTCCCACCCCACCTTCTGCCCTTACCCTCCTCATCCTGATCCATAGGTGTATGATTTTAGTCTAGTCTCTTCCTGCACCTCCCACACCCCTTCCCCCCTGATAATTATCAATCCACTCCCTTTCTTTGCCCTGTCATCCCAACTATCCTTAAGCTAGCCAGTACTCAGGCCACAGTGGCTGGTTCAGGGTCGAACACTTCAAATGAATGAGGAAATAAGAGTCTCTGGACTTGTAAAGGAGTTACTAGTTTTAAGATGTGAGTCTGGAACTGCTGTATCCACGTTATGACTGTAATGGGAGGACCTGGAGGTGCTGGGCCCTGAAGGCCACCGTATGAAGCATGGTGATGAAGCCACTGTGAAGCATGGTGCTGAGCAGGAGAGGGGGAAACTGAGTCCTTGGTGACAATTGTATGAACTCTTGGATCAAGCCTCGCTTAAAGCCTGCTCTTCCTCTGGACTTTAGAGCACTGTGAGCCATAAATTATTTTTATTATTTAATCAGTGAGTTGGATTTTTGCTTATTCTTACCTAAAGAGTCTTAACTAGTATAGCAATTAGTACCATGAGTGTGTGTGTGTGTGTGGGGGGGGGGGGCGATTTCAAGAGGCAGGTCCCGGTGTGGTTTAGTGAATTGTGAGTCATCCATTCACCAAGAGGTCACTGGTTCGATTCTCCATCAGGGCACATGCCCAGGTTACGGGCTCAATCCCCAGGAGGGAGCATGCAGAAGGCAGCTGGTCAATGTTTTTCTCTCATCAATGTTTCTCTCTCTCCCTCTCCCTTCCTCTCTATCTAAAAATCAATAAAAACCTATTTCTTAAAAAGGCAGGACCTAAAACATGGAATTGATTCAACCAAGGAGGTAAGAGGAAGGGCAGTAAGAACCCCTATGTCTTGGGTTATTCAGTTTCCTGTTGAATCTTGGGATGCAGATCATGTGCCTACGGTGGCTGTAGCAGTACATTTCTTAGTAGATATTTTAGTGTTAGATTGGGCTGGCTCCTTGTTGCTACTATTAAAGTACTGCAAAAGGAAAACTCATGCTCAAATAGCCTACCCAAAGACAGAAAAGGAAGAAAACACAGCTTAGCTACAAGAAGCTCTTCCTGCCTATGATTAAAGTTGGCTGATATTCTGGCCCTGGCTGGTATGATCAGTGGTTAGAGTGTTGGCCCTCGAACCAAAGTGTTTAAGGTTAGATTCCCAGCCAAGGACACATTTGTGGGTTGTAGGTTCCATCCCAGGCCTGGTTGGGGCATGTGCAGGAGGCAAATAGTCAATACGTCACTCTCACATAGATGCTTCTCTTTTTTTCCCTCTCCTCTTCTTTCCCATTCTCTCTAAAAATCAATGGAAAAAATATCCTCAGGTGAGGATTTAACAAAACAAACAATTGAACAAAGATGGCTGATATTCTGGAAACTGGCAGGATTAGGGAACCCTGGAAACTTTGACTCTAGATAGCCTATCTAATAAAAGAGTAATATGCAAATTAACTATCACTCCACCACACCCACAAGCCACACCCACAAGCCAATCAGGAGTGGATATGCAAATAAACTCAACCAAGATGGCTACAGCCACAGAGAGCAGGAGGGAGGCTTGGGTTTCCCTGGCAATGGAGGAAGCCAAGCTTTCTGCCTGCCCTTGCCAGCCTAGGCCTCCACTCAAGGATACAAAGTTTCAATGGTAGAAGATACATAAATTCAAACAGAAATGGCGGCAGCCACAGAGCTGGAAAGAGTGGGAGGCTAGTGTTTCCCCGGGCAATGGGGGAAGCAAAGCTTTCTGCACACCCTGGCTGGCCCAGGCCTCTGCTTAAGGCTACAAAGTTTCAATTATAGAAGATAAATAAATCCCAACAGAAATGGCTGCTACCACAGAGCAAGCAGTTTGGGCTCCGCTCCAGGCTACATAGTTTCAATTATAGCAGATAAATAAACCTCAGATACCAGGGCCTCTGCTTGGGTCACCAAGAGGGTGTGGCCCGCCTGCAAACCACCACAGGCCCCTCGCCCAGGCCGCCCCACGCCCCAAGGGAACCCCCACCCTGATCCTGACACCCTTCAGGGCAAACCGGCTGGCCCCCACCCATGCACCAGGCCTCTATCCTATCTAATAAGAGTAATATGCAGACTGACCATCACTCCAACACACAAGATAGCTGCCCCCATGTGATCAAAGATCTTGCCCCCATGTGGACACAAGATGGCCACTACAAGATGGCCAGCAGGGGAGTGCAGTTGGGAGGGACCAGGCCTGAAAGGGAGGGCAGTTGGGGGTGATCAAGCCTGCAGGGGAGGGCAGTTAGGGGTGACCAAACCAGCAGAGGAGGGAAGTTGGGGGTGACCAGGCCTGCAGGGGAGGGCAGTTAGGGGCAAACAGGCCAGCAGGGGAGCAGTTAGGCATTGATCAGGCTGGCAGGGGAGTGGTTAGGGGGTGATCAGGCTGGCAGGCAGAAGTGGTTAGGGGCAATCAGGAAGGCAGGCAGGCGAGCAGTTGGGAGCCAGCAGTCCTGGACTGTGAGAGGGATGTCTGACTGCCCTTGAGGGGTTCCAGATTGGAGAGGTGCAGGCTGGGCTGAGGGACACCACCCCCTTCCCTCCCTTGTATGAATTTTGTGCACCGGGCCTCTAGTATTAGTATAAGCAGAAATAGGGATAGGGGAATACATTCTATGAGGTAAAACAGATACAGATGTATCTTGCTCCCTGGTCTTTCCTGGTTTTATATTTTAGTTCATAAAACCCACCAGAAGCAAATAGACTGGAAGCCCACCAAGGGGCTTACAGTATCAAAGAAACTCTAGGCCAGGTGACAATGGCCAAAGGCTTTTCTTTTTTTAAAATCTTCACCCGAGGCTATTTTTTCCATTGATCTTCAGAGAGAGAGCGAGAGAATAGGGGAGAGAGAGAGAGAGAGAGAGAGAGAGAGAGAGAGAGAGAGAGAGAAACATCAATGTGAGAGAGATGTATCGGCTGGTTGCCTCCCGCATGCCCCGAGCCAGGAATCAAACCTGCAACCAAGGTACGTGCCTTTCACTGGAAATCGAACCTGAAACGCCTTGGGTCTGTGGGCCAGCACTCTAACCACTGAGCAAAACAGGCCAGGGTGGCCAAGTTTTTTAACTCCTAGCAAATTTTAGGTCCCTAAACACAGTGAATCAATCCTCATAGGAATATGCTAGAGCAGTAATTCTTATACTTTTATGTATATAAGAAGTTTATTAAAAATATCAATTCTTGGGCTTCATCCCCAAAGAATATGATTCTTTCTATCTGGGATTGGACTGGGGAATCTGCATTATTAATTAATGTCCCTGGTGATTCACATGTCGGTGACAGGGAACCCCACCTTGGGAGACGTAGCCTTTAGGGAAATGATTAGATTCCTTAAGGACTGGCAGCGGGACTGCATTGTCCAAACAGTAGCTAGCAGTGTGTAGGGTGCAGGACGGGAGCTTTGCAGAGTCTGGTCTACTAGCCCTGAGAGGGTCTCCAGAGCCAAAGGTTTGGGAAGCATGCAGGCTATGATTCCAGAGACCAACTTGCCTGAGTCCCTGTCCCCTGCTCCTTGATCCGGCCTGATACTGCTTGGCACCTACTGGGGGAGCCTTCCCCAGACATGGAGCCGGCAGTGGAATGTGCCCAGGATCCCGTCAGTGCCCCTTGTTCAGCCAGAGAGTTCTGGGCACGTCTGTGGGGGTGAGGGATGGGCCTCTCCGAGTTTACTTTCCTCCTCCACCACCTCGGGGCAGGGAGTGTTCTGGGAGCCTCGGTGAGGCAATTCCATTTTGCTGGCACCTTGCATGATTCATGTGTCTCAGGTCCACACACCCTCCATCAAAGGCCTTGGAATTGTCAAGGTCAGGATATTTAAAACCACATTCTTGGGTGCGCTCTGGACACTGCCGACTCAGCTCAGGAAGAGGGAAGTGCCCAGAGGACAGCTGTCAGTGTCCGTGCCACCACATACGGCGAGTCTAACAGCCACACCAAACATGGGTCTGGCCACATCGCTGTTTCGTTCTAGCTGATGATGCCCAAGGGACCCTATATTTCTCCTTATTCATTATCCTAAAGATTTAATTCAGCATCTCCTGTGTGCCAGACACCAGAAAGAATACAAAGATGTGTAGATACGATCTTACCCCAAATGAGCTCCCAGAGTAGGAAGCAACATAGAGGCCCTGCAGAGAGACTCACGAATGATAATCAAACTCCTAGTCATCGTAAGCTCACTATGGAGGGGTGTCCAACTGGGAGTGGTGAAGATGATGGTGGGGTATGGGGAAATATTCTGGAAGCAGGGTCCTGGGTTGAATATATAAAGTTAAGCAGAAGTTACCCAGGCTAGATTCAGTTTCGGGCAAAGATGGAATGACAGGGATGGAATTACCCTCACCATCTGAAGCAATGAAGAAGTTGTATATGAAGCAATAGTCCTGGACACCAGACAGCATAGGACAGTGGTCCTCAAAGGAGGGGGAACAAATAGATGAGCCCCGCGATTGTCTCGTGTGCTGCCTTGAGAGTTTCAAGGCTGCAGTATAAGAGGAGGAACCCAGGTGTGGGCCAACAGTTTCTCTGAGATGAAGAGATGGAGCAAGAAGTCCAGTGAGGTCAAGTAGTCCAGGCAGCTCGAGTTTTCAAGGCAGAGTACCAGAGAGGAGTGAGATGAGGAGAGAGAGGAGGGAAGAGAGAGGAGGTGGTAGAGTTAGAAGGATGGGGGAGAAAGATACCCAGGAATCTGCAAAGGGTTCCCTTGAATCTTTAGTTGAGTACTGGCCACAGCATTTTTAAAAAATATATATTTTATTGATTTTGTACAGAGAGGAAGGGAGAGAGACGGAGAGTTAGAAACATCGATGAGAGAGAGTCATTGATCAGTTGCCTCTTGCACACCCCCTACTGGAGATATGCCCGCAACCAAGGTACATGCCCTTGACAGGAATCGAACCCGGGACCCTTCAGTCTCCAAGCCGATGTGGCCAGAGCATTTTGTAATGAAACTACTTAGGGAAACAACCATGCAAAAGCAGAGGAAATAATTCTTGGAGCTCACACGAGGCGAAGAACAGTTTATGTTCCCATTAGCCAGAATGGCAGACCTCATACACCACAAGGCATCAGATGAGCACTCAGAAGGAGACTACCTCTGTAGTGGATTAGTTCTTAAGGAGTTGATATTCTGGCCCCAACTAGCAAAGCTTAAAAGTGAGACTCAGAATAATCTAACTGTTTCCATTGTTACTTTACTGTGTCCCAGAACATAGCTCAAAAGTATTTATAGAAATACAAAAATATCCAGCACCTACCAAGGCAAAATTCACAATGTTTGCTATTCAGTCCAAAATCATCAGGCAAGCCCTAACCTGTTTGACTCAGTGGATAGAGTGTCGGCCTGTGGACTGGAGGGTCCCAGGTTCGATTCCAGTCAAGGGCTTGTAGCCTGGTTGCGGGCACATCCCCAGTAAGGCTGACTGGTGTTTCTCACTCATTGATGTTTCTGTCTCTCTATCCCTCTCCCTTCCTCTCTGTAAAAAAATCAATAAAATATATATTGAAAAAAGAAAGAAAAAAAAAATCACCAGACAAGCAAATAATCAGCAAAATATGATCTATAACAAGGAAAATCAATCAATCAATCAATGGAAGCAGACCCAGAAATGACACAGATGTTAGAACAAGGACATTAATAGACAAAGATATTAAAACAGTTACATGTTCATGAAAGTAAAAGAAAGATTAAGCATGTTAAGTACAGGCATGGGAGATATAAAAAAGATCCAAGTCTAATTTACAGAGATGAAAAATATAAGGTGAAATATTTTTATTTATTTATTTATTTATTTATTTATTTAAATATATTTTATTGATTTTTTACAGAGAGGAAGGGAGAGAGATAGAGAGCCAGAAATGTCGGTGAGAGTGAAACATCGACCAGCTGCCTCTTGCACACCCTCTCCTGGGGATGTGCCCGCAACCAAGGTACATGCCCTTCACCGAAATTGAACCTGGGACCTTTCAGTCCTCAGACCGACGCTCTACCACTGAGCCAAACTGGTTTCGGCATGTGAAATATTTTTAAAGAGCACTGAATGTGCCCTAGCTGGTTTGGCTCAGTGCATAAAGCGGTGGCCTGTGGACTGATGGGTCACAGGTTCGATTCCCGTCAAGGGCACATGTCCAGGTTGTGGGCTTGATTCCCAGTAGGAGTCATGCAGGAGGCAACCAATCAATGATTCTCTCTCATCATTGATGTTTCTGTCCCTCTCTCCCTCTCCCTTCCTCTCTAAAATCGATACAAATATATTTTAAAAGAAAGAGCACTAAATGGGATTAACATCAGCTTAGACACTGAAAAAGAAAACACTGGTGAGCGTGGTGATACAGTCATAGAGACGATCCAAAATGAAACACGGGAAGATTAAAAATGGTGGCGGAGTTCGTGGATGCTGCATAGACATGCTCCCAGGAACAAATTGGAATCACAACTAAAATACAGAAAGACCCCCCGAATAATCCACGGGAGACTCGCAGAAGAGAGCCCGGATATCCGAGGCCCGAAAGTGGAGCCGCATAGAGACTAACCGCTGGCCTAAGCATTCTGGACTCAAGCCTTCTGAGAGAGGGGAGCTGTTCGAAACACAAGCTCCTTCCCCTCCTGTCGCAGAACAGCGCTCCGATCTTCTTTGGCATCAACATTATCACCACCGAAGAAGAAGAAGAAAGCAAAGCTAGAACATGGAGGATCACCTTCCTCTAAACAAAATTCAGCAGCAGGCAAGCACTTCATAAAGGAAAGCCAGGGCCACTAAAGATACCACTGTAAATAGAAATAAAAGCAGAATGATAAAGCAGGCAGTGTTCCAGCTACCATGGGAAGGGTAATGTGCCGGGGCAACACAGCCAAGGATTCGGCGAGCCGGGGGGAGGGGGGGGCGGTTGGCGAAGGATGTAGAAAAGACAGACAAAGAGAATAAGCTGGGTCTAGGTGGATCTCCAGTGCCTGGCTGAGGCCACAGAGAGAGATCCAGGCAGCAAGCTGAGCCTTTATTTTATAGCCAGAGGTAAACAAGGTAGTGGTCACCATGGTTACAGTGTTCTTATGAGTTTCACTTGTTCTGGCAGCACTTGCTGCACCCACAGCCCATTAGCTACCCAGATATGATCTAGGCATAAATGTCATAAGGTCAAGCTTAATTATGCTAAGAGGATTGTGCCAACAGGTCAGTCTGTGGCTTTGCCAACAGGTCAGTCCAGGGCTTAACCCTATAGCCGTTCCCTACAGGGTAAGTTTTTTGAACTTGAAAACCAAGGTACTGATAAAACAGATGTAGTGGTTTCATTCCACAGGCTGGAGCTCAGGGAGGCCATTCTTAGGATTCCACTTCTTGTATTGCCCTTTTGAATCTACAAAAAGATAGAAAATGAATATATGTAATCAGACTCTACAGATTTATCAATACAAACCTCAATGCTAAGATTTGTTAATAATTCATATAGGCAATCTGATACTTCATTCTTTTCTCCCAGAATTAATCCCTGAATGGTATTAATTTAATAAATAAATTTAAATACACATGCACACACACACATACACCCACACACACACACACATACACACACATACACATACGCACATACACATACACACAAACAGACACAAAAGAAACACAGAGGGGAAAAAAGACTGAGGTAAGAAAAAAAGAACAGAGCATCAGCGATCTGTGAGAAAACTTCTGAGGGCCTAATATATGTATATTTGGAGTCCCAGAAAAAGGGGGATGGCAGAAAATATGTTTGAAGAAATAATGGCCAAATATATTCCAAGTTTGATAAAAAACTATAAACTCACAGATCTAAGATGCTCAGTAGGCCTCTAACACAAGAAACTGAACTACACCAAAGCATATTATAATCAAATTTCTTAAATCGAGTGCTAAGTAAAATATATTAAAAGCACCCAGAGTGAAAAAAAAGACATTTTATGTACAAAGAAACAAAGATAAAAATGACAGTAAATTTTTTTTTAATCACAATGAAAGCCAGAAGTCATTGGAGCAACATCTTTACAATACTGAAAGAAAAATTGTCACCCTAGAATTCTATACCCAACAAAAGCATCTTTCAAAAACTAAGGTGAAATGAAAGAATTCAGCTTAGCTGGTGTGGCTCAGTGGTCGAGCATCAACTTATACATCAAGAGGTCACTGGGTTCGACCTCTGGTCATGGCACATCCTGGGTGTAGGCTCAATCCCAGTGCGGGGGCGTGCAGGAGGCAGAAGATTGATGTGGATGTTTTTATCTCATTGAAGTTTCTGTCTCTCTTCCTCTCCCTTCCTCTTTCTTTGATAAAAAACTATAAACACTTTAAAAAATGTGAAAGAATTCATCATCAGCAGACCTGTACTATAAGAAATGTTGACAAAAGTCCTTCATGCAGAAGGAACATTATACTAGATAAAAGTCTGGATCTAAACAAGGCAAGTAAGAGCACTGGGAAGGACATGTTCTATGATATATAATAATATAATTAGAATATCACAATTTTGAAACCCGTAATGAATTAATGAATCTAGGCAATGCTGAAAAATAACTGACAATACAGCAAAAAAAGAGACAACCAAATATTATATACATTGACAGAGGCGCATTTCACCATCTATGTAAAAAAAACAGAAATAAAAAGAGATAATAATCAAACCAGAATCTGACTTTGAGATCTAATTATCAATTTACAAGGTACACAGGGGACAAAGAAATGTTGTTAAATAAAACCACTGTGTTTTACTTAAGAAAAAAAAAAATCCAGATAGGAAATTCTGTAGGATAAACAACCAGATTTGTTTTCATAAAAAAAAAAAAAAAAAAAAAAAGGCAAAACAAAAACAAATTGCAAGGAGAGAAGAAAGAGAGAGAGAATGAGAGAGACACATTTACATGGAGGGGGGACTATAAGAGACTTAAGAGGTATATCAATCATAACCAACCAATCACAATGTATGGATCTTGTTTAGATTCCTAGTTCACACTAAAAAGGAAATAAGATGATAAGACATTCAGGGAAATGTGAACACTGACAGGTGTTTAAAGAATTATTGGAGAGAAAAAAAGTTACCCAGGCCAAGAGGACGAAGACCCGGGCCAGCATGAGAAAAGGCGGGTCACTTAGTGGGGGGAGGGGCAGCTTGGCAGTTGCAGGAGCAAGGCCTCGGCCTACCTTCCCCTCCAGGCTAGCTATGGTGCTCTGGTTTCTGATAAAGGAAGATGCAGAATATTGACCTGGAGACTATTTTTGTTGACTTCTCCTGGCCCCCTGGGTGGGTGGGTGAGGGGTGCATTGAGGGCTTTAAGGCCACCCTCAGCAACTGGGGGCATGGGCCTGGCCACTTGAGAGAGACAGAGGCTTTGAGCACTTTAACCTCATTCCACCCTCCCAGCTCGGCCTGCAAGAGGAAGGCCAGGACGTAGCATGGAGAAGAGGAAAGAAAAGAGGGAGGGAGAGAGAAGAGAGGCGGAGAAGAGGGAAGAGAGCAGGAAGGCTGATGTTCAAGCTCAGTATGCACTCAGTGGCTTCAAAGTACCGATTGACTTTTGGTCTCTAAACATTAGGTAGGACGCTGCCCTCCTCCCCTTGTGCTCCGGTCAGAGACCAGGTGCCTGGGAGAGGGAGAAAGGGGACGAACGCTCGGCCACAGAGACGCAGGGGCTTGCTCGGGTCGACAGGCAAGTGGAGATGGTGAAATGGCTGGAGGACGAGCCAGGGCACCGGGTCATTTATCCCTGACCACTCAGGATCAGCCGTGTGTGCCACTGTGCCTTTGTCCTGTGATTCCCTGCTGCATCAAGTGCCCAGAGAGAGAAATAGTAACAAGGATTTTATTAGCTAACACTAGCAGCCCGGTGCAGGAATTCCTGCACGGGTAGGGTCCAGCAGGCCCTGCAGGATCAGCATAGGGAGGGACCAATGGGGGCGGGGCTGGCCTGGGGGGCATCTCCTGGTCCAACTCTGAGTTGAGGGGGAAATTTGCATATTAGCCTTTTATTATATAGGATTATTGAGCACCCACAATACCAGACCCTATTCTAAGTGTTTTACATGTTAATTCACTTCATCTTCTCAACATCTTTGAGCAAGGGGCTATGATTAAACCCATCTAGCCCTCGCAGGTTTGGCTCAGTGAATAGAGCATTGGCCTGCGGACTGAAGGGTCCCAGGTTCGATTCCGGTCAAGAGCATGTACCTTGGTTTCCGGCACAGCCCCAGTAGGGGGTGTGCAGGAGGCAGCTGATGTTTCTTACTCTCTCTCCTTCTCCCTTCCTCTCTGTAAAAATACAATTAAATATATATATATATATATATATATATATCCCATCTAATAGATGATGTAGCTGAGCCCAGAGAGGTTAGGCAACTTACTTAAGCTCACACAGTAGGGGCCCGGCTGTAACAGAACCTAGAAAAGGTCTCGTTTCGGAGCTTCAGCTCTTCTTCCCAACTACGCCCCTGGACAGCCCTGGCGAGCTGGTCCTGCCGAGTGACTTCAGCCCACTCCCCGGACAGAGCTCTGCGCAGGCTCCCTCCCCCAGAGCAGCTGGGCCGGGCGGAGCCGAGGCCAGCAGAGACCTGCAGCCGCCCTGGAAAAGCCGGCCCGCGCACAGGAACGAAAGGCGGTCAGGCCCCAGGCGGGGGAGCGCTGCCAAGAACGACGGCGGGCCTGCCCCAAACTGCTCTCAGCCGCGCCGCCGGGATGCTCGGCTGCGTGTCCGCGATGCCTATCAGCCCGCTCTCCGGGGAGCGCCGCCTGGCGAGCATTCCGCTCCCGGCCCCCGGCCGCATTCCGCGGGGAGGGCCGCCGGGAGCCCAGCCCTGCCTGGGTGGGCAGCGGGGTCCCCTCCGGGGTCCCCTCCCGGGTTCTGGCAGAGCAGCCTCGAACACTTTGGCCTGAAATAGCGAAGAACTTCTTTCCCATTTCTCCCCCCCGCCCCCCAGGCTTTTGGATGAAATTCCATTTTACAAATGACTCATTATTGTATTTTTAGCTTCTCTCCAAATGATTCAGAGAGTGGTTTGTCGCCTCCCTGTCTCTCAGCTCCCCGGCGGCGGGAGGAAAGGCTGTGACGGCGCGGCCAGGTGCGGCCGGGGCGCCCTGCCCCCCGCAATGCCGGCCCCGCGCCCCGCGCCCCTTTGTTCCGCTCGCTGCTGGGGACGGAGCCGGCGGACCGGGCTTGGAATCCGCCCCGTAGGAAGTGCTGGGCGGGAGCGGGGAAGGGTGGGGAGCAGGGAGGGGGGCGGCGGCGGGGGCCCGCTCTGGGGAGGCCGGACACAGGGCGCCTTTGTGAGCCACAGGCTGGAGGGGCAGGAGCTGCGTCTCCCCAGCGCCCCGTCAGGAGCCGGGGGAGGGTCTCCTGGGGGGGCAGTGCTCTGCCCCACCCTGTCCCACCCCACCCTACCAACCCTACCCCACCTTACCCCACCCCCGCCCGGTGGAGCCCGGGAGAGGGCAGCTGGGTGGGGGAGAGGGTGGCTCAGACCTTCCAGGCTGCCCTAGTGTCCGGCTGTTTGTGCTTCATGGTTTCTTGTGATGAACCACTCGGGCTCTTTCAGGAATGGGGGCTGTGGGGAGGTGTCCTGAGTTCCCTTCCCCTCCCAGTTCTAATGACTGCTCTGCTCCCCAAGCCCTACCTTCTCTCCCCCACACCCCACCCGCTGCCTCCGGGGAAGGTGTGGTCCGGTGAGCCCAGCAGGCCTGCTCTTAGCCGCCCAGAGGGGAAGGGTGGAGAGAGGCCGGATGAGGCCCCATTTGCAGTAACAGTTTATTCCACCCACGCCCCTGGGGTCAAAGTCCCCTTGGTCTGCCCTGCCTGGGGAGGTCAGAGAAGTTAAAAGCCCACAAAATGGCAGAGAAGGACGCTGTGGGATTCATAGTGACGTTCTCAAAGCCTCACAACTCTGGGTCTTTGGAGCTGGGGTGTGATGACCTCTGGCTGGTCAAGGACAGGCCACCTGCAGCCACCAGAGGCCGGGGAGGGGAGGGAACAGGCCACTCCAAAGGGAGCTGGCTTCTCGGGGAAATCTCTGCCATCCATTCCCGTGCTTTGAGGAGAGATTCAGCCCTTTGATGTTCCGGATTCTGTGCCTGAGGTGCAGATTCTGCGCCTGAGGTGCAGGGGCTGCGCGGGAGGCTGGGCTGGACCGGGTCAGAGGCCTGAAGTTGTTGGCAGGCCAAGCCTTGGGCTCTGGTTGTGTCTCCAGATGGCCTGTCAGGGTGCCTTCAGGTCTGCTTCCATTTCCACTGCTTGGCACCGGCCATGTGAGTGGAAGGGGTGTTGGAGGAGGCGATGTGGGAGTGGGAGTGGGTGAGCATCACGTAATTATGGGTGAAATCAGCGTGCAGCCTTCACCAGATGATTTCCATCTGGGCCGAGCTGGTCCCTGGGAGGCAGTCTCGAGTTGTGGCTGAGGCTGGAGACTTGGAGCTGAGGCTGGAGACTTGGAGTCCTGGGATATCTCTCTCTCTCTCTCTCTCTCTCTCTCTCTCTCTCTCTCTCTCTCTCTCTCTCTCTGTGTGTGTGTGTGTGTGTGTTGCATGGAGGTGGGGAGTGGCCATTGACAAGTCACTTTTCAAAGGAAGGGAAGGCTGAGGGAAGCACCAGATAAGTCCTGGTGATGGAGGGGTGGCAAGGGGGAGGCAGGAGAAGGGCCCGTTGTGGATTCACCGGGCCATGGTGACCTGACCCTCCTTAGGCCTGAGGGACAGAGAGGCCCTTATTGGAGGGAAGGGCTGTGATCTACGTCCTGCGGAAGCAGAGCCCGGGCTGGTGGTTCTAACATCAGTGAGAGCAGCCTGCGGTCAGACTGAGGGGCAGCCAACTCAGCCAACTGCAGCCACCTTTCTCCACCTTCTTCGTGGGGTTTGTGGTCTGTCTGGTGCCGGCATCATTCCACCAGTCTTGCGACAGTCATGTCAATATATTAGGGCACTTTGAACATGATTAGAAGGAGCCATTTTTGTTTTTTAATATGTTTTATTGATTTTTAGAGAGAGAGGAAGGGGGGGGGAGAGAGAGAGAATGAGAGAAACATCATCAATCAGCTGCCTCCAACATGCTTCCCTACTGGGAATGAGCCTGAAACCCGGGCATGTGCCCTGACTGGGAATCGAACCAGTGACCTCTTGATTCCTGGGTCCAGGCTCAAATCTTGAGCCCTACGGGCTGGGCTGGAAGGAGCCACTTTAAATATGTACTCATGGGAAACAACACGTATGTACACTTCTTCCATACTCCCTCCAATTAGCTCCTGCTCAGAGCCCCACTCCCCGCCTCATTGAGGCAACACCGTGGCCATCCTGTGGGCAAAGCTGGAACCTGGCTCTGAATCAAAGCTAATCGTGGAGAAAATCAGTATCTCGATAAAACGGGGTCTTGGGGAGGGGACAGACTATGCAGAACCGCTTCATTCCACCTTGGATGAGGATGGTGACTAACGACCAAAGCATTCGTTCTTGGTTGTATTTACTGAGTTATTGGCTGTCTATCCTTATTTTCAGGAAGCAACTTCCTTCTCATGTCCCAATGTTTGTATTTGACCAAGTGCAGTAGGAGACGATGAAATCAGCTTGCACACTCTCAGAGTTCACATCCATTATCTCCCTCAGGGCTGCTGTTGTCTCCTCCGACTTCTGTATAAGGACGTTAAGACGGATTCAGTGACTCGCCCAAGAATGCACAGTTAGCGACCGAGTGAGGTTTAGTCTGAAGCTCCTGCTCTGGTTGCCACTCATCTGTGGTTCTGTTTTCAATTTGAAAGGGAGCATATGGCCCCGCACTCTGGGTGAGGTCTGATGGTGAGCCTGGGAGCAGGGAACCCTGGGACAGGGCGCTCAGAGTGCTGTGACCCAGGGCGGCAGAGGGGGAAAGGCCCATTTGCTGAGTTAACTGCAAGTGTCTCTGGGGGTCAGAGTGAATGTTGCTGACATTACTTCTTTTTTTTAAACTTTTTTATTGATTTTTTTTTTTTTTTTTTTTTTTTTAACAGATAGGAAAGGAGAGGAATAGAGAGTCAGAAACATTGATCAGTTGCCTCCTGCACACCTCCTACTGGGGATGTGCCCACAACCAAGGTACATGCTCTTGACTAGAATAGAACCTGGGACCTTTCAGTCCGCAGGCCGATGCTCTATCCACTGAGCCAAACTGGTTAGGGTGACATTACTTCTTTATTGTGGTAAAATATGCATAACATAAAATGGATAATTTTAACCACTTTTTTATTTTTTTAATTTTTAATTTATTTTTTTATAATATATATTTTTATTAAATTATTATTTTTGTACATATACCAATGCCCCCCCTCCTATACATACCCTCCCTCCCCAGAGTTTTGTGTCCATTAGTTGTACTTATATGCAATTTTAACCACTTTTAAGTATATAGTTCAGTGGCATTAAGTATAGTCCCACTGTTGTGCAACCATCACCACCATCCATCTTTAAAAACATTTTCACCCAGCCAGGGTGGCTCAGTGGCTGAGCGTCGACCTATGAACCAGGAGGTCACAGTTCGATTCCTGGTCAGGGCACATGCCTAGGTTGTGGGCTCGATCCCCAGTACGGGGCGTGCAAGAGGCAGCTGATCAATGATTCTCTGACCATTGATGTTTCTATCTCTCTCTCCCTCTCCCTTCCTCTCTCTGAAATAAATTAAAAAATATTTTAAAAATGAAATAAAAATGTTTGCATCTTCACAAACGGAAACTCCACATCCACTGAACACTAGCTCCGTTCTCTCCTCTCCCCAGCCCCGGGCAGCCTCCGTTCTGCTTTCTGTCTTTAGGAATTTGATGACCTCAGAGTGTGCTGTTCACATGCAAGTGGACTCAGACAGCATTTGTCCTTTGGTGTTGGTCTGATGCTGACTTATTTTTAATTGGATCATTTTCCTTAAAAAATATTACCTTGATTGATTTTAGAGAGGAAGGAAAATATTGATTTGTTGTTCCACTTATTTATGCATTCATTGGTTGATTCTTGTATGTGCCCTGACCAGGGAGGGATCAAACCCACAACCTTGGCGTACCGGGACGGTGCTCTAACCAACTGAGCTACCTGGCCAGGGCCTGATTGGATCATTCTCTACAATAAGGATATGGGTTAGCGGTGTCCCATGACTAAAGAGGAGTAAAAACAAAACAAAACAAAAACAAGGCAGGTGAGAACAGGAATGATTTGGGATGGATTTCTTGATGGTCAGGGATACCAGATATGCGGGGATTGGGGGGTGGGGTGGGAGTGGGTGCTGGTGACCAGGGAGAAAATATTACATTGAAAACAAAACACTGAGCTGTATCATTCTGGGGGCCAGGTGCATCTCCCTGGAGGTGAATGTCTGTCTGAAGGATGTGGCTGGGACGAACCCCGATGGGGAAACCATTCTGGTAAGAAGTGTGAGATCCTCTGGGCTGGCTGAGGGCAAGACAAATGGTCTATAGGAGAAATCCATGGGGGCTTGGGGTCTGCACGGGGGAGGGAGGTGGTCTAGAGAGGAGAGAGGCTGGAGCAGGTAGCAGAAGTTGTGACTTAGGGAATAGTGAGACATTTTTTGAAGCGGGGAGTGGTTGATTGAGTTTTAAGACTTATGTCCATGAGTAGATTCTTCTCTTTTTAAAAATATATTTTTAATGATTTTAGAGAAGAAAGGAGAGAGAGAGAGAAAGAGAGAGAACATCAATGATGAGAGAGAATCATTGATCAGTTGCCACCTGCACATCCCCTATCGTGGATCGAACCCGCAACCCAAGCATGTGCCCTTGACCAGAATCAAAGCTGGGACCCTTCAGTCCGCAGGCTGACGTTCTATCCATTGAACCAAACCAGCCAGGGCTCTGAGTAGCTTCTAATGCAATTACTGTGATTCCCCTCCATGACCCCAAACTGTGAGCAAAATCTGCTGCTGTGCCTGTTGGCCTTGCATGAGCTGGAAGGGGAGCAGAAACGGAGAGGACATCAGCTATGGGAGGCGGGATGCAGACGGAGGGGAGAGGGGAAAACAGGAAGTCAGAGCTACAGGTCACAGAGGAAGCGTGAACCCTGAGAATCCTGGGCAGTAGGGGCAGGAGGCAAGAGGGGCTGTGAGGTTAGGGGGAATACAATGATGAGATGCCCACAACTGGTGGGCTGGCGCTCGAGTCATGGTCTTGAATATTAGGTGGCAGGCATTCCAGTTAGACAGCCTGAAGGGAGGACCAGCCTGAAGGCCTTTTCATGGGAGCCTTCCAGCAAAATCCAGACAGGGCCCAGCCTGGGCAGCTGAGGAAGCTGCGGTTCCCTCGGCTGTGCTCACTGCTTCCGGGATTTCCATAGTCACGGAAGAGGACTGCTTTCTGAGAGGCGTCGATGAAGCTAGAACCAAAGTCAAGCCCAGAACATGACTTGAGCTTTCAAAACACGGTTCTATTTATTTATTTATTTATTTTAATATATTTTATTGATTTTTTTACAGAGAGGAAGAGAGAGGGATAGAGTCAGAAACATTGATGAGAGAGGATCATCCATCAGCTGCCTCTTGCACACCCCCTACTGGGGATGTGCCAGCAACCAAGGTACATGCCCTTGACCGGAATCAAACCCGGGACCTTTCAGTCTGCAGGCCGAAGCTCTATCCACTGAGTCAAACTGGTCTCAGCAACACCGTTCTCTTTAAAATCAAAGCGGAGATCTGGTGCTGTCTCTAATGAAGAGAGATGCTTTCTGGACCTTCCAGACACAGCAGGAGCCCACAGAGAGGGTCTGGCTGCCCCTGCACCCCCCCCCCCCCCAGAGGAGCCTGCATGGAAAGAGCATCAGGTTTAATATATTTTATTGATTTTGTACAGAGTGGAAGGGAGAGAGATAGAGAGTTAGAAACATCAATGAGAGAGAGTCATCGATCAGCTGCCTCTTGCACACCCTCTACTGGGGATATGCCCGCAACCAAGGTACATGACCTTGACCGGAATTGAACCCGGGACCCTTCAGTCCCCAAGCCGACGCTCTATCCATTGAGCCAAACCGGTTTCGGCGAGCATCAGGTTTAAAAGGACACATGGGGAGTCCCTGACCAGGTCCCGGCTGAGTGTGGGCTGGGGGTGGGGCCCTGCCTGGAATCACGGATGCTTCCTGAGGTCTCGGACCGGCCTGCCGGGGGTGGCGAGGCCAGCTGGGGACGTGTCCCTCCGGACCTCTCCAGACTTGGCCCAGAGGACCAAGACTTGGGGCTTGTCTGGCTGGACCCCATTTTTGTCCCAACCTCGTAGCCCTTTGTCAGTTTGGTCCTGGGCAACAGGGCCTGGCTTGGCTCACACCCGGGAAGGTTTGCCAAATGTGCTAGTTGCCACTGAAAGCTTGTAAACGGGGGCACAGGATGTTGTGGGGCCTGGTCGGCCCGAGGATGAGCTGTTTAGAAGTTCTCCAAGTTCCCTGCCTGTGGGAGAGGGAGGAGTGTCCCTGCAGAACGGAGGCCAGCTCACTGGGGCTGGGGCGGGGCCAGCCTCCCCTCTGGTGGCCTCTCAGCTCTGGGGGAGCTGTGTGTGCGTGTGTGTGTGTGTGTGTGTGTGTGTGTGTGTGTGTGTGTTGGGGGTGGTGTCCTGCTACTCAGCAGCTGGGAGAGACCAGAGGCCCTTTCAGGGGAAGGAGAGAGAGGGAGCCAGGCCTGACGGCGCAGCCGTGAAGCCGGCATTTTCTACTCAGATCGTGGGGTGCTCTAAAAAGCTGCGCAGGGGACTGTAGAGCTCAGAGCTTTGGTGCCAGGGGGATCCTACAGCCCTCGCTGTCTGTAAGGCTCATTTGAAACAGGGTGGAATTTGTTAGTGGTTGGGATGCCTTTTCCTTGAGGCCCCATTTCCTGAGGGAGACGTTGTCTAAGAGGAGCTGATTTCTGCACAGGCCGGTTTGGCTCAGTGGATAGAGCGTCGGCTTAAGGACTGAAGGGTCCCAGATTCCATTCCAGCCAAGTGCACATGCCCGGGTTGTGGGCTCAATCCCCCAACCCCCAGTAGGGGGCATGCAGGAGGCAGCTAATCAATGATTCTCATCCTTGATATTTCTAGCTCTCTCCCTCTCTGAAAAAAAAAAAAGTTTAAAAAAAAGAGGAGCCTATTTCACTCATTCACTCATTGAACTCCATGGTGCATTAAAAAACAAAACAAAACAAACAAAAACCTCAGAGACTGGCTCTGGCTTCTTTGACGGTAACAGTTTGATGGTGTTCTCAGTTTGGAGCCATCATTTCTGTTCGTGCTGTGAGATGTTCGTTCCCCACAGGCACGGCCAGGTCTCCCCCTGCATGGCATCAGGCTGTGAGCGGCCAAGGGGAGTCAGCAGCAGGACCCAGGGGAGGAACCCGGCAGGGCTGGTGAGGTCGAGGAGGTGGGAGGGTGGAGGCTGGCAGGTCTGCGGTGAAGGGGGGACATCCGAGCACCCTCCGAGCGGAGCCTCACAGCCATAGAAGGCACCTTGCAGAGGGGTCGGTGCTGGGCTGAGGGGCTCCAGTCCCGAAGACGTGGGTGAACTGCTTTCGGGAGGGTAGGCACAGAGATGGGCAGGCCCCTGGCACAGGAAGCTTCCCAAAGAGGAGACCTGAATGGGGGCAGCCAGGCAGATCAGGAAAACAGCAAAGGAAGAGGAAAAGCAGGGGCACTGGCTGCAGCGTGGCCTGAACGAAAGGGTCAATCTGGGGAGGGCCAGGAGGCTGCCAACTTTGATGTCATTTTCTGAACAGCCTCCGGGTTACTCCTCATCCCCACCTCCCGATCACCGAGAGTCACCGCCCTCCTGTGAGCTGTGCCGCCGGCCTGGGAGCAGCTCCGGCTGGTGTGGGCCTCCCATCCTGAGGCAGAGCCGAGCGGGGGGAGCGGAAAGGCAGGCTCAGGGCGAGGGCGGTGTCTGTCTGTCTGTCTCCATTGTGTCCCGCGGTCCAGCTCGGGGCCAGGCTCAGTCAGTACCACTCGGAACTGAGTGAGTGACGTCAGTGTCTGAGCACAGGGAGGCTTAGCCCCGGGGACCGCTAACGTGCATTGTCCCTCCTCGAGCTTCAGAGGATAATTGCGAAGGTTTGCCTGACTTTCCCGGCCGGGAAGGATCTTCTCTCTGTGGGTGTGACAGGGCGCCAGGCTCTGTGCCTGAACCGTCTCAGCAGGAAGACAGGAGGAGGTCAGGGTGACCTCTCAGGGCCTGGCGGGCTCCGGGATGCAGAAGGCGGACTGAAATGCACCCACGCTGCTGGTCCTGGCTGAGGGCTCAGCACGACAGTGTGTTAGCAACTCCTAATGACATCATGCTTTCCTCCGGGTGCAGCAGCGCTGGGCGTGTGCTTCATCTACCCCCCTCCCCCCAGATGGCCAAGGGAGGAAAATAAAATGGAATTTAAACCTTATCCCGGACGAGGTTTAACCCTGAAGTCGGTTACTCTGAGAAGTCTGGGGTTTGTCTCCTAGGGCGTGGCGCTGAGAGGCCTTACCTCTCCTCCAGCTCCCCTCCAAGCTCCCCTCCAAGCAAGCCCGCCTCCTCCCCGCCTGGCTCTGGAAGTGAGGGTAGTCCTCTCCTCCAGCAAGAACTTCCGGAAAGGGCCTGCCACACATTCCTACAGCAATGACCTCAGGGGAGGGGAGGGGTCCTCTGGGGAGGGGAGGGACCTCAGGGGAGAGGAGGGACCTCAGGGGAGGGGAGGGACCTCAGGGGAGGAGATCTCAGGGGCGGGGGAGGGGACTTTGTCTCCCTATTTCAGTTTCTGCCTCTCTGGAGGCTCTCAGCGCTCCCCTTCCTTCGGAAGCTGTCGGAGTTAACTGGACGGCTCCTGGGTGCTCACCCTCCCTGTAACGGGAAGATCCGGCTGGTTCCTCCGGCCTCTGAATCATGCACTTATTTTCCTTGGCTCTGTCTGTAGAGGCCACATCGAGCTTTCCCCCCCTGAAAGCTGGGTTCTCTCAGCGCTGGGAAGGGCTGATTTTCACTATGCTTCCCCCTACCAAATTATCCAAAAGGTGCCCCCAGCCGAAACCGGTTTGGCTCAGTGGATAGAGCGTGGACCTGCGGACTGAAAGGTCCCAGGTTCGATTCCGGTCAAGGGCGTGTACCTTGGTTGCGGGCACATCCCCAGTGGGGGGTGCGCAGGAGGTAGTTGATCGATGTTTCTCTCTCATTGATGCTTCTAACTCTCTATCCTTCTCCCTCTCTGTAAAAAAATCAATTATATTAATATATATATTTTAAAAAGGTGCCCCCGCTCCCTCCCCGCCGCTGGGAGTTGGGGGACACAGAAGCCAGTCTGTGGGGGCCCCGAGCTGGCCCCCTCGGGGAGGGCGGGCGCCGGGGCGGGGGGTTCCCGCAGGTCACGTGGCTTCCCGCTTCCATAAATCTCAGCCGGGCCGGCGGCTTAAAGGCGCAGGTCCGCTTTCCCCGGGCTGCGGGGGCGGGAAGCAGAGTGGGGTGCGGTGAGCCCCTCCTCCCCACCCGGGTGTTTGCTGTGCGCTGGGGGCCGGGAAGGAGGGAAATACTGTGCACAAGGCGGAGGCCCCGAGCCGCCTGCAGCCGCTGGTTGGCGCAGAGAGCAGGCTGCCCGGGGCCTGGCTGCGTGTTTGAGGCCGGTCCCTGTGGGGAGAACGGGGTTCAACACACGCAGGAAGCGCCTACTGTGCGCGCAGGAAGCGCCTACTGTGCGCGTAGGCCCTGCGTGGAGAAGCCACGACCTTGACTCACTTAGAATGGTTGGCTGGCTGTTGCTGAGCCCCGGCCCTGGAGGTCAGACAGCACCGGCCCTGTCCATGCCGGTGCGAGCCCTCCGCGCCCGGTGCGGCCCCTCCGCGCCCGGTGCGGCCCGCCGCCGTCAGAGGCCGTGGGCACTGTCCGTGAGCAGAGCGGGGATGGCCGGCCCTGCCTGGAGGGGGCCGGAGGGAGGAGGGAGGGCAGCCCGGGGGAGGGCCTGGGGCCGGTGGCGCCCAGGGAGGACCCTCTGCTAGCCTGAGGGCTGTAGAGGGGAGGAGGGGGCATGAGGCGGGAAAGCCAGGGGCGGAGGGGCAGCCTAGGGCGCAGGGCTGGGTGGCCTGGTCTGCTGGGGGCTGTGGGGCCCACCGGGGCCCAGGCTGGTGGGGTAAGATGACTCTGGCTGCAGGACAGGCTGGAAACCCTGACCGGGCCAGCGGAGGCTTCCGCAGGAACCCAGCAGACACAGGCTCTGGGATGTTGGGAGAAGAAGTAGAAACGAAAAATGAGAGGAAAGAGATGTCTTGAAGAAAGAATTGAGATAATGGAGTGGTTGTGTGTATGGGGAAGGAGAGAAATGACCCAAAGCGCTGCTGATTTTGAGCTGGGGGGCGGGGGGGGGGGCGCAGGGGAGAAGAGAGCTACCACAGCAGGGTGGGGGTGAGCGGCTAGGCCAGGAGCTGCTTTTAGAGACCTTGAGATCTCACCTGGGAGCTGTCCGGGGGCTGGACACCCGGGCAGAGGATCTGCACAGAGGCAGTGATACAGGTTTCAAAGGAAGGTGACGGAATAACAGAAAGGGAGAGAGAATGGCAGGGCCAGGGCTCACTCACGTGCGGAGGAGCCGCCAGCGGGAAGGCCGTGGAGGGAAGGTGGACCCTAGAAGCAGCCAGCCTGGTGAGGGGTGTTCCTGCCCTACCTTGGCTGAATAGTTTATTCCTTCCGAACCTCAGTTTTCCCATCTGTAAAGTGGGGATAACAGCACCTGCGTCAGAGTCTGTGCAGATTAAAGGGAATAGTGAAGCTTCCCGCACGCTGGACGTCCTTGGCACAGAACAAGCGTCTCCCTCTCCGTGCACCCCCCCCCACCACCACCACCACCACTCGTCCCCTTCCCCGGTTCCTGTAAGTGGCAGCACTTGAAGACAGTTTCTCCCTTTTTAAATGGTAACTGAGCTGTTGCTGCTGTCATTGTTTTGCTTCTTCTTATCCGGACTCCTTGTCGTCGTCTCCTCCTCCTCCTCCTCCTCCTCCTCCTCCTCCTCCTTTTTTAAAAGAAACACACGGTCTTGTTTGCATGACTAATATTTGAACTGGATCTCTCCTCCATTATAAAGGAAGGAAATAATAAATTTGTTTCCCAAGGGCCTCTTAGCTGAAGACGGCTGTTACCTCATTTGCTCCTTTCAGCAGCTCTGTGGGGTTCTGGAGAGCAGGTATTATCAGCCCCCCACTTTTTTATTTTTTGTTAATTCTCACCCGAGGATATTTTTTTCTTTGATAGTTAGAGAGAGCAGAAGGGAGTGAGAGTGGGAGAGAGAGAGAGAGAGAGAGAGAGAAAGAAACATAGATGTGAGAGAGACACTTGATGGGTTGCCTCCTACATATGCCCCAGCTGGGGTTGGGGATTGAACCTGAGACCCAGGCATGTGCTCTTGACCGGAATCAACCCAAGACCCTTTGGGCCACAGGCCAATACTCTAACCACTGATCCACACCGGCCAGGGTGAGGATTCTCTGCCCCCCCCCCCCCCGCCCCCCGTTTATCTTTTATTCCTACAGCTGAATAGAAATGGAAGAAGGAAGAATTATTGTAAAAAGTTCTACCGTGTTTCCCCGAAAATAAGACATCCTCCGAAAATAAGACCTAGCGCATGGACAGATAAGACATCCCCTGAAAATAAGACCTAGTGCAACGTTGGGAGAAAAAATTAATATAAGACACTGTCTTATTTTCGGGGAAACAGGGTATTATGTTCAAGAACCACTGTCTATCAATATCCTCTCATTCAAACTCCAATTTTTACCCCTTAATTTTTGGAAATAAGTTTTACCCGGAAATAAGTAAAACAAGACTTAACACAGATCGCAGAGCTCTGGGCTCAGCGGAGTTGGGGGTTCCCCGGTCTCAGTCGTCCAGCTCTGGCAGGGACATGGGGCTCTGCTTCTGCGGTAACCTGGCCCCCAGCCGCTGTCTCTGTACCCAGCTTTTCTCTTCCTGACTTCGGAGGACAGGCTGGAGCTCAGGGAGGCTTTGCAGACCCCGAGTGTGTCCAGTGTGCGAGCCAAGAGCTGTCTCTGGAGATGAAGCCCACAGCTCCGCTCTGCCCGTGTGTCAGTGGCCCAGCGCGGGGCCAGCTGAGCGGCCGGCGCTGCTCCAGGCGGAGGCCAGGCGTGTGTCCGGCCCGCTGAGCAGCCACGCCTGACGTCGCTGGGGTCAGGCGGCCCGGCACCGCCCTGGCCGGGCTGTGCGTGCTGCCCGCTCTGCCAGGGCACTTACGGCCCTTATTTCTTCTCTGAATGTGTTTCTGAAAAACATGTTCTTCCAGGTGAAAAAACAGTTTATGTTTTTTAGGATGATGATTTGAAATAAAGCAAATATTGGTGACATAGTTGCAGAGAGCTGTGAAAGAGCCACAGACACTCTAATCCAGCTGCAGTTCTGTTTATCCTTCTGTAGAAGCAGCCACCTTTGGGATTCGTTTCTGTGAATGGTATCAATTCCCCAGGGAGATCAGCATAAAAAAAGCGATTAAAAGAATTTTGTGGGTTTTTTTGCTTTTAAAATAAAATCTTGGTAAACCAACACCTAAGTCTTATGCTGTTATTTACTTTTCCCACTGATTTATCTGTCTATTTGTTGGCATTATACTAGTAAAGGCAATATGCACTAATGGTAAAAACAGAAATGTAAGTCACTCTGAAGGGGGTAAATGAAAAGCAGAAGTCCCCTCATTTTAGCAGGCTCAGTTCCCCGAGATGACAGAAGTTAATGGTTTTGTGTGACCCAGAAATTTGGTGTTATGTGTGTGTGTACATATTATCTAACATTTTTCCATAAATGGTCTATCCTGTTGTGATCTCCCCCCTCACCACTTGAATATGTCTTAACATACAAGTCTAGCTTATCCTATATAATAAAAGCCTAATATGCAAATCGACCAAACTGCAAAACTACTGGTGGAACGACTGCCCACTATGATGCGCACTGACCACCAGGGGGCAGATGGTTAATGCAGGAGCTGCCCCAGGCCAGCCAAGGCGGATGCCAGTAGCCTCCCCCCCAATCGCCTCCGGTTGCCCCCAAAAGAGGGAGGCAACTGGAGGTGGCAGTGGAGGGTGGGGCTGGCCAGCAAGTGGGCAGGGGTGGGGGATGAGGCTGGTGAATGGGTGGCATCAGGCCATCCAAGACAGGTGCCAGTGGGGCCCCCTGATCACTCCACAGATCAGCCCTAATCACTGGCCAGGCCTAAGGACCCTAGCTGTGCATGAATTTCATGCACTGGGCCTCTAATTCTTCTAAATCAGTGTTTCCCAAACTTCTCTCATGATGAGAATCACCTGGTGGAGTTGTTAAAATACAGATTCCTGAATCCCAGCTAAGAAGTGCTAAACTAGAATTTTGGGAACATATAGGTAAACAATCACTGTTCTAAGTGATTGTATAGCTCTGATGTTGCTTTGAATTTATCTATATAAAAGGCTAATATGCTAAATGTCTGACCATCTGGGTAATGACATCATCTAGCAACACCTGGCTTCCTCTCTCTAGAGATGACTAGCTCCTTTCAGTTTCTTCAGCCCAGGAACATGACTTGCTTTATAGCCAGGTGGGAACATTTTACACAGTAACCAATGTCTGTGAAGCATTTTCTTGTGCCTCATCTCACTTGATCCTCACAGAAGTCCTGGAATAGGTAGATAGGAGACTTGGTGGAATCCTATTTTCTTTTCCTTAGCCAGAAAATGGAGATTTAGAAAGCTTAGAAACTTGACCTGACTGAAAAGAAGTAAGAAGTGTTGGACCTTGAAAATGACTTCAGGTTTTCTCACTGCTTAGAATATAGTCAAACACTGCTGTAGTTAATTATTTTACCCTTTGTTCTCCCTGCGTGAACTACAATAATAATCTGTTTTGCATTGAAATTTATTGCTGTGCTGCTGACAATTACCTGAAAGAGAAGTTGGGGTGTTTCACTGGGCTGAAAAAAGTTTAGCTAAATCAGAAAGCAGGTCTAATTAAGCAAGTTTATGCTATATCTATAAAAGGCCAAGTGAGATACATATAAAGCTCTCGCTGACGCCAATAATACATGAGTGTTTCCATCTGTCATTGTTGATTGTGAATTTGGTTGACACTTCTACTACAGAGAAAGGGTAAATAGCGATATAAAATATTTCTTCTAATTAATTTCCTTTCAATGTGCACAAATTTGTGCACCAGGCCACTAGTGTTTATATAACATCCCCACAGGTTGTTCCCAGTTTCCCCCATATAAACCACTACAATAAGCATCTTTGTATATATTGTTGCCTACTCGTGCATATGCTAATACATATGTAAGATACATTCCTAGCAGTGAAATTAGGTAAAAGTATATGTATATTAAATTAAAATTTTTTGTTCTTCATTACTTATGAGATATGAAAAGACACAAAGAATAAGAACAGCTTGGAAAGCAATACTGTCAACACACATAAATGTTCCTCTGGTTTTGGCCCTCCTGCTCCACCCTGTGGGTGCCAGGAGCCTGAATTTGGTAATAATTTCTTCCTCATAAAATGCTTTGAATGATTTTACATAAATGGTACTTTGCTGTACATAGTACTTGGCTGTATATATTTTTCATGCTTAGACCTGAGGATATGCCAAGAGAGAGAGAAAGAGAGAGAGAGACAGAGAGAGAAAGAGAGAGAGAGAGAGAGAGAGAGAGAGAGAAGATAGAAGATCAATTGCCTTCTGTATGTGTCCCGACTGGGGATCAAACCTGCAACCCAGGTATGAGCCCTGAACAGGAATCCCATCGGCAACCTCTCAGTGCACAGAATGACACTCAACCAACTGAGCCACTAATATCCTTTTGTATATCTCTTGGCTATACATATGTGGAGGGATTTCTTTAGAGTATTTGCATAGAGGGGAATGGCTGGTTCATAGAATATGAAAATCTTCAGCGATATTAGAAATATTCTCCAAAGTGGTTTTACACTTACTTGCAGTCAGTTACTCCATATTCTCACCAACTTGGTATTGTACAACCTTTTATTTATTTATTTATTTATTTTAAAATATGTTTTTATTGCTTTTTAGGGAGAGTGGGAGAGGGGATAGAGAAAATCATGGATCTGCTGCCTCCTGCAGGTCCCATAGTGGGAAAGGATGGACGTGTGCCCTGACCAGGAATGGGAATCGAACCAGTGACCACTGAGCCACATCAGCCGGGCTGCATTCTTATTTCTTTAGTTGAATGTTACTAATGCTTGGATAAGTATTATTCAAGGTAGATTGGCTACTCTTGGCTGGTGATGGGAGAAGGGAGTTGAATAGTTCTGAGTGTCCAGCATGTCAGGCATAGAGCCTGAGGGGAGGTTATTAGGTGAGGAAATGGAAGCTCAAGAAAGCTAACGTGTGCCAAGCCTTGGTAGCTCAATGGTTGAGCATTATCCTATGAACCAGGAGGTCACGGTTCGATTCCTGGTCAGGGCATAATGTCTGGGTTGCAGGCTCATTCTCCAATCGTGCAGGAGGCAGCCAATCAATGATTCTCTCTCATCATTGATGTTTCTATCTCTCTCTTCCTCTCCCTTACTCTGAAATCAATAAAAATATATTAAGAAATAAAGAAAGAAAGAAAGAAAGAAAGAAAGAAAAGAAGGGAGAGAGAAAGGAAGCAAGCAAGAAAGAAAATTAGCTCACTCCCCAGCCCAGCTTTTCACGGTATACTAATTGTTCTACTATGATTAGGCTCAATTAGGGGAGGACTTGGCTTTAATAAGGAGATTTATCAGGAGAACCATCTAACAAGAGAGTAAAATTGAGACATATTTTTAAATCAATTGCCAGCTCAATAATGAAACTTCACATTTCTATGTTTTCATGTTAACTGGCTGAAGTAGTCCTTCCAGGAGAACACAGGGAAATGGACAGTAATTGTAACTGGACACTATTGAAAAACATAAGGCAACTTAATAGTTCTGTTAACTCCTAAAAGAATGTTTGACACAGACACCGGTCAGGATTCCATTTCCCCTTCTTGATTTGGTAGAATTTGGATGACACTGAACTTACTCTCTACTCGTTTTTTCATTCAACAGCTGTTTACTGAACTCACACTTGGTGACATTATGCTAAGAGCTAAGAGTGGTGAGCAGAGCAGACCCATGTCCTACCCTCATGGGGCCTGCAGTCTAGTGGAGAGGATAATCAAGAAACAAGTCCAGCCGAAACCGGTTTGGCTCAGTGGATGGAGTGTCGGCCTACGGACTGAAGGGTCCTGGGTTCAATTCCGGTCAAGGGCATGTACCTTGGTTGTGGGCACATCCCCGGTGGGGGGTGTGCAGGAGGCAGCTGATCAATGATTCTCTCTCATTGATGTTTCTAACGCTCTGTCCCTCTCTCTTTCTCTCTGTAAAAAATTAATAAAATATATTAAAAAAAAAAAAAAGACCTGAAGACATTTAAGGAGAATATAAACCAGAGCTCCATCCAGAACTAACAGGAAAAATCCTACCCTGTCTGCTGCCTTTCACGGTAAAACAGCTTCTGCCCAGGGGGTTGCAGAACTGCTTTCTGCCTCCCACCCCCCTTCCACTTCCCACAGCCAGCCCTCCGAGGCCCTGGGAGCAGAACATGGCTTCACTGTTTTCTGCCCAGCAAACATCTCTCGAAGGAGGTTCTTCAGTTCACACACACCTTGTACTTTGGAGTTGGAGGCATGATGAGAGTGCCTGGCTTTCAGGACTGTAATTTGATGATCCTGGTCAGGAATTACCACCCATCTCCCAGGATTTTGGGGGGACTTTTAGTTCCTTTGTTTTGCTTTAAATTATCTGTATTTGTTATTTTCTTAATCAAAACACCATTAACAGACTTAAAATTTTGATGATAATTCTTAGAACTCATCTAAAGCCCTCAATCCACATTCAAATTTCCAGTTCTTTTCTTTGGACTTGAAGAAGGCATCTCTCTAAAACCAATTTTTAAGAAGTTTTTAGTGTTGCTCCTCTTTTTTCCTACATTTCCTCGTTTTCAAAAAAGTAACGTATAGCTTTAGACAATTCCCAGCTATTTGTCTGGTCACCTGTAGGAGAGAGTTCACTTTTCAGGGAGAAGGAATTGATGCCGGAAGTGCATCTGATGTAAATAGCAATCTTGAATCCGTTACGTTGGTGTTTGGGGGCCATCTGGTGGCTAGAAGGGTTTTAACACAAACTGGGTCTTCTTGTTGCCCTCTCGTGGCGAGAGGTGGTGTAACACCCTAGGAATCCTTTCCCTGCCTTGTTAAGGATTACAGAAATAAAGATTCAGATGAGGAAGGAAGGGAGTTAACAGCTAACGTTTTCTTAACATCCATAAAGCAGAGGGGGCTCAGAGATGAGGCAGAGAAGACCAACACTGGCATGGCAATTGCAGTTGTGATTGTTACCTGCAGAATATTTAAGAAAACACCAAATATGAAATTCAAATGGGCAATTTTTTGTAGAGAGGGGTGTGAATATGTGTTGTCAGTCTCAATTATTATTTTATTTAAAAATGTTTTTATTGACTTTATTTTTAAAATTTTATTTATTAATTTTTTTGAGAGAGAGAGAAAGAGAGAGAGAGAGAGAGAGAGAGAGAGAGAGAGAGAGAGAATTTGTTGTTCCACTTATTTATACATTCATTGGTTGATTCTTGTATGTTCCCTGACCAGGGTTGGAATCCACAACCTTGGAGTATTGGGATGGTGTTCTAACCAACTGAGCTACCTAGTCAGGGCACAATTATTATTTTAATATCTTTATTCTGTGCCTGAATCACAGAATTTTAGAGCTGGAAAGGATCTGAGACATCAGTCAACAAAATTGTATTGAATGTTTACTTTTAGCCTCTGTACTGAGTGTTGTTAGGGATGATTTAGATACGTTAAACCTTGTCTTCAAAGAATTAAAATGTAGAGGTAAAGATGGATAAATGAACAAGCAAATGCCATGTGGTGTGCAATAATAGTGGAAGAGCAGGCATGCCATGAGGACGGAGATGCAGAATGGCCACCTCTACCTGGAGGTCAGTGGAGCCTGAAAGGGAGGAGGCAGCCCCTGCTCTGTGTCTTGCTGAATAGAGCATTTCCAGGTGGGCTGGGGAGGGGGCAGAGGGAAGAGGTAGGCTCAGCAGCTGAAAAGCACACACAGGGAGGCAGGATGTGGCACTGAGTGTCCAGCTACTGCAAATATGGCTGCAGCATATGGTGTGAGGTGCATAGTAGATGGTCTGTAAATCCCTGCTGAATGAAAATGAATAATGATGATGGGGGGAGTGGTGAGAGAGGAGGGTGAAGAAGTCATGTGGGTGGCAGATCATAACACTAAGGAATGTCAATGTAGAAGAGGTGAGGGAGAATACGGTGGAGGTTATAAGCAGCAGTTATAGAATCAGGTTTCAGTTTTAAATTTGATTTAAAACATTCCTTCCTCAATGTTCCCATTTCCACTGTCTTAGATCTTCATCATTGTTCACTGAATTATTATAGTACCCTAATTAGTTCTCTGTCTTCTGTTACCAGAATGATTTTTTTCTACCACTATTTACTCCCTTACCCCCCAAAAATGATTTAAAATATATTTTTATAGATTTTTAGAGAGAGAGGGAGAGGGAGATAAAATCATTGATGAGAAACATCATCTGGCTGCCCTGCACACCCTGTACTGGGTATCAAGCCTGCAACCCTGGCCTGTGCCCTGACTGGGATTAGAACCAGTGACCTCTTGGTTCATGGGTCAATGCAACCACCAAGCCATACCAACTGTGCCAGATTTAAAAAAAAATATGTTTTATTGATTTTTTTTTACAGAGAGGAAGGGAGAGGGATATAGTCAGAAACATCGATGAGAAACATCAATCAGCTGCCTTCTACACACCCTCTACTGGGGATGTGCCCACAACCAAGGTACATGCCCCTGACCGGAATCGAACCTGGGACCCTTCAGTCCGTAGGCTGACGCTCTAACCACTGAACAAAACCGGTTTTGGCAAGGTTTTTTTTTTTCTTGAGATAATTTCTAAGATCTACTCTCTTAGCAACTTCCTGTTAGCTCTCAGCGAAGGAGAGTGCTTAGCCGAATTGCATTGAATGAATTCAGTTTTAATGGAACCTATTTCCTATATATTGAAGCTGAAAGGCAACCATCTCAGCCTGAGCTGTCACAGATGGACTGACTCCTTGAAATGAGGCCACACTACTGAATATGACCATGTTCACCAGGTAGCTACTGACATCTAGTGACTTGAGGATCACTCCCCAAAATTAAAATATAAAACGCACTAAGAATGGGTATCGATTTTATTCCCCAGAGAGTATGCACAGAAAAAGACCTTATGGTCTTTACTAAAAAGTTAGTGACAATAATATTTGGAGATTACTAGCGTTATAGAGACTTCCTATTTGTTTAGAGCAACAGGAACATAATGTGAGCCCCTTAGGTCATTCTAATAGCCACATTAAGAAAGGTGAAAAGAAAAGATGAAATCTACCTTAATGATACATTTTACTTAGTCTAATATATCTCAAATATTATAATTTCAATATGTAAATCAATGAAATTATCATTGAGATACATTCCATCCTTTTTTCCTCAAAATAAGTCTTTGAGATCCAGTGTGTAGTTTACATTACTGCATGTCTCAGTTCAGACCAGCCACACGCGGCTACTGACAATCATATTCGAGGCTCCGAGGAGCTGGAAGAGGAAGACACTGATGAGTTGCCAGCTCCTTTAAAAAGGAGCAGTGCCTGTGGCAGTCTTTGCTCAGTGACAGATACGCTTTCCCCACCTGGGATTCTGAGGATGATAAGAACAAAGCGAAGGTTAAAGATACCTGCCCTCCGCTCACTCAACATCTTTGAGCTTGGGATTTGCACATGCATTTAGTTCCACCCAATAAACATCTGCTATCTGCTGTCTTCTTGCATATCTTTTGATGACATTTAATTTCATACCCACAGGTTTAGTTTTTTCTTGGTTCTTTGTGCCAGTTTCCAAAAGTGGAAAATTATTTTCTTCCAGGATAAAAATATGTGAATGAAACTAGGATATACTTTGCAGGGAAGATAAATATAACACCCAGTCTTTGAGACAAGGGTAATAACAGGGCTGTGTGGATATAAATTTGATAGTTACCCTCAGGGCATGAGATTGCTGCTGGGTGACAGCCAGACTGACTGTAAGTTTTGGGCATACATCATTCCTTGTTCCAGATTCTAACCTACATTGTTCCAAAGCACAGAGGCAAAAGAAAAGAAAAAAAAAAAAAAAAAAAAAAAAAAAAAGGCAACACAATCCACATGGCTCCAAACCCACGTAATGAAGACCATGGACACAAGGGGTGCTTATCATTCTGTGCACTTCCAGGATATCTTGGATTTGCTTAAAAAAACTGGTGTTCAGGAAGAGGTGGGTGGGAATACGGAGGGAACAAGATTGGGTACAAGTTAAAGTTGAAGGAGGGCACACGGGAGTTCATACATTCTCTCACTTTTGCATAAGCTTAAAACTCGCTTGAAATGCCACCAGATTTCCATTACTAATGTTCTGTTAAATATTTCTTCTATGTGTACTTACCCATAATTTACATAAGATCACAGTGAACTTGTTTTCTAACAAGTGCTTTTCACTCAAAAGTACATTTAGTCTCTTATTTATAAGCCTTTTAGTTGTTTCCAATTTAACTAATATTATCAAACTTCTTGCACACGAGCCTCTCGATTTGCATTACTGCTGACTCAAAGGTACGCATATCTAATACTCTGACACATTACCAAACTGCACTAAGAAAGGAGAACCTGTCTAATCTCATATCGAAGCCAACACCAACCTCTGTTAATCAGCTTTGCTAACACAATGAAAACATGTTACTTCATTGTTCAGATTATTTGTGTTTCTTAACTGCCGAGAATAAAAATATCTTCATATGCTTATTAGCCATTTGTAGTGCTTGTTCATGTTCTTTACCAGATTGCCTGCTAAGGTGACGAGCCTTTTTATTGACATACTAGAGGCCCAACGCATAAAATCCGTGCAGGGGCCTGGCCCTCCCGCGGCTGCCTGCCTCGGCCCTCCCAGCCCCGGCTTCATTCAGAAGGTCATTCTGCTGTTCAGCCATCTGGTCTAATGGGCGTATTACACTTTTATTATTATAGATAATAGCTCTTGGCATATTAAGGACACGTGCCTATTGTCATATATGTTGCAAATATTCTCTTGGGCTATTGCTGCAACTACAATTATGGTGTATGTGTGGGTGTTTTCCCCTACCATGTGGTAATTTTTAATATATTATGTAACCTAAACTTCAATATTTTGGGGCTTTGGAATCATGTTTAAAAAGTCCTTTCTCGCCGAAACCGGTTTGGCTCAGTGGATAGTGCGTCGGCCTGCGGACTGAAAGGTACCAGGTTTGATGCCGGTCAAGGGCATGTACCTTGGTTGCGGGCACATCCCCAGTAGGGGGTGTGAGGAGGCAGCTGATCAATGATTCTCTCATTGATGTTTCTAACTCTCTATCCCTCTCTCTTCCTCTCTGTAAAAAAAATCAATAAAACATATTAAAAAAAAAAAAAGTCCTTTCTCAACACAGAACTATGAAACTATTTATTCCAATATTCACTTATTCTTAGCTTACCTTTTCATTATTAAAATGCTGTTGTAAAATGTGAACATTATAATATTTAACATAGACTATTTCTTGTAATTTTAACCCCACAGATAAACACCATTAATAGTTTATATTTATAGCCCTAGCTGGTTTGGCTGAGAGGATAGAGCATCAGCCTGTGGACTGAAGGGTTCTAGGTTTGATTCCAGCCAAGGGCACATGTCCAGGCTGCGGGCTCAATCTCCAGTATGGGGCGTGCAGGAGGCAGCTGATCAATGATTCTCTTATCATTGATGTTTCTATTTCTCTGACTCCTTCCCTTCTTCTCTGAAATCAATAAAAAAAAATGTTAAAAAATGTTTGCTGAGAATCAGACTTCAATTTTTAAAAATATATTCTATTGATTCTTTACAGAGAGGGAGAGGGAGAGCCAGAAACATTGATGAGAGAGAAACATCGATTAGCTGCCTCTTACACACTCCCTATGGTTATGTGCCTGCAACCAATGTACATGCCCTTGACCGGAATTGAACCTGGGACCCTTGAGTCTGCAGGCCGACGCTCCATCCACTGAGCCAAACTGGTTATGGCCAGACTTCAATTTTTACATGTAAGTCATAAATCCATTTGGAATGTTTTCTGGGATGGTGAATAAGGTAAAGATCTATTTTTCTCCCACAAATCTAGCTGGTTGTCCTTAAATACTTTATTGAATTAATATTTTTTGATTGACCATATATAAAATATGGTAAATACTCCTGTATATACTCAGGATTGAATTCTATACCATGACTGTTTATTCCTACTCTATTATCATCCTATATTTATTATTCTTGCTTTACAATATGCTTTGGTATCTGATCATATAATTCCCTTTTATGAATTTTCCCTCTATTTTCCTGGCATTTTAATATTTTTTTTCTCTGAGTGAATTTTGGAGGAATTTTGCTTAGTTTCAAAGCAAGAAAACAGTTAAAAAAATCTCTTAAACTCTATTGGAACTAAGATTGGAATTGTGCTAAATTTGTGGACTAATTTAGTGAGAACTGATGAATAGATTATAGAGTAACAAATTTCAAAATAAGTCATAGAAGAAACAGAAATTATGTTGATTTAGTGAAATATAATAAATATTTTTTGGGGTAGTAAATGACAAAAATCCAGATAAAACCCAAGTTTAAGCATAAAAGAGCTTATTAAATTATTTAACTGAGAAGTCCAGTGGTAGAGCTTTAGGCAAGCCCAGATCCCTGGACTCAAATAACATCCAGGTTGGCTTTTTTAGCTTCAATTATTGATAAACTTCTATGTGACAGCAAAGGTGGCTGTCTGTCCCATGCTTCTTCAGCAACATCAGAAGCAGAGTCTTTTTCTTTATCTGCCGATGAACGTACCGATGATGGTTGTCACTGACCGGATCTGGATCAAGTGCAAAAGTGGGGGTAGGTGGGAAGGTGGGAATCAGGTGGACTGGAACCACAAAAGCTACAGTTGAGGAGGGGCACTTTGTTGAAAGGAAGTGACTGTTGAATAATCAAACAAAATACATAAGTTATATACTGTAATATCCATTTACTTATAAAAAGAGGATTTTAAAGAAGCATTAAAGAATATTACTAAGTTTAAATTCTAATACTATTTTTCAGCATAGTAAAAGTTACTTTGGGGCTGCCCTGGTGTGTCTAAGTGGCTGAGCATGATCTATGAATCGGAGGTTAAGGTTCATTCTGGTAGGGGCACAAAGCTTGGTCCCTGATGGGGGTGTGAGTGGTGGCGGTGGTGGTGGGGGAGGGGGCGGGCGCAGCCAATCAATGATTCTCTCTCATCAGTGATTTTTTTTTGTGTCTCTCTCCCTCTCCCTTCCTCTCTGAAATAAATTTTAAAAAATCCTCTATATAATAAAAGCCTAAATGACCATTGCGGCAGAACAACCGGTCGCTATGATGTGCTCTGACCACCAGGGGACAGATGCTCAATGCAGGAGCTGCCCCTGGTAGTCAGTGTGCAGAACTGGGCTCACGGCTGGCGAGCACAGTGGCAGCAGCGCTAAGGAGCAGTGAGATGAGTGGTAAGGAACAGTGAGCACGCAGGCAATAAGGAGGAAAGGCCCCTGGACTGTGAGAGGGTCCTTAACTGTGAGAGGGCATAGGCTGGGCTGAGGGTGTTCCCCGCCCAGTACATGAATTTCGTGCTCCAGGCTTTAGTGTGTATGTGTGTGTGTGTGAGTGCATCTTTTTTTAAATAACTCTTTAAATAATAGTAAAATTAGTGAACCATTGACTGTATCTAGCTGGCAGAGGTGTTTTGTTTATTCTGTATAAGACTCTTAAAAATATGGTGTTTTGTCCTGTCTGAGTAGTTCAGAGTATCATCCTGATATGCCAAGGTTGCTGGTTCAATTCCTGAGCACATATAAGAATCCATAAATGAATGTAAAAATAAGTGGAACAACGAGTCTCTCAATCTCTCTCTCCCACTCTTTACAAAAAAAAAAAAAAAATCAATAAGTTAAAAAAAATATGGTGGTCTTGTTTTTCATGGGAAAAAAAATAAAAAAATCTGGCAACACTGAGTCCTCATTCCTGCAAGAACTGGCTGGACTTTAGATGAGACATCTAAACTATCACTCTATTCTGTCACTCCTTATGTTTTTTTTTTTTTTTTTAATATATTTTATTGATTTTGTACAGAGAGGGAGAGAGATAGAGATTTAGAAACATCGATGAGAGAGTCATCGATCAGCTGCCTCTTGCACACCCCCTACTGGGGATATGCCCGCAACCAAGGTACATGCCCTTGACCGGAATCGAACCCGGGACCCTTCAGTCCCCAAGCCGACGCTCTATCCATTGAGCCAAACCGGTTTCGGCTGTCACTCCTTATGTTCCTACATTTAGTCTATTCACTTGTGAAACTTTCTTAGTCTTTAATTTAGGTATTTGAGCCTGCAATCTCTGGCCTATATTACAGAATGCTAGCACGGGAAGAGATAATAAGAGGTCATCTTGTCTAGCAGGCTCCTTCCTCCTCTCTTTATCCTCTAAGGGATGGAGAAATTGATATCCAAAGAATTTACATACCTGACAAATTTTATACAGCTTATGGCAAACTGGATTCTTTCATATGCCATTAGTCCCCTTCCTCATATCCTAATATAGGTCTGAGGTTAAAATTTTTCAGGTTCAAGGCCTCTGTGCTTAAAACTCTTGCTTTATCAGGCACTGAGGCTGAGACCTTAACCAGGTAAACTAGGCTCTAAGTGAGGCCACTTGCCTGTGAAGTTCTAGATTATGAATCTTAAGTATCTGTCCCTAATCTTCCCAACCTCATTTTCTATTGCTTACCTGCATATATCTCATATTCCTGGGATGTGTATGTGTGTATGTATATGTGTATGTTATTCAAACATACCCTATGCTTTCTAACCTATTTGATTTGTGTTATTCTCTCCACATAGATTACCCTTCTCCAATCTCTGCCTGACATAATTTTTTCCATCCTGTAAAGTCTACTTGAATACCATCTCGTCATAAAGTTTAGTAGTTAAGAAGGTAGTCTGCATGAAACAGACTTGGTTTGAAGTCCGGGCTCTGCCCTTTACTTGCCATGTGATGTTGGACAATTTATCTAATCTCTGTAAGTCTCAGTTTCCTCATCTGTAGAAAAAGAGTAACATTCCCTTTTACAAATGAGTTGACCATAATCTCACTTGTTAAAAGTATTTCTATGTACTATAGGAATCCTGTCTTTAGTTATTCATAGTAGTTATTCTAATATTCATCATACTAATTATTCATCTTACTAGTTATTCATCACATATTACAAATATGCTATTATATTTTATAGTTATACTAGAGGCCCGGTGCATAAAATTCATGCATGGGTAGGGTTCCTAGGCCTGGCCAGCAATCAGGGCTGATCAGGACCTTCCAGCTAGCCGGGGGCCTTCCTTCATTCTGTGTCATCCCCTGGTGGTCAGTGCAGATCATAGGGAGTAATCAAACTCCTGGTCTTCTGGTCGAACTCCTGAGGGGACACTTTGCATATTAGCCTTTTATATATATAGATTTTCACAATAGATAAGGGCAGGGACTTAGTCTTCAAGGTATTTACATTTTTCACAGTACTTAATAAGAGCTTGAAATTTTGTAATTTCTGAGTTAATGAATATGAGTATAATCTTTCTGAGATGTTCATAAATTCTATAAAAACCAGAATACAATAGTAACAGCTGAATCTTATATTATTACCTTATGAAGACCTTGGGAGATTCCCTCATCTCCCCTCCCCCCCCCCAGGCTTCCATACCAAAACTGTACTTCTCTTAAACAACTTATGCTAAGAACCTCAGAGCCTAATTTGTGGTGGCACCCCTCTAGCACAAAAGATTTTTTGGCATGATTTATTTATTTTGTATTAACATATCCCTGCCTTTATTTTGTTTTCCAATTACTTTTTTAAAAAAAATATTTTATTGATTATTTACAGAGAGGAAGAGAGAGGGATAGAAGAGTTAGAAACAACGATGCGAGAGAAACATTGATCAGCTGCCTCTTGCATGCCCCCTGCTGGGGATGTGCCCGAAACCAAGGTACATGCCCTTGACCGGAATCGAACCCGGGACCTTTCAGTCTGCAGGCCAACGCTCTATCCACTGAGCCAAACCGGTTTCGGCTCCGATTACTTTTTGTGTCTATTTTCTCTTCTAATCATTTTCTTCTATTACAGTATCTCTATTTCTGAGCACATTTAATCTTTTGTGAGAGGTGGAGTATCAATAAATAATATACATTATAAAATACATAAAAGATAGTTGTTAAAGCATTTTGTTTTTTAAAATCAAATTCAGAGAGCTGTCATCTACTTCAAGGCCACCAGGAGAGCACTTCTCCAATTTTCTATCCCACTTAAAAACTCATTCTCATCTTTAGGAGAGCAACATCTTACTTGTCCTTATAAAATACCAGAGGCCCAGTGCATGGATTCGTGCACCAGTGAGGTTCCTCAACCTGGCCTGTGGGGATCAGGCCGAAACTGGCTCTCCGACACCTCCGAGGGGTCCTGGATTGCGAGAGGGTGCAGGCCAGGCCAAGGGACCCCCCTGGTGCACAATTAGGGCCAGGGAGGGACCACAGGAGGGCTCCAGGGTGTGTCCAACCTGTCTTGCCCAGTCCCATTTGGCTAGACCCCATCAGCAAGCTAACCTACCAGTCGAAGCGTCTGCCCCCTGGTGGTCAGTGTGAGTCATAGTGACTGATCAAATGGTCAAATGGTTGGACACTTAGCATATTAGGCTTTTATTATATAGGATATTTACCATGTAGAATACAGATAAGTAAAAAGCAAAGTAGCTAAAAAAAACAAACAAAAAATATCATCTAGTAAGAATGGTATACACTGCTGCTTTCATAACCCACTTTTCTCTCTTAACAATGTATTTTACATTATCTTTCATTATCATTAAAGAGTTTATATCACAATTTTTGTGTGTGTGTGCTAATCCTCACCAGAGGATATTTTTCCATTGATTTTTAGAGAGAGTGGAAAGGAGGGAGAGAGACAGAGAGAAACATTGATGTGAGAGAGACCCATCAATTGGTCTCCTCCTGTATGTGTCCTGATCAGGGCCACAGATCAAGCCGAAACCAGTATGTGCCTTGACTGGAATCAAACCCGGGACCCTTCAGTCCACAGACTGACACTCAATCCACTGAGCCAAACTAACTAGGGCTACATCACCATTTTTAATGGCTCAAAGCATCCCACTGATTCTGAATCAAGGTAGTCAATCAGACAGACTGCAACTCCACATTCTCTACTAGAAAATCAGAGAATGCACTTATTTAAACCAATATGAGTGACCTTCTCTTATCTGCAACCATGTTATCTCTGTCTAAGAAGTATGGGTGTAATATATTTAACTTATCTTTTGTTGGGAGACAAGCTGAATTGAACTCCACCCAGCTTATGAACTCCACCCAGTACATGCAGTTTTGATTATTTCCTTTTGAGAATTTCCTAGAAGTATATTTACTTAGTCAAAGTATACTTCACATTTTAAGGATTTTGATACATAGTTCTAAAATGCCTGGAGGACAGGAAAGATGTGCCAATTTCTATTCCCACCTGTAATACCTGTTTCACTGAACTCTTATCCAACACATATTATTTCTTTCTAATCTTTGCCAATGTAATAGGCATCGGATATGCTATTTATATCACTAATGTGGCTGAACATACCTATTTATTGGCCATTTTATATGTACCTTTTGATACTTTCTATTTTTGTTACTTTTGTAAGTTTTTAAATGATTGACATCCATACTTACCTTGACATCTTCCTTCCCAGTTCTGCCTTCTATCAAAACTAACGAATATACACTTGGCTTATGCACTCATCTCCTATTTCTTTAGGAATTCATTGTTATCCTCTTTCTTGCCAGCATCCGTAACTCTATCAGTTTTTCCCCTCTCTCGCACTAAGAAACATCACCAAGTCTCTTCTTCTTAAAGAAAAGCCCCAAGTCTTTTTCTTTCACTTGCCGTTTTCCTCGGGCCACTGACCTTCCTCTTTTCCTTTTCAGCCCAACTTCTAGAACGAACTGTCTTCCCATGGGGCACCCCCTTCATTTATCTCAACTCACCACAGATTTGTGTTAAGTGCTTCAGTGCCTTCTTTATTGCAAATATTTCAGTATCAGAATTATATCCTATATTCATATATGTGTGAAAAAAAAAGCAGGATACAAAATGGGTTTTTCCCAATAAACTCAACTATGTAAAGAATATTCATGCAGCCGAAGCTGGTTTGGCTCAGTGGATAGAGCGTCGGCCTGCGGACTGAAAGGTCCTGGGTTCGATTCCGGTCAAGGGCATGTACCTTGGTTGTGGGCACATCCCCAGTAGGGAGTGTGCAAGAGGCAGCTGATCGATGATTCTCTTTCATCAGTGTTTCTAACTCTCTATCCCTCTCTCTTCCTCTCTGTGAAAAATCTATAAAATATATATTTTTTTAAAAAAAAGAATATTCATGCAGAGAAAAAAAAACTGATAAGTTTCCCATGAAAATTTTATGTTACTTCTGGGTAGTTAAATGGTGAGTTTTCGTTTTTCTTTAAAATTTTTTCCCATAACATTAAAAGCAAGAATAGCCAAAACCGGTTTGGCTCAGTGGATAGAGCGTCGGCCTGCGGAATGAAGGGTCCCAGGTTTGATATTTTCTATCCCTTTCCCTTCCTCTCTGTAAAAAAAAAAAAAAATAAATAAAAAAAATATATACATATATATATAACAAGAATAATTTGCTTTGACATTAGACGACAATACAATATGAGTTAGAAATTCTCAACTTACATTTTCTGTAAGGAGGCAGAAAACGAGAAGTGACCGGAAGGAGCTACGGGCCACACCTCCTTTCCCCGCGAGGCTCAGACTGGAGGGCGGGACCCACCCGGGCGGGACCCACCCAGATCCCGGCGGCGCTCCCGGGACTGGGCCAGACACCCTCCCACCTGGGCGCCCGCCTCTTAAAGGCCTCACGCCCTCCCCCGCTCACCCCAACGCTCTGAGCACCTCAGCCGGGCCTGCTCACTAGCCACACCGGGAGTAACCATCAATCGCCTCCGGTTGCCCGGGTAACAGTCAGCGGATGCCAACATGTTTCTCCAGACTCTACCCAGAATGCTGCGCGCCCTCTCCCATCCACTTCCGGCTCGGAGGGCTAACTCCTCCGGAAGTAGATGCCGGTTCTTCCCAGCCTGGTATTCATCTGCGTGCTGGGCTCTTTTGTGCTTTCTCAGCTTTCGAGATGATGGGAATGCCGAGGGAAGGCTATAATCTCACCGGCTTTTTGTTGGACTAATAAGTGGGTTATCTGTTAATAATGACATTGCAAGTCATTTTTATTTTTTAAATTTATTGATTTTTCACAGAGAGGAAGGGAGAGGGATAGAGAGTTGGAAACATCGATGAGAGACAAACATTGATCAGCTGCCTCCTGCACCCCCCTACCACCCCCCCCACTGGGGATGTTTCCACAACTAAGGTACTTGCACTTGACCGGAATTAAACCTGGGACCCTCCAGTCCGCAGGCCGCCAAACAGGTTTCGGCGCAAATAATTTTTTATTTTATTTATTTATTAGTGATGGCTTTTATTTATTTATTTATTTGTTTTACATTTTTTTAATTGATTATGGTCTCACATAATTGTCCTTATTCCCCCATTCCCATCCCAAGCCCCTCCCTAGATATGCCCCTCCCACAACCCCAGTTGTCCATGGCCACTGGCTAGGCCCATATGTATGCACACATATGGGCCTAGCCAGTGATCTCTTCCCCTTACCCCCATCATCCCTTACTTTCCCTCTGAGGTTTGAGAGTCTGATCGCTGGTTCTCTTTCTCTGGATCTGTTTATGTTGTTCATTATTTCCTCTAGATGTGTGAGATCATGTGATCCAAGAAATACCCTTGTAAGAACCTAAACTGCAACAAGCCATAATGGTTATGCTGAGAGGCAAATGAATCAGTCTGTAGTGAGTTCTTTTCTGAGCCAACAGTTCTTCTGAGTCCCAATTTCAATGCCAGATAGTTCCTTATGTGTACATGCCAGCCATGATATTTCAGATCTGGTTGGTGGACAAATGGTGGTAATGCAGGTCCACCCGTCTCTGGTTTGGTCCTGGGCATCCTTCAGCAACTCGCAGCTGCTGTGTGCTGGTATGCTGAGGCATAGTCAGCATCTTCCATCTCTGAATTGTGTCTCTTCTGTCTTCGTGGCTGGAGTGCTTCTGTCTATTCCTCTCTGTTACAGGATTCCAGATGGTCTCGGAGTTGTTTTCTGAGCGACACTTGTGGGACTCAACCCTGAGGGGCAGCAGCGAAGCCCACAGCTTCCCAGGTGGAGCCGGCAAAGCTGATGACCTGGCCCGCGCTCCTCCCAGGCCCCACCCAGCCCTGACCAGGCCCCGCCCAGGCCCCGCCTCACGCCCCTCACAGGCCCCTTCCAGTCCCGCCCCGGCCCCGGCCCCGCCCCCATCCCAGGCCCCGCCCCACGTCCCGCCCAGGCCCCGCCCCACACCCCTCACAGGCCCCTTCCAGTCCCGCCCCGGCCCCGGCCCCGCCCCCATCCCAGGCCCCGCCCCACATCCCGCCCAGGCCCCGCCCCGCGTCCCGCCCGCTGGCGTTGCGTCTGGCGCGCGGGGCGTGGCTCTCTTTGCCGGCCTCAGCCCGGGCGCCGGAGGCGGGAGGGAGCGGCTCCTAGCCCGCGGATGGCATGGCTGGGGCTCCGGGCGCGGTGGGCCCAGCCTCCCCGGAGCAGCCGGCTGCGGAGCAGCCCCCGCCGGGCGGCCTCGAGAACGAGCAGAAGTGCCAGCTCATGCTGCTGCGGACGCTGCAGACCAGTAGGAGCCCCGGGGCTGGGGCCGCGGGCGGCGCAGACCTGGCGGGCGGGAAGGGCCGGGCGCCTGGCTCCGGGGCTCCGGGCCGGGTCCGAGGCAGGACTGCGGAGAGACCAGCTGAGTCGGCATTACGGGGAGGCAGTGGGGGGCCCGGGCCTGTTCCCTTATCCAGGGAGGCCCTATTCCTTGCCTGTGGAATGAATGGGGAAGCGGGTTAGGAGTTTGCTCTTTTCTGTCACCCTCCCTGGTCTGACAGATAACCTGATTTTGTGTAAGATATGCAGCAATATGTGAACTTAAGGTCTGGTGAAGCAGAGTTAAAAAAAATAAAATTATATATATATATATATATATATATATATATATATATATATATCTTTTATTGTTGATAAGGTGAAGCGGAGTTTTGAAGAGCCACGTTAGTTAAGGCATACATACTGCTGGCAGTGCAAAAACGACAGTTTTACAAACCTACCCTTTGTTGAAAGGGGCCTGTAGCATTCCTACATGGATGGGCTGCAGAGTGTAGAAATGGACTGGGAAATTGTGTGTGCACGCACCTAAGTGCATTTTCTGGAGGGAGAGTTTATAGCTTCATTATGTGCTCAAGACGCCCACGACCCAAAACGGTTAAGAGCCACTGCTGTGGGTTCAGTAAGGACACAACTGCCTGCCGACCAGTGCTTCTCTTCCCAGGAGCCTTGCACTAGAGAGTTCTTAACTTATTTACACTGACAAGCTGACTTCAGACACATTTAGAAATGAGTCTCAAACGTACTTGTCCTAAAGCAAGGTTACTGATTCATAGTTGGCCAGTCACAGTTCAAAAGTCAGCCTCCTGGTTCTGGCTGGGGAGCTCAGTTGGTTTGAGCATCATCTCGCTACACCAAAGCTGTGGTTCCATCCCAGGTCGGGGCACATACAAGAAATAAGGGATGAATGCTTACATAAGTGGAACAGCAAATCAATGTTTCTCTCTCTTTCTCTCTCAAATCAACAATAATAAAAAACCCAACCACCCCAAAGTTTTCCAATGAGTTTACCAGCATATAGGGAATCAAGGGAGGTGGGTGGAGGAAGGGGAGTAGAGGGAATAATGACATTGTATTTACAGTGTGTATTGGATACCTCCTAGTTTCTGGTGTGGGAAAATAAAATGCCAAGATGACTAAAGACCTACCTTGCTTTTAAGATGTTTCAGTGGAACACAGTGGGAAGAACATGGGATGCAGATTAGACCTTGGTTCAAGTTCTGGTCCCTCTCCATTAGATGTGAAGAGTGATGTAACTCTCCGATCCCCTCTATTCCTATCGGCAAGGAAGAAAGGGGAGGGGTGGGGAGGGCTGAAAATACCTCTTTTAGGGTTGTGAGGAGTAGGTTTATGAATGTAAAGTGCCAGCATATCAGGAGCTGAATAAAGGGTGGGTGTTCTTGCAGCGGAAGAGCCAGACGGTGGAGGAAAAAGTTGAAATGGGATGTGAGGTGCTGGACATGAACCCCCATGGGAATGAGCAGGCCTCAACCTTCCCCAGGGAGGGCTCCCGGGAGACCTGTTGGTGGTATGAAAGCTTCAACCTGCAGCTCTGAAATTCTATAGCTGAGGCTGGGGTGACACCAGGAGAAACCAAGCCCCATGGGAAGACTTGTTTTCTTTTTCTTCAAAGCAAGTTGTGTGACCCTTCAGTCCTCAGGCTGATGCTCTGACCACTGAGCAACTGGCTAGGGCAGCTCTCAGTTTCTTGAGGCTACTTTTCTATTGTATCAAAAGCTTTAATTGTTGGAAAAATCCTTTCTCATACCAAGTTGAAATTTGCACCATGTAACTTCTTTTTTTTTTAAAAATTATTTTTTAAATTTTATTTTATTTTATTTTATATATATATATATATATATATATATATATATATATATATATATATATATTATTGATTTTTTACAGAGAGAAAGGGAGAGAGATAGAGAGCTAGAAATGTCGATGAGAGAAACATCCATCAGCTGCCTCCTGCACACCTGCTACTGGGGATGTGCCCGCAACCAAGGTACATGCCCTTGACCGGAATCCAACCTGGGACCTTTCAGTCCGCAGACCGACGCTCTACCACTGAGCCAAACCGGTTTCGGTTGTGACCATGTAACTTCTACCCCTTGGTCCTCATGTGTCCTCTTGAGAAATAGCAACGGAATCTATTCCCACACGGGTACCCCTTTAAAAACTCGAAGCTACTGTGATCCTAGTTATGTCTTGTTCCTCCTTTCCAAGTCCTCCAATCCTTGTGTCTTACTGAACATGGTCCTGGCTGTTCTAATCGCCTTCCCTAAGGAAGAGCTTCAGCCGGCAGGTCCTGTGGAGAGGGTGGCCCTCAGACTGGGACACGAGTTTCAGTGGGTCTGACCCGATAGAGAGCAGTGGGGCTACTTCCTGCTTTTCTCTGAATCTGGATACGATGCTGCTGTTTGCTTCTACAGATATGGCCCCAAATCCCCCCAGTCTTCGATCATTTAACTAAGAATGGCCTTTAAAAACATATTTGGTATTACCTAAGATGTTTGGTAGTACCCATCTTGGTATTTGTATCGGTGCTTCATTTCATTAAAGACTTGCTTTTATGTTAATTTAAGTTTGTCTCCTTAAAACCCCCCCACAATTTTAATATAGTATAACTTCATTGAGATTTGTGAGTTGCTTTTTGATAATATCTTATACTGCTGTTTGGATAACTTAATTGGCTGTTTATTTCAATTAGCATACATAATCGAATCAATATCTTTTTAGATCCGTATGTCAAACTTCTACTTGATGCCATGAAACAGTCTGGTTGGTAAGTACATCTGTTTGAAGTGCTGCTCTATATTCTGCCTGCTGAAAACCAGAATCCAAAACATGGAACCACTTATATTTCACGGTAGGCC